>JAODUK010000012.1:1251632-1278236 GCA_027564635.1 Typhlichthys eigenmanni | reverse complement strand
TCCCCTTACATCTTCTGTGGATTTGTTGCTTTGTATTTTCTGCCCTTATTTTTTTTTTTTCCCCCTTTTGCGTCTTATGGGTGTCATTTCTCATTTCTGAAATCTGTTCTTGTTTGTTGTTCTTCTTTATTGTGTGTTGGAAATCATTTTGTGCCTTTTTTTTTATTTTATTTTATTTCTGTGCTTGGCTCATTGATACGCTTGTTTTGTACACCTAATGCATGTTTCAAATCATACAAATTGTTTTTAAATATTAGCGCTGTTCTTTGTATCACTTCACTTTTATGACTTTGTTTCTTGTATTTACAACGTTTAACTTAATTGTAATCAAGGAAATGCGTGAATATTGAATGCACATTTACTTTCGTAACCTGCGGAATTTGCAAATGTTTTAATAAAACGGATATATTCTTTGAGAATGTAAATGTTGATTTTACAATCCTAGCAAAATATTCCCATTATAGCTAAATATTCCTCCAGTCTTACCAGATGATAATGTCCCATAGTCAATACGTATGCTGTTATTCTTGCTCATCATCCCAGTGCTAAGCTAACTTGTGTCTTCCTAGATACCTTAGACTCTCTGCACTCATGCCAGGAGCTAGGAGAAGTCCAAGAGAGCGACTCTGTAAGCGAGTCACCAACGTCATCATCAAACCAACCAACCCCACATCTGTTTTCATCGCCCATGTTCCCGACGCCGTTGCCGCCCGGAGCCCTCTGCGTGGGCAAAGAGCTACCGCAGGCCCGATTTGCGCTGGCCAAAATCCTCACCACATCCGCTTGTAACGGGAAGCTGGCGGAGCGCTTGAAGAGCTTGGACGCCTTCTCGAAGCTGCGCAGTGGCTCGTGCGGCGGCTCATTGGCCCAGAAGCGAACGGACGATGGCGGCTCATTCGCCTGCCTAGAAGACTACACCTGTAACCTCTCTTCCCATGACTTGGAATGGGAAGACCCCAGACAGAGGAAGGGGTTGACCACTTTCAAGGTGGTTCCATCTGTGCAGCGCTCCTTTGAGGTGGAGGTCACTCTGGAGGTCCCCGTGCCGGGCCGGGCGTCGGAAGACGACCACCCTGTCGGCCAACCCGACGATAACCGAACCCCAGAAAGTCAGGCCTCCCCAAAGAGTCCAGATTACGAAATAGCCGCGGACAATTCCGAGGTCTCTCCCATGGAGACACGAGTTCCTAATAACGAGCCTTCACTTCCGTCTTCGCTGGAGGAGAGCGCTTATCGTGATGGGGTTCCAGCGTCTCGGGGGCCTCCGTCATACCCCGAGAGGCTGCCGTCGCAGAGCTCACCTTTAGCCGAGGCTGACAAAGAACCTGGGAGATCAGAGGATGTGGAATCAGCAGCGGTTACGTCCCAGCTGCATCCTGAGGACTGTCCCGTTGAAAACGACGCGGCTGACGAAAATGGCCTCAACGCAGACGTCACGAGTCCGTCTCCTCAAAGCCCCAGCGGTCAAACTTTGGACCCAGAGGTGTCCTCTTCCTCCGACGAGGAAGAGGACAACGGTGTGCTTCTGGATGAATGCGAGGATAATTTCCCTCCCCCTCCGCCACCTGTCGTCTTCAACGAGGAGCTAGAACGGGCGGAGGCGGCGTCCCGAAGCCCCTGCAGTCCAACGTTCAGCAGGGGGGCCCGCCTCGACGACCTCGCCTTTCCCACAGCCGCCGTCGCCGAGCCAATGCCGCTGAAGAAAGTGAGTGCGGTCCCTAACCGCTTCGCGCAGGCGGTGGCGCTAGCTGTCCAGAGGGGTGGTACGGACAATAAGGGACAGGGTTTACGCCCCCCACAGGTCACCGGTGGGCCACAAAGCCTGTTCTCCACAGCCAACACGGTGAGTGCATTTTGGGGGTAGCCCATGTTGGTAGATTCATTGTTTATTTTTTAAATGTGAGCAAAGTAGGTATTGTGAGGTATTGCAAGCTAATTGTAAGCTAATACACTTGACTAAATATTTCCTCGCTTTGCGCTATCTTACCGTTCTCTGTGCGTGCTGAAAATATATTCTGGTACTTCTACACAGCACTGGCTCCGTAAATAAGAACATGAACAAAGTTGCAAACACAGCTCACATCAACAAAGCCTTGCTTCACAATGTGTGGGGCGGAGCTGCGGAGGAATGTTTTCATTTGAGCTTGTAGTTACCAAGCGTCCTCGAGAATGAAAACTAAAACTAACCCTGCCTTTTTTAAGGTAGTTTACCCAGGCAAATGCAGGAGTATGTAGAGTTATTTCTGTGTCTGTGGCCATCCAAAAAGCTGGATGAGTATACTGTAAGTGTGTAGTCTTAAACCAAGGTTTGACCCTGCGTTCCCACGGACAACGAAACACTTGTCTGGTATGGCCGCACCTGGATTGTGGTCACTAATTACCTCGACTGCTTAAGCAGTGTTTGTCTCGCTGTCTTCAGTCCCATTGGTAGGAGCCATGTCACATTGCTCTGTAGTTGCATAAGATAGACCCCTAGTCCATTTTTTCCCCGCTTAGTTGGTTTACAGCGGCTGCTTGTCTCTGTGAATCACCGACTCATTGAGAATGAGCGGCAGCCGGCCGCTTTGTCTCCCTCGATTGTCGTCCGTGTGAACGCAGGGTAAGTCTATCTTCTGATACCAAGGTGTATGTGTATACAGCATCTGTTCAGGCAATTCAACAACGGGAGAACTGCGCTGTAAACATCCATCCTTCTCTATTTCAGACGCCTGACTGGATTCCTCGCACATCTTTGAACGGGAGTTCCTGTTTAGGGTGAGGCACTGGAGGTGACTGGGGTGACCTCACTGCTTGACCTCCGATTGGCGCCATCTAGAGGTTAGATGGTGCAAGGTTCCGCTAGGAAGTGCCGGCGTGGTGTTTTGCTCAATGCTTCCCTTTCGCTTCGCAGCACGTTCCAGTGTTTTCACCCTGCATTGTCTTCATTACGTTGGCTTTATGTTCACACGTGTAATGTAAATGTGTTTTTGTTTTTTTGTTTTTTTCACAAAAGGCCAGCAATACACGAGATGAGTTGGCTTAGCTCGCACATCCTGTTAAACTTTATTTCATTGTAAGATGTGCCAAGTCGAAAGTCATATTGACGTGAAAGCATTGTTGTTTTTCTGAGACAAAACAAATAATATTTAACATTCCATTGCTATTTTTTATCATTCACTTGTGTTTTCTTATTTCTGTGGTGTATAACATTTTCTGTATGTTACATGGTCAAATATGTAGTAAAACCTATCAATTATGTAGCCAAAATATTTCAGTCTTATTCTTAGACACCAGGTGGCAGAAGAATACTGTATATATATTATGTAAGTCAGAGCTGTTCAACTCCGGTCCTGGAGGGCCGCACCCTGCATGTTTAATATATCTCCTTGCTCCAACACAAGGTTGTTAGAAGCCTGATAATGACCTGTTCATTTGAATCAGGTGTGTTGGAGCGGGGAGAGATCTAAAACATGGAAGGTACGGCCCTCCAGGACCGGAGTAGAATAACCCTGATGTAGGCTCTTAAACTGTCAGTAGTTAGTTATGCAAGCTATTAGGTATTCATTTTGTATTCTTAATTCATTTGTTTTTATTTTGGGGAGCACGGATTAACTAAATAAGATGTTAGAAATTATATATTTATTTTTGTAATTTGACAATTTTCATTCCTCTGCCCCTTTTTAGTGAAAAATGTCCTGTCTGGACAATTTCTCAATAATCCATGAAGCATCAATTTTGCAGTCAGGGTAAATATTAGGCTACATATCGTGTACAGACATTAATACAAGCTGTATAAATAATGTTGTAAATCTAAATCGAATGCGAAGACTTTCAACACCTTCTTAAATTAACTGCACACACTCCGTTTGCTCAGGCACCCAAACTGATGTTGTTGATGTGTTTTCAACAGAGCCGTACCTTGGGGCGATACCACATAACTATATACTCGGGTGCCAAAAGACCGCGCTGCTATACGTATCGATCGATCGATCGGGGGGGGGGCTGCCTCTGAGACGCAGTGCGAAGACAGAGAGAGAGAGAGAGAGAGAGGGGCCCTAGCCAGAACAGCCTGTGGCTAACATCCCTTGTTTGGCCAGCGCCCGGACATGAGTGGGCTAGCTTCAATGCGTAGCTCTCGCTCCCCTCCACCTGAGGAGAATGGAAGGGCCTGCTGGTAGATGATGGGAGGTGACCCTCGACCTCTTCCGTGTTGCGCTCCCCTCCCCCCCCCTCCTCCTTTTCCTCCCCCAGAGGGGTCGCCTATCCCTCAAGGGCAAAGCCAGTGTCACACTGTCGTTGTCATGGAGAATGCCATTACCACCCCTAAGGGAGGGAGCGGAGAGCTATGTCTCAAAGGCAAAGGAAAAGGCAATGTGGGTGGTGGGGGAGGGCGGGTACGTATACACATACTGTACACGCACACGCAAGCAAGAGGCTTTTATTCGGGCCATCGCTGTAATAAAGAGTGTAAGTGACAACTGTGGCATTATGCCTTTTTTTTTTTCCTCCACAGTGAAAGGTTGAGTTTCGACCCGCAGCGCGGCGGTAAGTTTCGTCCCGTGAGTACGCAGACATCGCATGCACAAAGCAAACCTCAGATTGGGGGGGGGGGGGGGGGGGGGGGGGCCCCCCCCCCCCCCCCCCCCCCCCCCCCCCCCCCCCCCCCACACACACGTTGATTATCCTACAGCGTGACAGAAGCTGCTGTTGGCACAAACGGACTTTCGAACAAAACGGATTTACTATTTACATAATGAGAGCGTTGATTACGAGACGTTTTCTCTGGAGACTTGACGAAAATACAAAAACAGGCTGGATATTATGAAGACATAAGAGCCCCCCCCCACCCCTTCCCCACACACCTCCCCCAGCTTCAAATAAATTAATGAGACCTTTGAATAAATGTAAGATCACTGTGCGAGTTAGTGTTCTTCAAAGACCGTTTTAAAGCGACGGCCTCACAAACCACCTTATTTGTAGAAACACCTACAGTACACACACACTAGTAACTATATGTGAGCGTAGGCTACATAAGTATATGGATATGCACGTTATTTGGTTGCAATCATAACACACACAAACTGTTTTCTCATGCGCGTACACGGGGCTAAAATCAATAACACATCAGCCAACCCACACAAATAGCGGTAATACACATTTATCATTTATTTATTCCTTTATTCATTCATCTCTATTTAGTTATCCAACAAATGTATCTGCCAAGCGGTTAGAAGATGCCCACAGGCCTCTGAGCTGTATGAATATTATTATAAAAACACTGACTAGGCCTCGGGCATGTGTCGCTAGGGAGTGTGTGTTGTGTGTGTGTGTGTTTGAGCACGCACGTTCGCACGCTAGTATGTTGGGGCAGACCTGCGCACTTTAGGCTACTAATATATTTGTGTTTACATGGCATCTCAACGCTAGGCTCGGAAGAATCGATAAACGCATCACCCAAAGCAGAATTCTATCCTTCCCTTTGGAGGTTGTGCTGGAGTTTATGCTATTCTTTCCGTTTCACCTTGGGAACTCCATCCATCATGCTTCTTCTCTCCCAAAGAGAGCAGCAGTTGTCTAAAACCTTCCCAGCGCTCCAGGGGCTTTGAGGGAGGGGATGCGGTTGACCTCGCACCTCCGCCATCTTTCCCCCGCCCCCCCTTTGCCAGAACACGGAATCGCCAACATGTGCCCTCTTCATGAGCGGCCGTTTCTGCGAGTGGCTAACTGGTTGCAATCTTACACAAGTGGCATTTATCATGGCTTTGATCCTGAATGCATGTAACAATGTGGCGGTACAACTTATATGCAAGGAGGAAAGGTTGGAGGTCAAACCCAATGCTGGGTCCCCTCAATGCTTCACACAACAGAAATTTAAATAGACTGGAAAAAATAAAAAATATATATATAAGATCTATTTTTCTTAGGTCTACATTCGCCTATATTAAGAGTGTCAAGCATTTAACTATAACATGTCCTTGGCTACTTGAGCCTCTTTGAATGTTGCTTTATGAAACTCAAATCTATTGTGCTTAACCTCTTATTTATAAACTAAATGGACGAATTAACATTACATGCTCTTGTATTGTGATAAACCGTCACTGCTATTTTCTTAATTTGATTATACTATTGAATTCTTAATATTGAATCACAATTTTTTTCTTTCCTTTTTTTGTTTTGTTCTTAAAACAGATTCTCATTTTTAGTGACGGAAAAAAAAAATATCACTATAATCTTTGAATGATAGCTAACCTGATATGTAAAACAGTATGATTGATAGTGTTGTGTTCAGAGGCTGGTGGGTCTTGGCCATGTAAACATTTAACTGATTTACTCAGTTCTATCCACACAAATGACAAGTAATTAAAATGCAAGTTGAAAGTGATGGACTAATGTAATAAGTTACAACACAGTACCATTTATTTACCAATAGGGGGCACCGTAATATCTCATTCAGAACATTGTCATAGCCTACTGTTGCTGTGCTCATAATTTTGATTGAGATAGACTCGGGGCTTGACACACCTATTATGGTGGATCTTGGATTGCATATTGTACAAGGTACTAGAGAAGTGTAATCCCACATGTATGTGTGTGTACTGTGTACAGACAGTACACACAGTATATGTGTTTGTAACTTTAAATACAGTACATATTAAATACAAATATTTACATAAATATTTTAATTTTACACCCGATCTCCCCATTCAATCCACATTTATTTAAATGTGTTTTAGCCATTCCATAGAATCTTACTTTACGGACATGTCAAGATTGAATGATGTACAGTCTATAAAGTCAACCAAAGCAACATTCCCCACAGAAATACACCCCCTAACCTTAACTCTGGGTTGGACAAGAATATGAACTCGTATTTACTCATTACTTTGATTATTCACATGATTGTGTGGTAACAATGGTAGCATTAAAAGTATTGTATAATGGCATCAAAGCTAATTAACTGATATTTAAATTGCATTCGCAGACCTCTTTGGTGGAACTGCAACACTTGACAGTAGGCTATTCTCTTTTTTAAAAAGTTTAGATTCCCCCTTTGTTTTCTTTGTGTATTCATCAATAATTCATCCCTTCCCCTCGATTGCTAAAACAACAACAAACAGAACAACAGCTGGGATAATGTATTCAGTCAAAAGCTCATTGTCTCGAGGAGAGGGAGCCAGGCGACAGTGAAGTGTGCGCTGGAGCGAGACGAGAGAGAGCGCCCCAACAGGAAAAGGCTCGGTGTCACCGACGCCCTGACGCCAAGGCACTGAAACATTCGCCGGGGGGGGTGAGGGAGGGAGGGAGGGAGGGAGGAAGGGATAAGAATAAAGAGATAGAGTTTGTAAGTCATAAAAGCCCAATTAGAGGCATTAAAGACCCCAAACGGAGGATTACAATGAATAATTTGTGAGTAATTTTTTTCAGGCTGATTATGCCATTAATGTGGGTGACATGATGGGATGTGTGTTTAGAGGCCAGTTGGGGGGGACTTACAAAGGGAGATGAGGGAATTAAACATTCAAGGTTATGTGTGTACAGTGCCATTGCTGCCCGTTGAGTTAGCTAGCCTTACCTTTAAATCTGGCTGTCACCTCTCCATTTGGAGATGTTCGACCTTGGCCGTCAGCGCTGAACCAAAGGGCCGGCGTTCGCGTTGGGCCAGAATAGATCCTGACTCATTCAATTTAAACTCATCAAGGAAGCACAATACAAGCCAAATTAGCTGCCATTATTAAGACGCACCCGTGCCCCCAATTTGAGGTTCGCGTGACAATTAGAGCTTCGTTTGTCTCCCCGGTTTTCACGATTGTTCGGCACACGTTGTGACATCTCCTAATCTCTCTTTTCGGACAGATTTTGAGATTAGTATTTCCTGTTTTTCTTTTGAGAATCAATTCTATGAAATATATGAAACTTGAAAGTAGGCCTTTAACCATTGTGTCGTTTTGTGAAGTCTCACCTACGATGATTTCACAGTGAAATGTTTAATCAATATGACTCATTATGACTCATTATAATGGTGATTAGGAGGTGCTGATCATTCGCCTGTTTCTAACCTCTGCTTCCATTTATATACAGTAGCACCCCAGGACAAATGTGATGTCAGCTCTGAACTGCTATGCCAACAAAACCCTCTCTACATTGAGTACTACTCCACAGAGTCTTGTTTAAAACTGCATAGGAAACCATATTATGGTTAATTTAAATGTCTATTGGTCCCAGGGAAACCAACAGCCTACCATTAGACCCCTTCGATTGGCTGATACTAGTGTGTATCTCTGTATAATTGCAGGAAATTAAATGATGCATTGTGGTTTATGGGTCAGGAAGTGTTACTATGGTAACAGACACTAATATGTCTTGCCATGGACACAATTGTCAGAAGTGATTAATGCTAATACAGGGTTTGAAAAACTTTGTCTTGGAGTTTCTACTGTAGTTGTCTTGTGTCTCTAGAGCTATCAGTTTGCAAGCTAATTGTAAGCTAATACACTTTTTGTCAAATTCAACAAATATCTCCTTGCATTTCGCTATCTTACCGTTCTGTGTGTGCTGAATAAAATGATCCAGTACTTCTAGACCAGTGTTCCCCAACCCTGGTCCTCGGGGAACACTGCCCTGCATGCTTTAGATGTCTCCCTGCTCCAACACAGCTGATTCAAATGAATGGCTGTTAGAATCCTGATAACGAGCCATTCATTTGAATCAGCCGTGTTGGAGCGAGGCAACATCTAAAACATGCAGGGCAGTGTTCCCCGAGGACCAGGGTTGGGGAACACTGGTCTAGACAGCCCTGTAAATGGGAACGTAAACAAAGTGGTGAACACCGCTCACAACAACAAAGCCGCAGTACTAAGCTTTGCTTCACAATGCGTTTCAATGTGCAAGGCAGTGCTTTGTTTGGATTTGCGTTAGCAAGCGTTCTCGAGAATGACCCTCCCTATAAAACACTAAGACCTGAGGTGATAAATATACGTCACTTAGCTCTCCAATATACACATTTACAAATGTTTCTTTCAAAAAAAAAAAACACATTTACTATCAATGGCAAGACAATATACCTTATTGGCTATGTAAATGTAGTCTTAAAAATACTCATTTGCAAATGTGTTTTTTGGAGCCCTAAGTGATGTTTTCTTTGGACTAAAATGGGTCTTCCGTGGTTTTAATGGTTATTTACTAGAAAAGCTAACCAGAGTATTTACTTAAATCATGTTCTGCTGTTTTCCAGTAGGCAGCTGTCCTGTGCTGTGATTCATGGTAGATTGCCTTGCAAGTAATGATAGTACAGTATATAACATACAATAACTTTAGCATTTATTTAGCTCTCTGGGAAAATGATCTCTAACCAAAGAAGACATGTACTGTAAACAGTACAAACATCTTTCAGTGTGTTGTTTGTGTGTAGGCTACAGTAATAGTACCATAATGGGTGTTACTGGTATGGTAAATCATAGTTTCAATGTAACGATGATGGGTTGCGGACCTGCACAGCAGAGATTACTGTTTTTGGACATTTCTTCTCGGAACAGATTAGATTTTTGTGTTTTTGCTTTCCATTTTGTGGGCTTTGAAGTGTAAGTGTCCAGAGAATCTCATAGCACATGCTGGAATTATTTCCTCCGTATGCTCTACGGGGCCAATAGAGTGGAGGGTTTAACTTCAATATCTCTTTTTCAAGTCCAGTTTAAGCCTGCGGTTTCTGTGTGCTTTGAGCCATATAAAAATAACAGTTTTTCAGTTGTACTTCTTTTATAAAAGTCGTCAAAGACATAGTTACAGTACACATTCAGCTGTCATGCAGGTGGACACCTTTATGTCCACAAGCTGTTTACCTTTTCCTGCTGCTGAAAGTCACGTATATGGAATGATCTTAAGTGTCTTTTCAGTGTGCTGCATAAACTGACTTTTTCTGCAATGACAGATACACTGTGGGGTATCGGGGGGGGGGGGATTGTACTAGGGGGCGGTGTAGTAGTCCTGCTCCCAAATAAATGCTTTAAGTGGACTGCATTTATATAGTGCTTTTATCCAAAGTGCTTTACATTATTTTGCCACACATTCTCACACACATGGTGATTGCTGCCATGCGAGGTGCAACCAACCACCGGGAGCAGATGGGTGTGGGGGGGTGTGGGGGGGTTAGGCGTCTTGCTCAAGGATGCTTACAGGTAGGTCAACACCGGGGTTCGAACCCACGACCTTCCGTATGTGCATTATTGGTATTTTGAACAGACTATAGATATATTAATGGATAAACCCTCCTTGACGTAAACCTTAGACTGTATATAAATAATGGATACAAGCCCTCTGTGACGTCACCCATAGACTATGCCAGTGGTGAAGGCTGCCATGCAAGGAGACACCTGACCACCGGGGGAGCAGTTACAGTCAGGTGTCTTGCTCAGGGACACCTCGACACTTGGTGAGGAGTTAGCAGGGGAATGTTGTAGTGAAAGATGTGGAACATTCTTGTGTTTTCTGTTGTGTGTGCCTAAAGACACATTTAAACACCATGACATTGGGCTTGATGGTTAGCAAACACAAACAAGGCTCAAAGTCTCATTTAATAGGAGTTCGCACTATACACACTAGTGGTTACACAGTGCATTGAACTAATGTATAGTGGTCAAGGGTGCAATCCCCTCGTGGGCCACATGGGGGCAGTTGACGGGCCGCTAATTGAATAGGACTGCACTAGTATGCACCGCTATGTGGGAGTCATGGATTTCAGACCGATACAAATATACATTAGATTAGAAAAATGTATTAGTAGTACAGTAAAGCTCTATTACTGTATTAGTAGAGTAGAGCTGTGTTGCCTGGAGTCGTGTGCTCCTTCTAGGGTCTCCCAAGGCAAAGTGGTCTCAGGGGGAGGGGCTAGACTAAGAATGGTTCAGAAGACCCTTATGGAAAATCAAAAAAAAAAGAAGTTACCCTGCCCGGAGGAAGCCCCCATCTGGAACCAGGCGCAGAGGGTGGGCTCGCTCATCTGAATGAGTCCATTGGCTGTCTGGCTTAGATGTGTTTGATTTAGACAGAAAGGTAAGATGTGTAGATGAGGAATACGTAATAGAGATGGAAGAGGAAACTGGACAATAATAATGCCTCCTCATTAGCTTGTAATTACTGTTGTTGTACCAGTCCAATATATTTTGATGCATTTTCCAATAATCAGTTTTTTTTTTTTACTTATGTTAAAAAATATAAAAATTAATATTGATATTGAAATTTTCATGATCAATATCACATTTGATCAATTTCGTGCACCCCTAATTTGCATAGGGGACACTATATGTGTTCAACCACATTCAGACTGGATGAATGTCTGTATTATTATAACTCTGTTCAGTCTGTTTCAAATAGAGTGGTGGCTATAGGAGAGCACGTTTGTATTGCTGGTGTTTACTACATGCTTAAAGAATGTCTGGCAATGAGACAGATGGTTAAGGACAACTCACAAAGTGTGCTATACTCTGTCTGAAACCATCAAGCATTCCCAGGTTTTCGGCTATTGAGGGAAAATCTATATTGTGTTTTATTCATTTGTCAGTGTCATTGAAGCGAGATGGTTACTTGGCCAATTGAGTGATAAATGTTGGACTCATCGATTTTTCACGTATAAAAATAGCATCCGTGTACTGTGTGTGTGTGTGTGTGGGGGGGTCTTTTCAAGGTGCCTATGGCTTCACCATGCCTTTTTAAAAACGTGCTTTCATAACAATCAAAATAAAATAACTGTTTTGAAGTCTTTCATTGAATGTTGTGTTATAGGATATTGTCAAAGGAAAAAAGATGCAAGACTAAGACACTTCTCGGTCTAAAATGTAATAAGCATTCAGTGTGTGATACCCGGTCTTTATTAATTCAGGGCCACAGAGACCACTGAATAATGAAATGTAATGACATTTTTAGCTAGACTAAAAAGTCATGGTGCTTGGCTCATTCATTTTAAAAGTGCACCTACAGTGCCATCAGGCTTTGCACAGTGATGATACATTCTTCAACTGAGTTTCACGATGTACAGTGAGCAGGCTGTCTGCAGCAATATGGATTTGCGTTACACAGTCTAACGGAGTCCGATGTCTAACATAAGGAATTGGATAAATTGTGTCGCATAAAAATAAGCGTCAGCCTAAAAATACACTTCCCTCTTTCCCCCTCATGTATACACTGCAAAAAACACCCTATAAAATATAAGTGCAAATATAATAGTTTTGAGCTTGCTTTTGCTTAAAACAAGCAAATGTGGCTGCCAGTGCAGTCAGTAAAATTCACTTGATAAGATTTTTTAAATTAAGTGCAAATGTACTTAATTTGTCACTAGATAAGCCATTTATATTAGAAACAAGTCCAACTAGATTTAAAATCTAAAAACAAGATTATCACACTAAATTGGATTAGTTTGCAGGGTATAAACGACACACAAGCAGTAAGGACGTGTGTGAACACTTGTGGGATACGCTTTGGCGTGCTGTTCGTGCCAGATTGACCAACACAACTACGTTGGCTGACATGCGATAAACGCTGTTTGAAGAATGGGATGCCATCCCACAGCAGTGTGACCAGGCTGGTGACCAGCATGAGGAGGAGGTGCCAGGCTATGTATGGTTCTTCCACACGCTACTGATGCTCCCGTTTGGTAAATTAATACATTTTAAAATTGCCAATATGTCTTGTTTCTTCAGACATCAATCATCCAATCTGCCAAACCACACCAAACAAGAGTCAACAGCAAAGAAAAGCTCATTGTCAGAGAAAATCTGGCACATTTTTTATTGGCGCAACCCACATCCTGAACTCTGCTGCTCGTCCCACAAATGAATGTTCCTTACAAATGTGGCACCATAAAAAAGGAAAATAATCAGGCATTTCAGTGGTATAATGTATTACCAAGAAGCATTATTACAACAAAGAAATAATCTAAACACAAATTTCCTATCTTTTTGTGTTGTTTAGTATGTTTTGTGATTTATTGAGTTGGATAATACAATTACAATAATATGCAGTGCAAAAGAAAAAAGCTTTCCACAAACAGCTCCAACTGGTATACAGCACACAGCTTTGTGTGTGTGTGTGTGTGTGTGTGTGTGTGTGGGGGGGGGGGGTTTCAAGGTTGCATACCACACCTTTAAACATCAGTAAAAGGAAAGTTAGATGATATTTCAGATGTGTGCAAGACTTCAAATACTTCAATAGTTTTTGTTTGGTTAATTGAACATTTTGTAGATGCCAGGCTATGAAATACATTTTGCTGTATTTCAAAGAAAATACGTGTGATTTCATTATTTTCTTTCAATTGCTGCAATCAGACAACACTTTAATGTTAATTAATCTATTAAAAAGAGTCACATTCTAGATGAAACCATCATTTAATTGGAAGATGAACTTCTTTTCACACAGATGCATTCATGTGTATAGAATCATGAATGAAAAATACATGCTTCGGCCATTCCTCAGTGTGGGGACCTTGAAGTTATTCTTCATTTAATCTTTTTCTTATGATTAGTACAGTATAATGCTTCGGTGTATAAAACGTGATAAGTGGCTGCATTGCTTATACATGTAAAAGATTGAAAAGTAAACGAAGAAGGGGACGAGATGTGAGTTTAGGACGGTAGACCAATGTCCTGCTGCTCGTACATCCTCTATTCACTGTACCTCCCATACAAAGCATTGTATGCATTGCCTTGTCCATATTGAGTCAGCACAATAGCTTGACTGCCAACAGAATAGAGGCTGGCAGGGGAATAAATCCAGTCAGGATCCGTGTGGTTTCCCCATTCGTCCCCGTCCCCCCCCCTTGCACTAACCATTACACCTCAGGCCCAGCATGTATGGCTTCAAGCTAGGCATGGTGTTATTGGACACGCCACAGAAGCCTTGTGTACTTCTGATTGAATGGTCGGCCATTGAGGAACGTGGCGCGGTGCGATGAGTTTGCTGCCGAGCTGTAAATACAGCAAGAAGTGAATGTATTGAAAGAACGCCAAAGGTGGCATGCGTAGTTCAGAGAGACATTGAGTGTTATGTACGTACCGTCTCACTTAAAAACTTGAGTGTTGTTTTCAAGTCCAAATGAAATGCGTCCTTTAGAGATTTGCGCCTTGAAAAGAACAGTTAGAGTTGCCATCAGTCCATTTAATTTCCAGTACCTTTTCATTTCTTTGTCTAGTCTAGATTGAATATTTTGTGACCAATATTTAACTGGAAGAGTTGAGGCAACTATATAAGGCGCAGGCCAGAGCGGTAAAATGTCTTTCATCAATTCTCAGCATGAAAAAATCTTCTAAATCATTTGTCTGAAATGACACCTACGCAAGATTCCATTCAAAACAAAACAAACAAAAAATCATATTTGTTTCAAATTTTGTTACATTATACATTTACTTGTTCCTATATGGCAGAAAAGACAAAAGTACCCCGTATATCTTTCTAGTGGCTATGTTGTGTTCTGTCCTCTCTTTCTGAAGGTAGCCTACTTATCTACGCATTGTCAAAGCTGTCACACCAACTTGTCACATAAACATGTCGTGGTGAGATCCAATATCTAGCCCCCTTACCCGCTGACAGAAAGACACCTCCTCTGATAAGTCTCTTCCTGTTTTGTGGGGCTCCCCAAACACAAACAAACAGGAGACGAGAGACAGCCTTAATCTCCCGCGTTGCAATGCGACTCTTTGAAACTCCACCACCTTCCATAAAAAAACAAAAAAGAATAAAATCAGGAAGAGATATAAGCGGTGCGCGCTAAAGGACCATGTTGTCTGGCATAACGGAGATCAACCGCCTCACTCTATAACCATCCCCCCGCCATATCCTTTGAATAGCATTACAATACCTTACAATAGGCCTGCCTGCATGATGACTCGGAACACTGCGAAGGTGCTCGTCCCGTTTTTCCCAACGTATGACTATTTCAAATGGACTGTGGGTGGGTGAAGGGGAAGGTGGTATGGGGTGGGGGGGGTTGGGTGATTGACACAGGCCCACATTAGGAGCAGCTTTCGGAAACGTTGCCCGTGGAGACTTTGGCGGATCTGGGGTGCGGAGAAGGGGAAATGGGCGTCTCCACGGGCGAGTTGCCGTGGCTTCTTAACCCCACTCATTGGTATTCCGATGTGCGAGTTGTGAGAGCCCCCCCCCTCCGTCCTCCTCCTAACAAGCCACTATGCAGACACAACCCCACCGAAGGGACCCGAGATGCTGTGCGGAGCAGAATACTGAATCAAAAATGAGACTCCCAATTAATAATCACATAGTTAAGCCCCGTACAACCCGGGAGAAGTTTAGATTTTAATAAAAAAAAAAAAAAAAAGAATTCTGCTTTCCACAGACATACACACATTGCGTCAAATGTGTCAAGTTTTAACTACTTTTTCCCTTCATTTTATTTTCTTTCAGGATCGGGCTCAGCCACCATGTCCTTTCCATGTGTGACAGGAACGCAGGCTTGATAAAATGTTTAAATGTATTTAAAAAATGTTTGAGATCTTTTAGATCTCACTTCTAGTTCAGCATGTCAGCGGTGAGACACATTCCACTGTCAGGCAGAAAGACAGAATATCACTTTACCCTCTATTGTGACTTTGAACTAGGTGACGGTAAGCAGACAGATTGTTTTTGTCACACAACTAAATGACCTTGAACCCAAAGCTTTCTCTTTTCAAACCCTTCTCTCCGTACATCTAAAAATATTCCCATCAAATGAAAAACTGATGGAATTGGTGAGTTCTAATGTCACTTGGAAAGAAATATTACCATAAACATACAATACATATTTTTGTCTTTAACATTCAAAGGAAGTTATCATTGAGCAAGTGTTGGGGCCATAGGTGAGACAGGGATATTTGAGTATGCCTAATGAAAGACAATATAAAAGGTGTCTCATCTGTTGTTTGATATCAGCTTGGTTTGTTTCTGGGCTGTGTTACATGTGCTGGCACTAATTATACACGTTAGGTAAGCATTGCTGCATTCAAGAAAGAAAACTCGACCGTTTTTTGACATGTTCATTTAAAGTTACTAATCAGATGTAAATATGCAAAACAGGTCCCTGTGGGATTTCTTTGATATGTAAATCAAAAGTGCAAACAAAGGTGGAGGAGATTAATTTTTTTTTTCTCAGTTTAAGAACATCTCCAAGGTGGTATTGTTGTCAAAGCTTGTGAGAAACAGAACAATATATCAACACACATTGATGCATTTAAGCCAATGTGTCTTAAATATGTGGCTTAAATATGTCTTAAATATGACTTAAATATATGTCTTAAATATATGGCTTAAATATGGCTAAAATATGTCTTAAATATGGCTTCAATATATGTCTTAAATATATGGCTTAAATATTTGTCTTAAATGTCTTAAATATGTGGCTTAAATATGTCTTAAAGCACTTTGGTGAAACCCTTGACTTTACAGTTTGCACATGCTCATTACATTTTGGTCACTGTATTTAATGAATCAAAGATTCCTATCTGATGTTGATTCCCTTATTTCTTAAAATAATACTTTGAACGTGTCTACCACACAGGTCAAATTATGTACAAAAATGTTTTCACAAGATTTCTCAGTAAAGTACTGTATATTTTGCAGGGGTCTACAAGACTTCAAACAGCCTTAGATGTATAGTTTGTGATGCAATGTAACCAATGAATGTTAATAACACTAACAATTATGGATTTGGTTAATGAAATGCAGCTATCAAACAAGGTGTTTCTGATTCTTGAATCAAGGTAAAGAGTCTGTAGAATCAACTAGACCCTTAACAGAAAATGTTCCTAGACATATATTAATATCAAAAGCAGTGATACGAATCTCCAGCTATTTGCTGACTACATCAGTACATGTTAACAGCACCTAGCACGTTTATAGCCCCGTCCTATCATAATACAAACTTACTGACCAGTTATCTGTTTGATGGGAAGCAGAAAGAAGGTCAGTGCTTCCATAATTCACTCCACAGAACCATAAATCACATTATATGATCTCCCCTCCATGCGCTGTCGACTCACTGAATGAAGAAAACAACCGATTCGCAGCAGTATAATATGATAGTTTGGCCCGTCAGGGGGCAAATTGTGGGGTTTTATATGTTACATTTCTTTTTTCTTTTTTGCCAGGGTGCATTAAATCAAGGGAATCTCGACTGACGCACGCAAGTCGATATTCTGCGCATGTTATCGCGCATTGTAAGCTAACCCCAGCAAAGTCTTCATCATTGCAAAGGCATTTCGCCGATCAGTGACGGGAAGATACGTTGGAGGAAAACGGGCTTTTACTGACACGGGGCTGTTGGCATGGCGGACAGTTCATTTCCAATTTCAGCCAGCAGATTGGAACTGGCCCCGCGGCCCCTCCACCATCTCAAGCACTATTTTCTGAAGCCATGATGTGGAAAACATGATTTAATTCCTGCTCAATGCGTTTCATCAGACACTCGTATATCTGGACATCGTCTTTGTCTTTGTGTGGCGTCGTGGAGGTGTAACTGTGCGTTGTGCTGTGGACGGACAACGTGAAGCATCCTTGTTGTTGGCTCTACCATGGAGGACAGCATAACAGCTGGACATTTGAGTGACAACACGGAGATCCATTAGCATGTTAACATAAGCATGACAGCATTAGCATGTTAGCACTATTAGCGTGTTAGCGTTAGCATAGGCCACAGTCTACGATGCAAGTTTCGTTACTCATTCAGTCGGACACATCCAGTTAGCCCTTGTAAAGCCCCGCCGTGTGTGTGTGTGCGCGCACATGTCCGATTATCCTTGCGGATGTGTGTAATATCCTGCATGTGTGCCCTGGGCCGCAGCACTCGTACAGCGCGGCGGAGGGATTGTTCTTCTCTAATGGAAGTGACTTGGGGACGGCAGGGAGATCCAGCGTGGCCGCTAATGACAAGTGGCTGCAAACCAATACTTGATCGATATTGTGATCGCGTCTTCGAGGAAAGCATTGCGCGGCGTTCTCGTTCGTTGATGACCTACTTTCCCTGGGCACGGAGGTGAAACGCGGTTAGCTCATGCATTTGTAATGGCAGGATTTCTATTCATTTTCTTCCCTGTGTTAAAGGGAAACCTCGTGATTTGCGTACAGAATTGCATTTTATTGTCCATTGTAAAAGAACTAAGGTGCTGTCATTCCTCTTCACCATTTTAGGCTTACACAGAATGTGGACGGTTGTGTCCGGGCAGAAACTTGGGGTCAGGGGGCCGCTAACACAACTGAGAGAAACTTTGAATATGCCAATATATAATTTGTCCACAAATCTTTTGTTTTTCAAATTCTTTCATGGTGCAAGGTAACAAACATACAGACTGACCTTGTTGAGACACACATGGAAAGAAAACGGACATAACATGATGAACGCTGATTTGGAAACAAGACTGCTGATTTAAGACGATATAAAGGGTCCAATTTATTGAATTTCTTGGACAAAAAATAAAAATGTATAAAATCACTAGCCGATGTTAAGGTCTGTTTTCCTTACAAGAGCTTAGAAACTGTTGCTAAGAAAATTAGATTTGACAAAATCCTTGTAACTTTTGACTCCTATTTATTAGAAATACATATTTTGTGATAGAAGGTTGTGAAATGATGTGTATAAGTTTATAACCAACAGTCAATTAGATGTTGACATTGAACAACCACTGCACTGAACAAGAACATTTTGAAAATTCAATTTCTGAAATCCCAATGTAAGGATTAGAAGAAAATAAAGATTTGATGAACATAAAAAACCCCATCATAATTCACAGAGCTGACCCTTTTAACTTCGCTAATAACTGTGAACATATGGAGAGCGAAAAATAAAACACATCAGCAATTGCCCAAGGAATACGGTCTGAAGACAAATGTATTGCATCTATCATCAATGGCAGGGTGTATTTGGTGTTGTTGACAGGCTGTTGTGCGTGGTGCGGGCAGTCTGGCGCTAGGAGAGAGAGAGAGAATGAGAGAGAGAGAGAGAGATGTTAACTCGGCATTGAAGTTCACCCCAAAAGAGTTAGCATTTCACAGGAGCCACACGCTGACCTTTGTGACAGCCAAAAATGTCATCGAAGGTTTAAAGCAAAGAAATCCACTTGTATTTAGCCAAGCCTTCAGAATCTCTGACATTTCTTCTGATGTTGCCCATAGGATGTCATCCTGGAGACCCAAATGCTGGCCTTCACATGGAGCACCATATCTTTCTATACATAACCCCCCTCCTGGCAGTGTCTCTGTCCAAACATGGCAAGGCAGGCACACTGTAAAAACAATGATTTATTTACTTAGTTGCCTAACCTCTGTTATGCTCAGCTGAAAAATAATGTAATATTTATCTCTACATGACTAGACATTATATACTGTATTAATTACGAAATTATCTAAGTTGTGTAGTTAGTTGGTTGTATAATGATTGATGATGTTGATGCAAAATCTATTTCTTTTTTTAAAATATTTTGTAATATTTTAGTTTTTACAGTGTGTTGTGGGGGAAAAGGGTCGTTTTGGTCTATATATCTTATATATTAATTATAATATCTTAATTGAGAAATTAGTCACTCAGTTAGTTAAATTAAATGTAGCAGTTTATGACAAAACTTAAAAAGAGAGAAAATAATAATTTACTCTCTCTCATCTTCATACAGTATGTCTCTCTCTCATGTCTCTCTCCATTCCCTTTCAACAAAAACAAACACGTACATCCACCCGTCCTTGTATCCACATGCACACGCACGCACGCACGCACACACACAGAGCAGGCCTGAATCATGGCGCTGTCCGTCTGTATCGTCCCTGCCACTCAGCACATTGGGCAGGGAGCTGTCTTGTGCCCAGGCTGAACTAAAGTGTGTGTGGGGGGCTGGTGGCTGTGAAAGGAGAGAAACAGGGGGTTTGGGTGTGGGGGGGGGTCTCTTCGCCTCTAGACTCTCTTATGCCCACTGGACGCCACCGCGGCGGTCCCTAACAGAATCACATTCCCATAATCCCAGTGGGCAACCTTTCGGACAGGCACGTTCACTTCACACACACACGCACACACACACACACACACACACACCCCTACGCTTCCCTGGCCGGCTCATTCCTTTAGAAAATGGACACAATAGTGTGTATGGGAGCTTTAGATGCGGCACAAGTGCAGAACGCAATCTTTACACCTGCATGGCTGACTGGCCTCACTTAGCTGGGGGCATCTCAGGGAGAACCCCCCCCACCCACCCAGATAATGGAAAGCTGATGATAGTTTTCCATAAGTATATTTTAAATAGTCTATATTAGAGCTGGCCTATACAGACCAAAAATAATATCCCGATATATTTAGGTTGAATACCGATACATGATACATATCGGTATTTTCTATAAAGTGGGCTAAATCTTCAGGCATAGAGAAAAAAACAGGAAAAACCGACGAAAATGTGACTTTTTTTTTTTTAGCGACATTAATTGACACGTGAGCTTTCTCTGGTGTCTCCGCCCCTTTGACACTCCTCAGGCCAAGTGCAGGCATGGAAGGAGAGATGAACAAATCAAAAAAGTAATGAATAAACGCATAATATAACTATATCGATATAAACTATATTGTCAAATCTTCTATCTCTTTTGAAAAATTCCGATATTCCGGTATATACCGGTATATCGCCCAGCCCTAGTCTATATATACAGTATATACACAGTGTATATGGGGGGCGGAGCCTCTAAAGGAGCACCCTATGGCGTTGAAGGGAGAGTTGTATTTGTATTCATAAGCAGAGCAATGTATGTTATATTTACAGTGCACATTGCATAAATAGACATGGCCTTCTGCCAACAATTGTGACAAAGAGACAGACTATAGCTTTGTCCATCTGGCTTCATTCATTCATTTATGTATTTTTTTGTTTGTTTTATTTTTTTCAAATGCGTACACGTGTGTGTGTGCACATTAGACATTCATAAACCTCCCATGCTGCTTTAAGAGCATTTCCTTGAGCTCCTATTGGTCAACATGGAATAACACAGATGGCACGATTCCTTACATTTCAGGTACGCGTACGTGTTATTAAAGGTGAATGCATTTGCTGGGAATATATTCATATGTGTACGTGTGCACGTGAGAGCATGCATGTGTGCGGGTGCACGGGCGCATGTGTCCTTTCCCAGAAACAATAGCCATTTCCTTTCGCCAGGCCGGTCATTTAGAAAAAGGGAGAAGGGTTTTCTAAATGAATTAATTACAAATGCTTCAAAATGTCAAGTATAGATAAAGCTTAATACCCCATCTCTCCCTACTGGAATAGAGGAGCTTTTAAATGGCTCTTTGCCAGCCCCAATCTGCCAAATGACATCAAGGTTACTGGGAGAGGCTGAAATATTCATAATATATGCAAAACTGCCACTGCCTATGGAGAGTGTTCATTGGAATTCAAGAGCTGGTCTCAACCCTTTGACAACTGCTTAAGTAATTAGTTGGTGGGAGGGCGCCATTTTCCCCCCCACATAGCCCATAAACCGGCAAGTAAATATTACTGAATTGTATCTTGCCATTTGACTCCACAATGGATGTTGTCTTGGAATGATCTTGAATTTGATCTAATCTGTCTGCTCTTTTATCAGATTGAATGTGTTTTGTTCTAATAAAGGGTTTAACCATGTAATGAGGACTATTACGCTAAGTAAGTGTAAAGTATTGCTGAAAGGCAATTTAGAAAAAGCCTTTTCTACATGTTAATGTTTGTGCAAAGGGTGTTATGTAAACACATCCACTGAAACAATGATGTGCTATAATCTATTTCACGAATCCGCATCCATTCTATTCTACAAGTATCTTAGATTTGCCTCATAACACTTAACATGCACCTTGAACACAAGCGTTTAGTTACATACTGTAGAAGTGCCATACGTTATTCGACTCACAAATTGTAGCCATTGTATTATTAATAGGAGACAACAAGCAACAACATGTATTGTGCTGAAACAATAGCCTAATTTGGCATTGGACATGGGCCATTTCTGTTCCCGAGTTCTATCTTGACTTGACTCTGCGATGCGATGTCAGTCCGTCAAGGATGCAAGCTGGCTGCTGCACAATAAGGATCATGCTGAAATTGGAACGCCGCCAACATCCCATTCATAGCTAGTCCCCACGCCTTAACACGCTACCTCGGGTTTATTAATTTGAGGAGTGCGTGTTTTTGTGTTTACTGAGCACGACTCCCTTCTAATTAAAGTGAAATAATTATACTTCAAAAGGATACGGGAGCCAGGTTAACTGTGTAAAGACAAGTGCATCTCTTGTCACAAGCAATTGCGTGTCCACAACAATGCAGTGTCTCTGCAATTAATCACACACTGCAGAATCATTTAAAGTGTCCTGTATATTCTACAGAATTTGGAACATCATAATCTGTTCCCGCAGCATGGTAGCACATATTAAATATAATTTATGTGTTGAATAACTCCAAAATTATTAAAGGGCCTTATATCAATTCTGTTGTCCCTTCAAGCTGAGCATTTTTACAGCTGGGGTTGCCCATTTTTACTCATGCCCAAAGCTGATTGGTTACTTGAGTGGGAGTGGGATTCTAGGTAGGAGCGGCCAAACCCTTTTTCACAGCCATTTTTTTGTGACCTTTATATTTATTATGTGTTATCTGTTGGTACCTTATACAGATTGAAGGAGGTTGCCCTTCCTATAGGCATCATTGTTTTTATGTTCTTGTTTTCAAGTGCTATACGGGGTATTCCAAAAGCCAAACAAAATGATTCAAATAAAACATATTCTGTTGCTCCTCTCAATTATAGACAACGGCACCCGGCCACTTGTGTGTACGTGTCAGCTTGACTTTAGACACGGGCACTGCTACAGCAGCTTGCACCGGTGTGAACAATTGGACCACCCCTTTCTTTGCGAGTGTCCTTGTCCTTGGTGAGACGAAGGTCGACGTCCACACAACCCCCACCCCCCAACACACACACACACACACACACACACACGCCTCCTGCTGTGGCTAAAACCACCGGCCATTCATTTGGACCGGGCAACGACTCTAATAACACATTCATCACATTTAAACGCCCAACCAGGCCGAGAGAGATGTTAATTCTCGCCGGGGGAAAATCGTGGTCATGTATTACAACAAGTGCCTTCTTAAGAGCCGCCCCGGCCAGGTCTGTGGCAACGTCTCGGTATTCATGACCGCCGTGGTGGAAAGCTGTTAACGCGCCACATTCTGGAGTTGACAGTTCAAGGGAAACAGAGCTGTTAACATATTCACAATGCTCCTGTAGCAAAGGGCCGCTCCTCCTGTTTCTCTTTCCGTCGCCGCAGATCGCCTGACAAGGTTGCCCGGGGTTTTTGTAAAGGCGGAGATTAGAAGGGAATATTGCCAACAGTCAGCTCACAGCAATGGCCGCTCCGCTAAAACGGTAACTGATTCAAAAAAGTGGACTGACCAGATGATACACAGATAAGGTAGGTGAGATACAGTAGATAGGCCTATACATGTATGTATCTTACACACAGTGCATTAAAGGTGCATTCAGTGGGTATATATAGGTAGGCTACTTCCAACAGGTAAATAAAGTATAGGTTCAGGCACATAAATAAACTGAGTACATACAGGTACTGTAAATATAGGTACTGAGGTATATATAATAGATAAACAGATACAGGTACATGTATGTAAATACAGATATGGTTAGTTACTTTCAATATATAGATACAAATAGCACGTATAAAGGTACATCGATTTATCCTGTAGATATGAAGGTACATACAGTAGATACAGTAGATATACAGGTACAGTACATTTAATAGCTAAATCAATGGGAACACACCTGATGCCCCGGCAGGGGTCCCCCCCACACCCACCCCTTCCCCCGCTCAGCTGTCAGCGCCGGTCACCGCTGCGACGGAGGGATTGATGGCCTCCGCTGGCCGGTGTAGATGTATGCATCACAGTGGTCCAGGGCTACTGACTCCAGATGGAGCCAGTACATCTATTGTCTGTCAGGGACACAGCTGGAACACTAGCCTGACTCTCTCTCTCTCTCTCTGTAGCTCTCTCTCTCTCTCTCTCTCTCTCTCTCTCTCTCTCTCTCTGCCTCTCTCTCTGCCTCTCTCTCTCTCTCTGTCTCTCTTACTCAGTCATAATGCTTTATTCTTTGGCGCTATATGAGAGCTTTCAAGCTCCCTCAGAGAAGACCAACTACATGAAGAACATGGTTTAAGTGTATTAACGCGGCTGAAAATCCTTGTTATTGTGGCGTAACATAAAGATGCAGTAAGCGACTGCAGTAAGCGATTGCAAGCTACGCTTTTTGTCAAACACGCCAAATATTTCCTTTGAGGTCCTCTATCTTTACCACTGTCTGTGCGCGCTGATAAACGAATACGTTACTTCTACACAGCCCTGTCTCCGTATATAAAAACAAAATCAAAGTGGTGCGGACCACACCGCGCAACAATATCCTAGCCTTCGCAATGTGTTTCTAATGTGTTGGGCAGAGCTTCTGGAAGAGCTCGCTACGAAATTGAAAAAAGAGGTGTCTTTGTTTTGATCCAGCACACATTTCAAATAGAATATCAATGTTTTCTCCACAATGACTTACTATGCCTTTAAAATGCATTCATAATGACTGTTGTAGGAGATTCACCAAGCAGCAAGCATATCTTTAAATTATGAGGACCATTCGGATCACTGTATATACAGTATATTTTTTGTCCATAGTGGCATATTGACTTCAGAGTAAAAGTCCTACACGGTGATACGCAAAGAGGAACGGGTGCTTCATTTGAGAGTGAAATTGCCAAAGCGGTTGGTGTTTCACTTTGTGTCTTACAAGGACAGGCCGCAGTCTTAATGAAGGCTTTGTGCTCGAGCTTGGAATACAGCACGAAAAGCTTCTTTCCAACCCGAGTTAGTGCTTAGAAACTGTTTACACATATTCATCCATAAAACATTAAGAGTAGTATTCTGTGTACCATTCCTCTTCAGGAATTTGCTCTCTTGTGTGTTGCCTTCTTAATACTTGAATCTACTGAACAAACTATGTGTACAGTTTGTGTGTATTTGCAAATGTAGCATGCTGCTATACAATATATTTCCACTGGTTAACCATGTGTACACACTCGAATGCTGGTGTTTATGCCTATTGGTTCTGTTGCGTGAAAGCAGTTTTTGCATTATAATGTAACTTTACTCCAAAACTAGGATTAATAATCCCAAACATCTTTTCCAGTGTTTTTAACAGCTGTGGAAATGAACATTATCCCTGTTTATAGGCTTTAGAGAAGAAGAGTTAACCGCTAAAATGTCCATATAGATAGAAATACAAAACAAAGGTATAACAGCGTTACTTGTTACAGTTGAATCAACGGCATGGTACTGTATGTAATTCTCTTCACCTGATGCAAAGCGGAGAGACATGCATACACAGCAATACACAGTTCCTCTTGAAAGTAGTTAATGTTCCAGAAGGGAAAGTAGTTGATCTTAAAGAACAGATTGCATGGTGATCGCAGGCCATTTACGCTGCTTAGAAATAAGACCAGTAATGACCAATACTAAGAAATAATAATCACACAGTAGATTACGAGGCTTTACACGACTCTTTAAAACAAAAACACTGACAACAAAACAACATATTGCAGGTTTAACCACCTCGGAGGCAGGAGCAGACAAAAATACAAATTCACAAAATAAATCACACACACACACACACACATTGATAACTCTCGCATGCCCACGTACACACACACACACACACACACAGATAACTCTCATGCCTGCGTGCACACGCATGCACACACACACACACATTCCAGCTAGCCAAGCAGTTCATTGCCTCCCCACATGTAGTGTCTTAGTGTGTTCACGGATGTGTGTGTGGGTGTGTGTGTGCACGTGTGGATGTGGGATCTCTTTTGTGTGTGTGTGAGTGTGTGTGTGCACATGTTGATGTGGGTACGCGGGATCTCTCTGTGTGTGTGTGTGAGTGTGTGTGTGTGCACGTGTGGATGTGGGATCTCTTTTGTGTGTGTGTGCGTGTGTGTGTGTGTGTGTGTGTGTGTGTGAGTGGTTGTTTGTGTATACGTGCGTGTGTGTGCCTGTGTGTGTGTGTGTGTGTGTGCGTGTCTGTGCCTGTGTGTGTGTGTGTGGTTGTTTGTGTATAAGTGCGTGTCTGTGCCTGTGTGTGTGTGTGTGTGTGTGTGTGAGTGGTTGTTTGTGTATACGTGCGTGTCTGTGCCTGTGTGTGTGTGTGTGTGTGTGTGTGATGGCCGGGCACAGCGTGGCTGACATCGCCCCTCTCCTCTGTGATTGAGTGTATTGATCGCCGTGACGACGCCGCAGGCTCGTTCGCCATGGCGCCGAGTATGGATGGGTGGGGGGAAACCATCAGTGTACTTAACTGGAAGGAAAAGCCCTCCTCATCTATATGCCTTAATCATACCATCGATACACATCTCTCTCTCTATCTCTCTCTCTCTCTCTCTCTCCCTCTCTCTATCTCTCTCTCTCTCCCTCTCTCTCTCTCTCTCTCCCTCTCCCTCTCTCTATCTCTCTCTCTCTCTCTCTCTCTCTCTCTCCCTCTCTCTCTCTCCCTCTCTCTCTCTCTATCTCTCTCTCTCTCTCTCCTTCTCTATCTATTTAT
>JAODUK010000012.1:1248334-1251532 GCA_027564635.1 Typhlichthys eigenmanni | reverse complement strand
GAGAGAGAGAGAGAGAGAGAGAGAGGTTCTAGTGTATCTGTGGGTTAGAGAGAGAGAGAGAGAGAGGGAGAGAGGTTTCATTCTTCTCCTTTCCCTAACAAAGCGTCTCCATCAAACGAGGTCCAGCGGAGGTTGTCATCTTTTAGCGGATATGTTAAGTATTGTCTTTTGTGTTCGCGGCTGGCTTAGCGCCCCCGCCCCTGGGAGCCCCGAGCACATGCAAATGGAGCAAACCCCTCTCCTGTCTGTCCGTCTCTCTCTGTCTCTCTCTCACTCCCCGCTAGATGTTTCTGGACAACATGTCAGTCTGCCTGTCTTGTAAACCCCCCCCCCCACACACACACACACACACACTTAAATTATTTCACTGTTTGTCCTCTCGTCTTTTCTTCCACCCTCCCCTCCTAGCCGTCCCAGCAGACAGTCGCACGTCAGAGAGCTGTAGCTGTGTGTCTCCGTGTGTCTCTGTGTGCATGTGTGTGTATCCCCCCCACCCCCCAAGTTGTCCTGGAAGGCCGGCAGCTGACAGCCGTACGCACGATGCAGGACGCTGAGCCTCGGAGGTCCTTGACATCCCCGCGTCGATCGCTTTCCCGTACACTCACTTTCCCCTGGCTGGTCTCTCCCTAACGGCTGTTTGTTGTTTCGTGTTTCATTTGTATTATTTGTTTCATTTGTATTATTTTTGTTATTTTTGTACAATTATTTTTTCTATCGTTAAGTAGCATTTCTGTTTCCACTTTCAAAAACCCGCAGCACAGACTGATGCAGGATGTTACAGCTCAGGCACGTCTCGTCTGAAACACAGGACTTAGGGTGCACTAGCTCTCTCCCTCTCTCTGTCTCTCTCTCTCCCTCTATTTTCTTCTGGCTTTCTTTCTATCTCTCTCCCTCTTTCACTCACTATATTTTGCCCCCTCTCTCTCTCTTTCTCTGACTCTCTCTATTTTCCCCTCCCTCTCTCTGTATCTCTCTCTCTTTTTCTGTCTCCCTCTATATTACCCTCTCTCTCCCTCGCTCTCTCTCTCTCATGCACACACTTCAGTTCTAATAGAATACATTCATTTATTTCTGCCCTCGCTGGCATTTTCCCAGTACTGACTGGTTATTATCCAGTCAAAGGGAATTTTCAAAAGATACAGGCTTGAGTGTTGGGTATGGGTGGTAACGAGACACTTTTCAATAACTTATTGTAATCTCTAAAGGTTTCTTTATGTAGTGCAGATATGCAACTTGAGCTGGAAATTGGACATGTTAAAGGTTATTTTATTTGTTTTATTAATCGTCACTGGAGATGTAATTTTAAAGTGAGTTTTGATATGTTTTATTTCCCAATGTGTCAATATACAAAATATTGACAGTAACCATAGTCAGCATTGTCTAAGCTCTTAATAACTGTCATATGGCAATTGTCTATATACCATACCATAAGATGTGTTGTGTAATACCTAATTATTTCAAATAAATTAGCCCTTGTGTTCCAGTTTTTAAAATAGAAGATTAATTAAATGAAAGTGCTTGTAGTATCTTCACACATAATAGTTAGTGTGTTGTTTTTGTTAAGCATTCCCAGGCTCAGTTATGGTCCAAATATCTTTTTGGATATAAAGTTTGGTGGACAGATTCCAGATCAGTGGCATGACTGGCACTCTTGAGGCCATTGGATTTTCTCGTCTTTCGAGAGTCAAATTCATTTTCATTCCTGAATTTTAAAAAACATAATCGAACATCATTTGAATTTAGAATCCCCCAAATTTTTGAAGTTTTGGTGTAATTTTAATATGTATTGGCAAACTTTCTGTACGTTTTAATGAAATCAAAGCTGTGAAAAAAAGGTTTCCCCATCATGTTCTACAACCCTTCACACACTCCACCACATTTTACCACTCAAAGTTTTAAATAGGCTGTTAAATAGATGTTACCACTACTTAATCTCCACCACCCAGATCTTCTATCAGATATTTAAACTTGTACAGTGTGGGAATGTTAAATATGACAAGGACGTGGTATGGGCTGACTTCCACTCTGGATTATTTTGTGTCATTAGGCCTCAATAGCTGGCCACAGTTTAGCCCTCACATTGTGTGTTTAAGCTAGCCGCTGCCGCTTCTAATTAGGCTGGCGGTGTGTATACGGTCTTAAGTCAAATTGCACCATTGATATGCGGAGACGCGCGTTTTGGTCCCCGCGATGGTGTCGGTAAGTGCCCTTAAAAATATATTTTATTAAGGCCTGGAGAAAATGACAGGCAGCTGCGAGATCCTGGCTCTAATCTCTCTCTTTTTTTCTCTCTCTTTCTCTCTCTTGCGCGCTGCTTGATTGTGTTACAGGCAAGGCACAGCAGACAGTGAGGCTGTTTCAATGTCTATATTAGCAGGAGGAACCACATTTGATTCATTTAAAATGTTTTAATCTTCTATTTTTTTATTTTCGAGAGGCGTGATGACTTTACTCAGGCGAGACGTTGATAGGTGTGTGCACGCGTGCTTGCGAGTGTGTTACCAGATAGATACCGCAATTTGGATCGCTCCATCGCGTGTGTGTGTGTGTGTGTGTGTGTGTGTGTGTGTGTGTGCGCACGCGCATATGTGTCATCTTGGCGGGCTGCCAGGAAAATTCACAAAAGATATTGAGTGGCTTGGTGTTCAACTCGGCATCAGAGAGAGAGAGAGAGAGAGACAGAGTTTATTGTCTGACATGGCTCTGTGGTCAAGTTGCATCTTGCCTGCTAGAAGCCCAGATCTACATTGACCCCTGTGTATGTTTACACATGTACACCGGCCTTGTTTGTCGAGGTGTCAGCCTTCCATTTGCCTGGACGTGCACGCCCACACACACACACACGCACACCTGCTCACCTGCATGAGGGTATGTGAGTGTGCAGAATTACGCATGCTCGCTTGCACATAAACACAAATGTTCACGTGTGTGTGTGTGCGCGTGAATGCAGCATATTCTTAGATTTGGTGTATGCTGTGCGTGTGTGTGCGCGTGCCTGTGTTTAACCACACATACATCTTGCATGCTTGAATGCCTTTGTATGTGTAGGTTACAGAGCCCCCCCCCCCCCTCTGGAAAACAAGGTGAACTGATATAGGCTTGCTACCAGGACGTAGCCCGGCCGGGCGGCCGCGCGGCGCTAGCCAAGCTAATGATGGAGCGCGCTGCGTATAATGAGATCCTGGACCAGCAGCGGCA
>JAODUK010000012.1:1238334-1243334 GCA_027564635.1 Typhlichthys eigenmanni | reverse complement strand
AAGCTGTGAAGAATGTGTTGTTATTCCCTCTCTTCTGCTACGAGCACAGACAACTGTGGCTTCAAGCGTGTGTGTGTGTGTGTGTGTGTGTGTGCATGTGTGTGGGCTGTCAGTGTGTCCTGTAGGGTTTTTTTTTGTAAGGAAGGCGCTGTATTGTAACAATTTGTGAGACCATACGCTTCTAATGCTCTTATTGTTCGTTGGACACGGAGAGCTGTTTTGGTGTTTTGTTTTCTTTTTTTAGTCGTGTTGATGTTGATGGTTACATCTCAGACACACAAACCTGCATGGGTGTTGCTTATCCCATGCACTGCAAACAAGTTGTATGTGTACACAGAACAAACTGTTTACATAATTCCAGAGGGACGCACGCACGCGCGCACACGTACACGCACGTACAGTATGCTAACACCCGCCTGTGTCAAGATCTGCCTACTTGACAGGAGAGTTATTTTGGTTGACATGCAAGACGAACCACCGCATAACTCAATGACCAAGTCATGGGCGTTAATCTTACTGAGGGATCTGTTGGGAAACTTCATTGACTGGCTGTTTGCAGGTCTTGTAAACCTGTTGTAAGTAGGCTACAGTTGATGTTTAAAATAAATGGAACAACTATAGCGTTGCGCCGGAATTGTTGATTACAGACCTTGTGAGTGACAATGCTAACGGCAAATAAAAATGTACTTCCTTATTTCCAGAAAGTCAGTTGAGCTTAAAAGGGTCTACGCATCAAACGTTCAGCACAGAGTTGCAGATGTGACGAGGCTGAGACTATCCAAACCCTAACTGGAAGAGCGATTATCTCCACGAATAAGATAACAAATACAGTTACAGTGTTTCTTGAAAAACTGTAAAAGAATAAAAAGCTTTGTTAGCTTTACATGTTAGTGTGTAAAGTGCCAAAATGTTCAGAACTGACAGTTATATGACGTGTTCCCTCATTTTTGCTCTTGTTGCAACCGCATCTACATTACACACACACACCCTCCTGCTTCACTGTGTGTGTGTGTGTGTGTCGGGGGAGTGGTAGTTCGATGCCGAGCCAGTGGGCTGGGTAATGTGGCGTGCCGCGGGACAGCTCCATTGCTCCACAAATCAATTGGCTTCATGTCCGTGCCATTAGGCTAACATGGCGGGGAGGGGCCGGTAAACAGCGTGCTGGTAATGCCCCTGGACGGCCGCCAGGTAGACAAGTCTGTGTTCTCCAGAACCTTCTGGGGGCTGGGGGTTGTTTGTTGTCTTATCCCATCCTCTCTCTGTCTCACTCTTCTCTCTCTCGCTGTCTCTCATTCTGTTCTTTCTTTAGCATGATTAGCATGACGTAACAGTGTAACTATTGCCAAGGTATTATACATCTCTCTCTCTCTCTCTGTATCTTTCTGTCTGGCTCTCTCTCAGCCTCTCTCCTCTCCCTCCCCCCCCCCTCTCTCTCTCTCTCAGCCTCTCTCCTCTCCCTCCCCCCCCCCCCTCTCTCTCTCTCTCTCTCAGCCTCTCCCTCTCTCCCTCTCTCTCTCTCTCAGCCTCTTGACTGTATCTAACTTCCACTCTTCATTCCCTCTGCTTGTATCTACTCCAGTCGGTGCTGTTATCCTCAGAGGACCGGCGCTTACACATAACGCTCGGAGGGATTGTGTGCGTGCGTGTGTGTGTGTGGGTGTGGGTGTGTGTGTGTGGGTGTGGGTGTGCGTGTGTGTGTAAGAGGTTTTGGCCAATGAACCCTTGTTTCCGTGTTTCCTTGTTTTGGTCCTTTCCTCCAGTGTTGCATCTATACTGAGCAACCTCCCACCACACACACACACGCACGCACACGCCACTGGGACCGTGTGTGTACACACCAGTCTCTCTCTCTCTCTCTCTCTCTGTTATTTCTCTTGTTCTTCTTGCTCAGCCTTTAACTTAGTTTTTTTTCCTCCTGTTATTTCTGTCTTGGTTCCCTGCTGCTCTCTCTCTCTCTCTCTCTCTCTCTCTCTCTCTCTCTCTCTCTCTCTCTCGACGGGGGCAAATGAGTGCAGCTGCAACAAATAGAATGGCTCCTTTTATTTATTTTTCTCCAATAACGTTCAGTCGTCCGACTTAACGCTTTACGCCTGGAAAACACAGGCGGTCCAATTTATCCTCCTCAGCCGTCCGCGCCGCGTCCCGTTTTCCGGTCGTTTTGCTGGCGGGCTGGAGCATGGTAATTGACCCAGCGTGTCTTGACAGATGACGCTTGTTGGTGTGTGTTGTGTCTTATTTCCTGCCTGCCGCTGCCGTCTCAGATGCTGCGATAAGATACGCGGTCACTATCGCAGCATACAAGCTGATGAGCGGCTTGTAATGTTGCACCGCGAGCTGTTGATTTAGCGCTGTGGGCGAGCCGGGTCTTTTTGTGTGTATGTGTGTGGGGGGGGGGGGGGGGTTGACACATTTAAAAAGAGATTGTTCGGTCGATGCGGGCGGTGGGGCGGGAAGGAGTGTCTGCTCGGGAGCTCTAGTTCACGGGTTCTCGGGGATTGGGAACAGGTGTGGGTCAGTTAACTAATCACCTGCCTCCATAGTGGACGGAGCGGAGAAGCGAATTGAAAATATACACGTTCCTGTGCTTTCCCGGGACACGAAGCCACACAGATATTGATTTGTTATAATGTGCAAGTGATTGGAGCTCAGGAGGGACTGCGTGATTTCAACACGATTGTGTAGTCATAGTTAACCACACCGTATGGTAGAAATGGACAACGCCTCTGTGACGTCACCCATAGCTTTGCTCAAGAACGGGTTTGAAGGCCGCGCTGTGCTGGCTCTGGCCGTCGCCATCTTTGCAGTACCTCACTCCTCGTGAAACGCCCCTCCTCCCCCCCCATCCATTATAATGGGTTAAATGTATGGCTAATATATTTAATTATTAATTATTAAGTGTCAATATTAACACCAGCATGTATCACAATGCAGTTTTATTATTTAGTTTACAGCTCAAAAAAAACACAATTTAGGGTGTAGTTACACTGATGAGTTATAAAATAATTAATCCTCTGTAACAGTTGTCATGAACATGGAGACTATCTGTTCAGACTAAAACCAGGCTGTAAACATATTTATTTTTGCTGTAATGTCTGACATTTTAACATTTGAGTCTATGGGAATTGAACCATTTTAATCTTTGGCTCCGTATATAGGAACATAAACAAATTGGGGAGTACCGCTCACAATAACTAAGCCGTAGCACTACGCATTGCTTTGCTATGCGTTTCAATGTGTGGGACGTAGGGAAGCAGCGATTAACCGGTTTCACTATTAACCGGGATTAAAAACGCCACGGTTTAATAACCGTGACGGCTCAGCGACACAGAATGTTACTTTCTTACTCTCAAAATAGGGACATTTTGGTTGCACAATCAAACAAGCATTGCCAGGCGCAATCTGCAGATTGCAAATACAAAGTTATACTCGAAAACAAATACAAAGTTATACTGGAAAAATGCCGTGGGGCACATGCTGTCATGAGAGAAACATCATTGAATGTGATTACTCTGCGTTCATTTAGGTGTGGTGCTGCGCCACGGCAGAATCTTTGACGCCACACCAAAACAAACTGGCTGGTAGCTACCTATTTATATCGAACATAGTTTCAGTAAAACTGTAAAGAACACTTGATTCTCTCGGTAAATAGAGGATGTCTCCGTTCGAGACAGCTCTGAATGTTTAAGATAATTTTAATAATAATTTAAGATAATTTCGCTCTGTGAAGTGTGAACTGTGGCAAGAGATTACTAATTACACATAGCTATTCATTTCACATATCTAACTGCAAACAATACATAACTGCTAAATACACATATATAAGAATTAGCAACATATCTACCGATCAACTACAAATCTATCTACCAATTATAATTGCAGGTTGCAGCGCAAAGCTTCACTTAAAACATGACAAACTGCAAATAATATGTAGTTAAGCTACTAGGCTAGTAGTTGCCTTAAAAAGCGACATCATTTAGTTCCATTATTTAGCTGTAACACGTATTACAATTAAAGGGCGTGTATCGCCCCGTCACAGCAATGAAACAAGTCGAGTGACAGCTGGTAACTTATCTAACGTCAAATCTGCCTGAATTGGCCTATATTATTCTTTCTTCGGTACGCTAAGTTTATTTGACCAACAGTAGGCCTACGTTCACAGAGAGGACAGCCACGATGGAATACAGATATATTTCCTACACAAACCAGTGACCTTCTAGACATCAAAATGCAAATACATCATTAAGGGTAATTTCTGGGGGATGCGGGGGTTTATTTGAAGTTAGCTCTCCAAAGCGGCATTGCTAGTGTTGTAGAAATTCATGCATAATAATCGTTAAACCGTGATTATTCCTCAGACTATAATCGCACCATCAATATGTCCAATCGCTGCATCCCTAGTGGGAGGGCGCTGCGGACGGATATTGTTTTGATTTGAGCGTTCTTGAGAATAACAAACCCTGCATTTAAAGGCACAGTCTTTGCTGTTTTTGTTCACTGACTTGGTGGCCCCCCAAGTTTAATCACTTTAATGCGTTATTTTATTTCAGAAAATCATCTCATGGCCCCCTCCTATGTGTCCTTTGACCCCCCACAGGGTCCCGACCCCCACTTTGAGAACCACTGGTGTAAACCAATGGGGGAAGTAGAGAGGAAGTTACTGTTTGTGTAATACTGGTTTTGACCACCAGTGTAATTACAGACACACTGTTTGGAGTATAAATTACGACAATGTGCCGGGCGGGCTGTGATACGGGAGGTTGTAGGGCACTGTTCTTCTGGCAGCTCTGTCCTTAAGACGTTAAGGGATGTGATTGGTACTGCCGCTGATACGATCTGCAACCAGATTGGCTCAAGCACAACGGCTGCATCCGTGGCAACGTTATTACAGCTGCTGATCAATAGACAGTGACACAGTGCTGGTAGATGTCACCTGGGGAGGGGGGTCGGGGGGGGGGGGGGGGGGGGGGGGGGATTGCGTGGGCGGGGGCGGAGGGGGGGGT
>JAODUK010000012.1:1227576-1238234 GCA_027564635.1 Typhlichthys eigenmanni | reverse complement strand
GGGGCACTCGGCAAGGTGCATTTTCCAAACCCATCTCCCGGCCGCCGCAGCTGAGCCCTGATGCGGGGAGGGGGGGTGTGGGGGGAGATTATGGGGTGACCCCTGCGTGACCCTGGCGTGAGTCGTGCCTTATTGCCGATGACCAGGCTGCATTAGGCTGGGCCTGGCCGTCGCGTCACGTCGCCATGACGTCGCATAGGGGGGGAGGGCGGAGATCGAGCAGTTTTGTTTACAGCCATGTTGTGATTTGCTGCCTTGATTTTTACATTTTCCTTCTGTTCAACAGCTTACTGACCGATATTTGTGTTTTTCCCAGGGCTCATCTCACAGCCTATTTTGGAGACATATTAATTAATTAATGAATTAATGTATTAATTGATTTATTAATTACAATACAACAAATAAGAACCCTTTTTAATACTGTTGTGTATACACCAACCTTGACAGACATTTGCAAAGGAATGGGGGAGGGGGCGAGTGGATGTTTCCCAGTGGGCAGGGAAACATCCACAACGTGTTTGTTGTGCCCGGTAATCTTGTTTCCGTGGAGAACCTGGCAAAGCAGCATAAAGAAAACTACATCATGAAAGTAAATATAGAAATAAATATAAAGGTTCATAATTAAATACACCATACAAAATCCTGCTAACATGCATATAAATAAATATAAAGATAAGTAGATGGATAAATACAAATCGAGACATCTTGAGACATCCCAAAATCATTCCAACTGCCACTTTGAACGCCCCCCCGCATCAGGGAATAGACTGCTGTCACTCTAGCTCTCTCCATGTCTATTAATCACTCTCTTATGTGTCCCTGTGCGCCCCCCGCAGGCCTAAAGATGCAGTGGACCCCCGAGCACAGCCAGTGGGCCGAGCAGCACTTCGACATCTCCTCCACCACGCGCTCCCCGGCCCACAAGGCCGAGGGGTACCGCGTCGTCCCGGGCCACCTGCAGCGCTCCGCCAACCCCTCCTCCAGCTCCTCGGCAGCGGCGGCCGCCTCCGCCTACCAGTACGCCTGGGCCAACGACGACATCTCCGCCCTCACCGCCTCCAACCTGCTCAAGAAGTATGCCGAGAAGTACTCGGGCCTGCTGGAGATGCCCGTGCCGTGCGGCGGCTACCCGCCCGACGTCGCCGCCGTGCTCGGCGGGCGCTCGAAGGCGACGGAGTCGGCAGCAGAGCCCTGGCAGGACAGCTACCCCATGAGCTGCGTTCCCGACGGCGTCTCGTCGCGGAAGGGCGGGGTCGCGGCGGCGGTGTCTGAGCTGTGTGGCTCACCGGGCCTGGGCGGCGAGCCCGGCTACCCGGCCTCTGCCCCGGCGCCCCCAGCCCCGCCCTCTCAGGAATACGGCCCGGCCTACGGCGCCCCCTACCTGCACGGAGGCTACGGTGCACAGCTGCCCCCCTCTCCGCTGCACAGCGCTGGGCTCCTGCAGCCCCCGCCGCCACCCGCACACCCGTCCCTCGTCCCAGGCTACGGCGGCAGCCCGCCCGGCCTGTCCGGCTACAGCTACCCCCCGGCGGGCTATGCCCCGGCCCAGGGCGGGGGCCAGGGCAGGGGGTACAGCCCCGCCGGGGATACCCCCACATCCTATCTCCCGGCGGGCATCGCTGCCCCGACCCCACTGCCTCCATCGTGCCCCAGCCTCCCGGGCTACCCCTACCACCAGGGCCACGCCCTCTCCTCATCCTCCTCATCCTCCTCCTCCAGCGGGCTGAAGAGGAAGGCCTTCTACATAGCGGGCCACCAGCAGGGGGAGCTGGAAAGCCCATACGGGGGCTTCGGGGGCTACGGCCAGGGCCGAGGCGCGGCAGAGGACAGCCCCATGTACCGGCTGACGGCAGACGGCAACAACAACAACAACAACAACGGCCAGAAGCCCTCGGACCACCTCCACCACCACCAGCAGCAGCAGCAGAGGAAGTATAGCGGCCAGCCACTGGGGGGAGCCCTGACCCCGCCCTCCTACGTGGCTTCGTCGCTCGGCGGGGGCTCGCGCTCGGCCGACTCCCTGGCCGGCTTTGCCTCCCCGTCCCTGAGCGAGCAGGGGGTCGATGACCACCGGGGGGGCAATCTCCTCCTCGCCCCGAACCTGTCCTCCGCCTCGTCCTCGTCCTCCTCCTCCTCGTCCCGGGCGGCTGAGGAGCAGCTGAAGAGCAGTGAGCCTCACCTCCTGGACATGGTGACGTCGGAGATCCTCCAGCAGGGCCCCCCGGTGGACTGGGGCGACATTGCGGGGCTGGAGCCGGCCAAGGCGGCACTGAAGGAGGAGGTGCTGTGGCCCATGCTCCGGCCGGACGTGTTCGGCGGCGGCGCCCCGCGCTGCGTGCTCCTGTTCGGGCCGCGGGGCAGCGGCCGGAAGCTGCTGGGCCGCTGCCTGGCCAGCCAGCTGGGGGCGCCCTTCCTGCAGCTCAGCGGTGTCGCCCTGGCAACCAAGTGGCTGGCGGAGGGCGAGAAGATCCTGCGCGCCACGTTCCTGGTGGCGCGGCGCCGCCAGCCATCGGTGGTGTTCGTGGGCGAGGCCGACGCTCTGCTGTCGGCGCGCCTGGGTGACGACAGCCCCGCGCGGAGGCTGCGCGGCGAGCTGCTGGCCCAGATGGACGCGCTGCTGCTGGGCGAGGATGCCGGCGGGGGCGGGGACGGGGGCGCCAACCAGGTCCTGGTGGTCTGCTCCACCAGCCGGCCGCAGGACATGGACGAGGGCCTGCGACGCTACTTCGGCCGGCGGGTGCTGGTGCCACTGCCGGACGCCGCCGCCCGCCTGCAGATGGTGAGTCAGCTGCTCGCCCAGTCGCTGCACAAGTACTGCCTGGGCGAGGACGAGCTGGCCGCGCTGGCCCGCCGCACCGAGGGCTTCACGGGCCTGGATCTGGCGCGGCTGTGCCAGGAGGCCCTGGTGGGGCTGCTGCACGGTGCGGACGTTGTCACGGCGGCGGCCCGCGGCCACGTGCGGCCACTCACCTACCAGGATTTTGACGGCGTCTTCTGCAAGTTCCAGGCGAGCACGTCGCAGAAGGAGGTCGACATGTACGCCGAGTGGAACAAAATGTTCGGCTGCAGCCAGTGAAGACTGCAGGCGGCCGGCCTCTGCCCTTGTAGAGGGGGCGTGGCGGGGGAGGAGATGAAAGAAAAAAGACACCCAGAGTCTCCCCCTCCACCCTTCCCCTCCTTTCTGGGCGTGTGCTCGGTACTGTACTGAAGGGGAAAGGCACTAACGGAAGAGAGAGACGTAATCCGACGAGATAACTTGTCCGTTTGCGGATTTTGAAGTCGAATGCCGGGGCGTTCCCGGAATGCCGGGCATTGTTTACACATTCGCGATAAGTTTGGTTTTAGAAAATAAGCCCCCCCCCCCCATCCTTTTCCACACACCCCCGTGTCCCATGTATATACCGTTTGGCGTTCCATGAGATTTAGTTGGCTATCTTAAGTGCCTGATGTGGTGCTTTTTGAATTTTCCTACGTTCCTACATTTGTTTGCCTCAATCTATGTTCACGGCATGAGCTGATGATTGCTAAAAGCTTTAAACCTTCAGTGGCGACTCTGTAAAACCAGACGTTGACAGTCACGGTTGTAGGAGGTGAGTGATTTCGTATAGTCTGGTTTCAAGCGGTAATCTGTCTGGGCAGCGCTGCTCCGGATCCCTAAATCTCGTTTTTTTGTTTGATTTTTCTTTTTTGCAGAGTCTCTGACTGCAAAACTAACACTAACGCAGCAAACAAATCTCAGGAAAGCGTTTGTGAATTGTACAGCACCCCAAGATATCCTGACAAGTAAAGCACTAAAATTTCTGAGGCGAATTAATAGTGATTTGGCAATGTGTGCCGAAACAGTGTTAGGTTTACCTCAAGAGGCTAGGGTAAAATAGCAGAGGTGACAATGAATGTACCAGATATATTCTGGAATGGTGGAACAAAGTAACTCAAAGTTAATTCTAGTTTCTTCCCTGCTAAAAAAATCCAGCATTGCTGGTCACCAGCATAAGGTATGTTTTGCATTGTTGGTCACCAGCATAAGGTATGTTTTGTATTGCTGGTCACCAGCATAAGGTATGTTTTGCATTGCTGGTCACCAGCATAAGGTATGTTTTGCATGCTGGAACCAGCATGGAATGTTGGTTTGCTGGTACCCAGGCATCCCATGCTGTTCGCTGGTGTACCAGCATCCTAGTATGAACTGGATTTTTTAGCAGGGTTTTCATCTTTTTTTTCCTCAGCAGGTCCTTTATTTGCCTGTTACTACTGTTACTACTTGACCATTTCTGAAACCCATTTCCATTCTTCTGAAGTTCAGAGATGTGTTGGTGGTGGTGGTGGTGTTTTGGGAGGTGCAGGGTTGAAGGGTTTGGCTTGAGTGTTTGGGTTGGGTTTGTGGTGGAGTTCATCCGTTAATAATCAAGTTAAATAAATATATATATATATATATGAATAATCATAATCCGCCTACAATAAAATGCCTACTTTGTGTCATGATCTGTGGGCAGATCTACATCATGTATAATCACAATGCTAATAAACAGAAGCCATGTTTTCTGCGCTGGTTGCTTAAAACGCCTCCAGATTAAAGCAGAGGATTAAATCAAAACAATATCAAAGATGATAATACTCTGTACATCTTTAAAGACTCAATGTTATACTTGTTTGTGTCTGGCGTTCAATTTCACTGTAGTTGGTTTCACCTTTTATAATCCATGTCCGGAAACAAGTCAGCAGTAATGTTCAAGGTTGTTATGGCAGCATTTATTCTAGCTTGTGACTCCATTTAATAGGCGTTAAAGAACACACTGGAGATTTGACAGTGGGGAGTTTTGCAGCAGTCTCATTGACGCCTCCTATTTACAAAGGATAGGTTTTACTGGGGAGGTAGTATAATTGTGTTGTCTTTATCAATGAACATAATTTAATGAAATGTGTTAAGAAAATTAATTAAGTTAAATTATTTAAAAAATTAATTCAATTGCTACTGTTTATTTGTAAACAGGTCATGTGATTGTAGTGATCTGCATTGCGGGTCTTGAGCCATGAGCCAGTCACGATTCTACATATTACAAGATCTCCCAAAGTGAAACCTTCTTAGCTAAAATATGGCTTCAAATATGTTTTTTTTTTTTCCTCTTCTCTTCAACGTCTTTTTCTTCAGAGTATTGTCATGTCACATCACATTTGAACGTCTGTGTGAAGCACATGATATTAAGTGCATTTGGAAACCCTCACAGAAAAGCTTTGTAACATGAGTAAATAACTGAAGTCCCTCCTTATATCTAAAGTTGATCTGTTGCCCATTGTATTGCATTTGAATGTAATGTATTTTCTTTATTTTCGTCGCTGTGTGAGCGACTGTTGCTTGGCACTATAATTGTGGCGTTGAAGCGCTACAGACACTAAAGTACGAGAGGTGCACCAAAGTTTGTTTTTTGTGTATAATGTTCGGCGGTTTTAAAATGTCTGAATACCGTTGCAAGCGCTTGTTTTTATTTGGCGGTTTGGTATTTATCCCAGATGTAACTTGAAATATCAGCTCTACAGTTACCGAACCGACGACCTCGTCGGCTTGGTAACACTTCCAGTTCGCCGCTATCACACACACACACACGCTGAATAAAATGTCACTTTGCAGATGTGTATCCCTGCTATTGTGACTTTTGCATTTCCCCCATATTTGCGACATAAAAGTCAGAGATAGCACCCACACAGATAGGTGCGCACCAGGTGTTGATAGCCATCAATTTCCTCCATGAAACTTGTGTGGAAGCCGCCTGCCCGATTTGAAAGAAAATTCCGCTGAGAGTCAGTGAAATTGACTGAGCGACGCTCCGGCCGGTGCGGTTGGCAGCACAAGGGTGAAAACGGAGCGGCCCGTCAAAACGCCACCCTCTGAGAGAGAGAAAAAAAAACATCTATCCCACAATTCCTCCCGTCAGCTTGTCCTCTGTGAGAGGAGGTCCCTTTAGACAGAAAAGCCCACTGTAAGAGAGTAGGCGCTCCCTGCTATTTATTTCCCCACATGCCAGAAATCATATTAGGTTGTTTGTTTATTTGTTGGCTTTAAAAAAGGGACACACTTCAATTTGTGCCTGGAATTACCGTTGTGGTTGACACCAGTGTTACAAAAACGTTTTGGTTTGAAGAGAGCATGTCCCCCTCCTTCCCCCGGCGCACCCTGCAGAACTCTTCTCTACCCCTCCCCCTACAGTCAAACGCACTTTTGTTTCAAACAACAAGCTGCCGGGCTTTTGGGTTCGGGCTGGGGTGGGCAATATAGCACAACTGAGGCGTTTACCTTAACAGTTCTGTATGTTCCGTTCAGTTATTGGAGGAATTGTTCTTTAAAGCATTTCTACCTCATGGCTGTAGTATTTAATTTCTGTCGTGCTGAATGTCAGGCATTTGTGGGCCGGGGGGGGGGGGAATCACACTGAACACAATGGGAGGGGAAAGGTGACGTCACCAATGTGCGCAGTCTACCTCAAATGACTGTACCTAAACATTTTTAGCTGATGGTGCAACCACTGCACAGCCAGCGCGCGCATGCGCGTGTTGTGTGAGTGTACCGCACATGTACGCGCGTGTTGTGTGAGTGTACCACACATGTACGCGTGTGTTATGTGAGTGTACCGCACATGTACGCACGTGTTATGTGAGTGTACCGCACATGTACGCGTGTGTTATGTGAGTGTACCGCACATGTACGCGCGTGTTATGTGAGTGTACCGCACATGTACGCGCGTGTTGTGTGAGTGTACCACACATGTACGCGCGTGTTATGTGAGTGTACCGCACATGTACGCGTGTGTCAGATTTGACCTGGGCAAGATGAAAATGTGTGCACCATATAACGGAGGCCGCGCAATGTTCCAAAACGTACTCGCAAGCTAGTTTGTGCACCGAAAAGGGAGAATGGTTTGGGTAAAACCTTTTAAAGGTGCCCTGAAAAATGTATAATCAATACATTTGCTTTAATCTTTTGTGAACTACTGTGGTTGTGCGCGTGTGAATGTGTACATACATGGGCAAACCTTTTTTTTTTTGTATTATTATTATTATTATTTAGTGTGTTGAATTTTATAAATTGTTAGTATATATTACACACTTGCACAAACTAAAAAAAAAAAGGTGTAACGTGTTTCTGCTGTACATACTTATACATACGGTACAAATGCACCACATACTTGTTTATACGTATGAATATGTTGCCATACTTGCAGTCGATTTAAATGTATTTTCATGTAACCTGAGGTACAAGCAGCGACAAGTGATTCATTAAAGACGTTTTCTTGGGAGATTGTATCTTGTACATGTCATTTGTACGTCGCTCATCTTGTTTAGATGTCTCGGGGTGGTTACGCGGACAGATTAGTAATAGATTTATCAACCGTGTGGAATAGAAATGTGCTGGCCTATACTGGACTGGTCCGGCTGTAAAGTGGTCCTAATAAGGCTTGCGTTAGTCACCCCTGTGTGCAATTAGATAGAGCGTCCCTGTTGGAAGGGAAGCCGGTCGCCATCTCTCCTCTCATTAAAATGGAACAATTAATTTCTCGTGCTGTGGCAAGACCAACACAGTAAAGCGTTAATTATCTATCTCAATCACAAAGAATTTGAATTACAGGTGTACTCTTAATGAAAATGACGTTTTTTCTGCCTACCTTTTTGGAAGGTATCATTTCACGGCTGCTGGCAAGGCGTAGGAAGCGATTGTGTGTCCTCTGTAATTATCTTGTGAAAACTCAAACCGTAGTCGCACAAAGACTACACTTTACTTCGTGTTGTAGTTATAACATAGATATATTCATAGGTACTACTGTCATGACCATTACAGTAGTAACAATACCCATAACGATATACTATACAGGAGATGTTTGTGAACATTATGGACTTTTCCTTTTAGCGAAATGGACGTCTGATTATTGTGCTGTAAGCTAGAGAAATATTGCAAGCTCTGCTCTTCTCAGCAGGGGACGGGCCAAAAGCGAGAAAAGAAACAAGTTGTTTTTCTCTTTCTTTATAAATATAAAATGTGGAGCTGGCCAAATTAAAGTGTTTTTTATTACCGAGCCTAAGTCTTTTGCATCAAAGTAATGCTAGAAAGTTTGGTTAGGACAGTACTGTTTTTGTTGCCAGCTTAAAATGTAAATATTCAATGTTTTGGATTAGTATTGTACCAAAGGCACATTGTCATAATAGATTGTTTGTATTTTTAACCCTCCCATTATAAAAGGTATTTCCATCGAATGTGTATATACAATCTAAAGATATAAAATCATAGCAGAAAGTGCAACTCTCAGTTCAGAGGAACTACTTTCTGCATGGATGGACGTGTCCATGAACAGTATACTCCTCAATGTCCTAAGATGTTTCACTACACCACCATACAGTAGGCTAAGTGTCCAAATTATTTGTCAAAGAATCATAACTTCTTCCTTAATGCTCGCTATAATTGTGCATTAAGATGGACTTGGATGTCCTGATGGGGTGTGTGTGAGTGGCGGGGGAGGATGGTTTGGGGGGGGGGGGTTTGAACTTAAAGGTTATCTACCACAACATTGCTGTCTACCCTCCATTTAGCCTGGACCTCTCTATATAAGCTAGGCCTAACACATCTCCATTCAACCCCTGGCACAATTAAAATATGCTAAGCGATCATTTTACTTAAGTAGTTCTTAAATGTGCAATCTATTCAAATGTGAAAGGAAATTGCCCAAAGCTCGCAAAAAAATAAAATAGTAGTTGAAAAGAGGGTAAAGATGGAATAAATTATGCAAATAACACAAAGGACTTTACCACTTGAAAGCCTAATTTTCCTATAATCAGCATTCTGTCGTCTAATATTTTTTTCCCCGCCTCTTATTAAAAGTGACTGTTCCTTTGGCCGATCACCAGATGACTCCATCTGTCACTGTGCCGCAAAATGTCCGCGGCCCACCGCCACACTAAATGTTAAAGCGCTTTTCGCTGGAGCTTTTAGATGACGGTTACATTCCCACACAAGTAATTATGCGTCGGGGAGTCGAGAAATAAGGTTTAATTATACAGTAATCGGCTGTGATGGACACGAGGAAGTGGTGTGCGGCGCCGGACTGCAATCCATCAATGACAAACCTCTGGCCGGTTTTAATTCCTCCTCATTTGCATCCTAACCTCAACAACCAAGTCGCGCAAACGCCTTTAAATGTTAATAGGACCTGTCTCTCGTCGCTTAAAAACGAACGCTTAGCCCACCCTCCCACCCCTCCATCTCTCTTCTCTCTATCCTTCTTCACCATGTATATGTCTGGCACAGAACTCTATATCTTACTCTTTTGTGCTTCATTTCATCTTCTCAAGCAAGCTACAGTACACTGGTTACCTAGATAGCTAGCTAGTGTGTTAGCTAACTCCTCCCCCTTTTTCCCTTTTAATTCTCTAAAGCTGTAATACCTTAATGCCCCTCAGTCTATCCCTCTGTTCCCGTCATCCTTCTACAGATCTCTCACGCCGCAGGGCTTCTCCCCCCGACCCCACCCCACCCCACCCCCCATCCTGGGCTAGTGGAAAGAGTAGGGGGAGTGGGTGGGCGGGGGGGGGCAGCGGTCACTGTTGCAGTAATTGGGAGCAACACTTAGAATTTTTATCTCCTTCGCCGCTAATGGCATCACGCTCTGAACCAACCCACCGCAGGAGGAGTGGGGGAGGAGGTGGGCATGGTGTGGGAGGGGGGGGGGGGGGGGGAGAACGCTCTGATTAAGAACTTCCTCTTTGCCTCTCCATCCACGACGAGGGCTGTGCGTGCGGTTCGCGGGCCCTCCAGCCATCGCGGATATCCTGTATCCCTCTGGACCCACCAGACCCAATTCCCCGCTTCATTAATTGAAAACTATGGCCATTTTTTTTTTTTTTTTTGAGGGAGTGAATAAAACAAGTATAGAGTTTGTGAGACAGTGGTGGCAAATGAAGGGGAAATTTTTTTCATTTTGTATGTTTTTTTTGTTCTTGAAGTATAGTGGCAATCTCATTATTCCTCCGTTGCTGCATTTCAAAATAAATGCGCTATCATCTCGTCTTGATTGTCTCGCAGTGTTGCGAGAGATAAATACACACGTCGCTTCACAGTCCTCATGCCAGGAATATTTTTCAGCGAATCATTTGAAGTCTTATCAGCTTTTATGGAAATAAAGCCTTTGCTTAATAAACCCATCCACACAGTCTTTTGGGCGAAGAAGCACATAAACACCTTCGTTCTGGCCCCAACGCCATCATTAGTGCATCTTGTTCAATGCTTTACACATAATTGGAATCAACATGTATTGTTCGTTCCGTTGACCTTCTGCTTGTTTTCCCGGCAGACACTCTGAGATGGAGTATTTCCGCAGAGAGGGAATCTTAACTAGGGGAGTACATGCTAAGTGTGTCTGTTATGTTTTATCACGGCCACATTTCCTCACTTTGAATATAACTTGAAAACCTATACTTATTATGATATCCAGAAAGAAAAGAAAAAAAAGGTTCTTCCAAAACTCTACATTCTGAGACGATTATTTGTCTTATTGTATAATGTTCTATTATCTGTGCTTAATAGCTATCTTAGCTTTATGTTATAATAATAATAATAATAATAATAATAATAATAATAAACTTTATTTGTATAGCACCTTTCATACACAATGTGCAAC
>JAODUK010000012.1:1216611-1227476 GCA_027564635.1 Typhlichthys eigenmanni | reverse complement strand
GCAGAGCAGAGCAAAAGCTGATAGCAGAGCAGAGCGAAAGGAAACACGTCCGCTCACATTGGCAGACAAAGCAGGAAATCCCATGGTTTATGTGCATTAGTGCATATTAATATGAACATAATTGTTATACCCTACCACCATAGCAGTGAAAGAACGTATGAAATGTATTAGAGAAGAAATGTAAGGTTATTGTTGGCTTTTCTCTCTCCCAATAGCTAACACTTAGGCGGCCTTGTCAACCTTGGTCGCTGAAATTATTTTCCAGATATTTCTTTTCAGAGTAGAGCGACCAACAATGATTTGTTTTATCAAACAAAATGCGACAAATACAACTGCAGTCACACTGCTCTTGGGCAGACATGGGTCTTTTGTCTAAAACCACAAGATTAGGCACTGAAATCAGAATTAGAATAATGACATCCATTTATTTAAGTGGGGGTGAAAATATCCCCCGAAGCTTTGATGTTAGAGCTAGCTGAAGATCTTAGTATGGCCTTGAGCCGAATGCACCTTTTGCTGATACATGGCTAGCGAGAGCATTTCTCATGCAAATTACGGGCTTGATTATGCTAATATATTGTTATGACAATGATGTTCATCTTTAATAATGCATGATGTTGGCATATTGATAACACACTGCATTTGTCTTGCAAATCCGATATGTTTGCAGTTTATTAATTGACATTGCTCATAAATAGTCAAATTATAAGGTTATCGTGGCAGGAAAGGGCTTTCATTATTAAAACCATGCTTAATTGTCCAGCCAGCAATATTACAAACAAACATTTACATGTTTTCCTATGAATCAACCAATCGTATGATCAGCACCGATATAAGATGCACTAATTTAGTCCTGACTGTCAGATCTAAAGGTACATCACGTTACAGCTCCTCCGAGATGTCTGCCCCATGCTATAACACCTTAATGTTTGAGACGTAACTGTCCAAGAGGAGGGGTAGAGAGCGGCGTGGGCCTGTAAGAGCTTTAGCATGAGATTTTGTGCATGGGCGAATCATGAGCTCATGTGGGCGGAGCATGAGCTCATGTGGGCGGGGCATGAGCTCATGTGGGCGGGGCATGAGCTGGTGTGGGCGGGGCATGAGCTCTTCCACATTTCCATGTCCTGTGTGTGTGTGTGCTGATGGGCGGCAAGAGGAGGGAAAAGAGAGAAAAAAACGACAGTTGAAGACATAAACGAGCGTGTCCGTCGTCGTCTCGACCGCGAGTCATGAAACGCGCGCTCCCGTTTTCCCGGGCGTTGTTGGGGCGATGGGCCCGTCATATCACATCAGATGACAGCCAGAAGAACTCTCTTGAGAGAGCTTTCCCAGCGAGGTGTGTCGCTGTGTGAGCCTTCAAGCATATGGACGCCTGCACAGTACCTCTCTCTACACAGGTTTTTATTTATTGTATCTTTTTGTTTTGAGGGGGGGCAGAGCTCTGTTTAACCGACAGCCCTTCTGAGAGCCCGCTCTTGTGGGAGATTTACGGAGCTGTCAACGTTTATATCATTTTATCTAACTTTTGTTTTTTTCCCCCCTCTCCCAGATCGTTGCTCATCAAAACGAGCGCCATGTCTCTTTACTGACAGCAACGGAAAAGGTTTAAATTGCTAGATTTCAACTTGTTTCTGTGATAGAGCTCCACCGCAGCAGATACAGTCCCTGTCACCTGAAGCATTTCTATTTCTGTAATTCCATTTAGACATTTGCGTCTGGACGGTTGAAACGAGCCACTATTTTTCCCTTCTCGGCAGGCGCTATAACCGGAGGTTGTGAGGCTGTGTTATCGCGTATATGATATTCTCCCACTCTACAGAGACATCCAATTAGATCATCCTGTGTTAGCCTATCTTAAAAACACATGGATACACAGAAGCGTGCACTTGGCTGAGATGAGGCCTGCACGCCTGTGGAAACCCAGTGCGCACACACACACACGCACGTACACACACTCACTCAAAAGCGACCGTGTTTGTCAGAAGGTGCGCGGAAGCAGGGGAGGTGAGCGGGAATGTGAATGGTGTTTCTGGTAGTGGCAATCTCACCCAATCGCGTGTGCTCGGAATGACTTCATTACAAGCCTGCAGATGTCCGCGGCCGGGCGGGAATTGCGTTCCCAGCGATTGTGTGTGTGTGTGGGAGAATGAGTCCCTACCTGAATCCTTTATTTATCCGGGGCCACGTGATGGAGAGACCTGCGTCAACAGCTGTCACTCATCTAGGGGATGGGGAAGGGGGGTGGACGGAGAAAGGTCAGCGGGACGGAGGGTGGGCTGAGGATTGGCAAGGTGATATTTGAGCCCTCTCTGTCTCTCTCTCCCCCCCCCCCCACCCAACCCAAAATCCTAATTTTTTTATTACATTTTTATTTTTTTATTTTTCGTCTTTTCAAGTGGCGCAAGACGCGAGACGAGACTCATGAGCCGTCGGCTTCCGCAAGCGCGAACCGTAAACGCCGGCACTTGCATCCTTTATCAACTGTGGGCTGGAAACCCCCCCCCCCCACACACACGCACACACACACTATCCGACATCCTCTCTCAATATTGCTGTAATAGTTCCAATATTTGTATTATGGAGATGATCTCATATAACGTTACAGCACCGCGCGGCTGCTGTTGGCTATACTACAGTAAGGTGTGTGTGTGTGTGTGTGTGTGTGTGTGGGGGGGGGGGTCCACGAAGGTCACCTCCGAATGAAGTTTGTCAAAATGTGATGACATAAGCAGTCTGAGAACTGTTATTGCCCCCGTAGCTGAGCGGTAGGCAGTATACCGTCAAACCATGTGAAATTATAAAAGAAAAAAATAATAAATAATAGAAAGAAAGGCCCTGCCAGTGCCCTGACAGAAATGATTGCCTCTCTCTCTCTCTCCACCATCTCCTGCTTGTTCACCCGTGCCTTCATCCCAACAGCTTTCGTACCTTCCCCCCCCCCCCTCACACACACACACACGCACCCTTTTTTGCTTCTAACACACAGACTCTCACACAGCAGCGAAGGCAGCCTGCCAGTTCTGGTAAACGTAGGTATAGGGGGAGGGGAGAGGGGGGCAGATCTGCATTTAATGACGTTAAACATGTTTTTTTTATGTCCAATAAGAGCCCCAGTATTATGATTGATCCCGGGCAGCCGACACTTTATCTACACACAAATGGAACCGTCTGTCACCGACTCTATTGAGTCATCAATATCCACTGTAGTTATTTTTCCTCTTCTTTCCTCCTGGATCGTTTACAGTGAGTAATCATCTGTCTGGTCGCCCAGCGTCTCGGGGGCTTGATCGGATAGTGCTTTTGAACAGCGGCGGAAACGGGTCCTGACAATCCAACAAGCCACTCGTGGAAGATTGAGAGGGCCCCATTATGTCGGCTGGTATCAGCGGGCTATTCTACCCCCTCCCTTCCCACGCGTCTCTCCCTATACGTAACGCACAGCGGTAAATAAATCACGGCCACAACTCTTGATTATCGATCGCCGCGGCCCCACTCTTCCTGCTCTACACTTGCTCTTACAAATACAGTAAATGTATTTATTTTATTAATACTCTTCAACAATTATGACAAACTTTTAAGTGATATTAAATATTGGGGTTTACCCTGTAACCAACTGAACACAAGAAATGTTACAAGCGTTCTACAATGTTAACCAAACTATATCTAGTCAACATGCATGTACATCACAGCTCATTACATTTATATTGTTCCAAGCAAAGTCACAGAGGAAAGCAAATGAAAATACATCAACATAATTGGACCTATATGCCTAATAATACTGTAGTTCTTAAACCATGGCACGCATAAAACCAACTGCTAGAAACTGAACTGCTAGAAATAAGTATAATAACAATAATAACAGTATTACTTCATATTATTTAGTGTTTGCCTGTGTGCAGTGCATGTCTGTGTGCATGTTTGTGTGCAGTAGGCTACATATTACAGAATAACATTGCAACAAATAGGCTACAGTATGTGAGAGAGCATACTATATCTATATAATACTATAATACATTAATATGTTAGCCTATTGAACTCAGCTGTTTGCCTATACATGTTGGCAACTAGCCTACAAGTTGCCTGAGAAGCTGTCTTATAAACAAAACATAATGTAAGCCTATTAATGTAAGCAAATAGCATAATCTATCTTTAGGTTTGAAAAGATAACAGAAATGCCAGTGATATTGACCTATAGTTCTATCATTAGATGAGTCAGAGATCTCTCTGGGCCTGAAACAAAGTTAATTTACCCCAAAACAGTTCACTGCAAAAATACCATTGTGGCTTCAGATTGATCGTAGGCACTACGTAATGTATTATACTCAAAATACCCATTAATGCCCTTAATGCCCCAAGGGAGAAATAATGGGCAATACTTGATTAAGGTGAAATCCGTGGACCTCCCCATTGACTTGCATGGAATGATGGGTCAATCTGGTCTGCTTAAAGGGGAAAAATTCCCCCTGCAAACATGGAATGGGGAAGTGTGCGGTCCGTTGGACCCTTTCTATGTTCCAATCTCTCTGGTAGAGCCATGGGTAGACTATGGGTCTCCCCACTATATTTGGCCTTTATTAAACATACATAAGGCTCGTATCTATACAGCCACTTAACTCCTGGCCCCGCCCCGCTCTCTCGCCCCCCTTTCCCCCCCCACACACCTTCCCCCGCAGGGGTTAAACAAGGAGGGGACCCCCGGCTTGGAGACACCGTTTGACTGGCAACCAGTGCTAATAAGATCCATGGGCTCTTAAAAGACTCCCTGAAAAGCTTTAAATCCATTCTGAGCACATTCAAAGGGGAGAGAGTGGAAGGACCCCAACGCTGTGATATTTCCACCCCTCCCCCCTCTGTTTCTCCCCCCTCATCTCTCCCTCCCCCCTGCTCTCTCTCTCTCTCTCTCTCTCTCTCTCTCTCTCTCTCCCCTCATCTCTCCCTCTCCCTCTCTCAGGTGATCCTGGCAGTTGATTGAATGTGGAGCAGAAATGCATTAATGGAGAATTAAGACGTGAAACCTCTCCAAATCTCAGCGCAGATGAAAGGTGTAAACTCACACACACTCACACACAGTACAAGCAGAAGCCCGTGCACACATAAATAAAGGCGCACGTGAACACGCACACCCCACACGCAGACACTGACTTGCGCGCTCTCACACAGCACACACGCACGCACGCATGCACACTATTAGTGTGATGTAGCCATGTGCGTGCAGCTCCAATCGCACACATGCGTGAACATATTCACATGCACACCTGCAAACACACACACACACATACTTAGCATGCAGCCATGCTGATTTTTAATTAGTGTTTGGTGCATTTGATGTCCACCTGTCACTCCTCACTACCCCACCCCCCCCCCGTCTCTCTCTGGTGTGTGCGAGTAGATTAGGGGTTTAAATTCAGAGCAGAATTTACCTAAATTGGTAAATTCTGTGTGTGTGTCTTTTGTTTCATGTTTTTATTCTTCTTGTTTATTTTACACATTCTATTTCTCGTTTGTTTTCAGTTGCGAATGTTTTTTGTTTGTTTTCATTTACGATACGTCTTTTCTCTTTCGTTTAATTCATACTGCATTTATTTACAGTATTTGTTTATTCCTGGCTGTCAATATTTTCTGCCTTTGCATCTACGTTTACATTTACACATGCATCAATTAGTACATTTGTCATTTATTTCATTCATTTCTTCACTCATAATCCCAACACATCAGAACAACACACGAGCACACACACACACACACACACACACACGCAAGCACATGCACACGCACACACACGCACGCATGCACGCACACACACATACACACACACACATACACACGCAGGGCCAGACGTTGATCTTGTTTTGACTTCGCTAATCTTTCCTGAGCCATTGATATCTTTCCTCCTATTATCATTTCATCACTCTAATGATATGCTTGTCTTCCAGGACGAGCATGGAGGAATTGGAAAGCCGTTTCATTGATTTCCCTGGCATTCCATTGGTCTCTCTATTTGCATGGGAATGTATTGGGCTGCGGCCTCGATAGCAGCCAATCGATCAGAACGCACAACGTCTGCACCTGGGCTCCTTGTCTATCAAAGGTGAAGGTGAAAATTAATTTGCGTGTTTGTTAGCTACATTTTAATCCTTGTAATTAGTCCGCCAAGCAATTTAAATGTGAAACAATGGAAGCGGCAAAATTATTTGTTTTTTTAGCTTCAATAACATAATCTTTTGGCTCGGTGACTTTATTCCCCGAATCCTAATGAAGGTGAGTGAAGGAGGGCTGCACCAAAGCATATACCACCACATGGTCTCACTCTTTATCCTTTACAAATAGCCTACACAAACGCATTCAGGATTCAGGTTTTTCAGTGATTATATCATTTATGAAAAGGCTTAATCAAGAGGTTTGTTGTTGCACCGTCTGTATACCGTTCCTGTCAGGCCTGTATTGCTTTTAAACAGTGTAAGTGGATCACTGACCTCAGCTCAAACTAACACCACACACTGGAAGGACACAAATACTAGTTTTGGTCACTGTACTTTATGGAAACTAGACTGCTTTAAAATGGAATTATAATGTAAGAAGGCCTACATTCTAAATGTATTATTGAAGACAGGTTGGATCTGACTAGAATGAGAGATAGGATACTATACATATTAATATGCACTGACTGTATCACTCTACATATCTTCAGAAATAACATGGCTGCAACCAAAAAAAGACAGACCAAAACTTTAAAAATGCGCCACGCACACACAGAAACACACACACACACACACACACACACACACACACACACACACACACACACACACACAAGTTCATCACCTTTGATGAATTGATTGAAGACCAGGAGACCATTATCAACCAAAGTAAGGCGAGATTATTAATGTGTGCCCGGAATGTGCCGTCGTTTAAACGTGCTAATGGTTCCATGTAAATGTATCTTTAATGGACATATGATGAGATTATGTATTCATTAATCAGCGTTTCATTCAGGAACCGCCTTCATCCGTCAATAAGCCATACATCGAGGGACTTGGCACTAGAACAGCTAGCTTGAGACTTAACGGGTGGCGGTTCGATACCCCACGCCTGCAAAGTAAACCAGTGAGTGTAAAAACCCCTCATAAGAGCGGCCTTGAGGTACCTTTGAGCAAAGACATTCCATATCTATTTTCAAACACATAAACACACGCAACCACCCCACACGCCCCCCTGGCAGTGTCATCTATACAACTATACAGTGTGTACAACACCCCTTCCCCTACCCGGATACGAATAAAGCTTTGTCGTGGAATCGACTGCTGGATGCAAGCCCACACATATACAAAAAAAGAGACATTTGCAAGTTTGTGTGTGCGTGCGCGTGCGTGCGTGCGTGTGTGCGTGCGTGCGTGCGTCTGGGGTTAGCGCACGCCAGTGTGCCTGGTGTGTTTTCGCACGCGGGAAGCCTTCTGGACAAGGCCGGGGGTGAAGGAGAGCTCTAACACACTCTCCTTGTCATCGGCAAGGGTAATTACTCCTGGCTGAAATTACTCAACATTTGTTTATAAGCTCCCTTGAGCGCACTGTAAATAGATGGGCTGCCCGGGTCCGCTGCCACTGAAGTCCCCCGTCAACACAAACCGGGACGTCAGCCCACCTATGGTGGATACACATGGAACGGCAAAGCTATGTTGTATTGTTGTCATACTGTACTCCTTGTTGGATAAGTCAAAGGATCACCAGAGAGCGAAATAATTGATATATATGAATTTGTGTTTATGTTAAATTGCTTCGGTACAGAGGGAGTTATGACATTCTTCATAATCACCATGTTCACCGTTAATGTCATTCCCACGGTCTGGGTCTACTGAGTCACTGGTGGGACCTCCTTCGCCCCTCCACAGTTCTACTGATGTTCCACCCAGGGGCGCAGTAGGTGGGGGGGGGGGGACGACTACACTTTCATCCACCCACCCCCACCTAAAAAACATCTCCTGCGCCACTGGTTCCACCACCAATGTTCCACCACCGCCCCGAAGCCTTTGATCACTCCGCCGCTGATATGGCTCAGCGTACAAATCGATTAAGCCAGTATTGATCTCTGCTCTTCGTCGCAGCGCCCTCCCATCTAACATCTAACGCCCCCCCACCAGTCTAGGTCTCTTAGCATCTGCCAGATCAAGACCTTCATCTCTGCCAACAATAACAATGCATATGAAGGAGAGAGAGAGAGAGAGAGAGAGAGAGAGAGGTATAATCCAAGTCAAGGTCCATACATGTAGGTATTGTATGAAACGGTTCCTGTCAAAGATGACAGTTTGCAACACTTGACCCACAAAAATGAATTCTTGGCCAGGGCCAAGTGACAGCCCAAAGTAATTCATTCTTTTGAAATGGTGACGGACTGGAAGGAACGAAAGAGAGAGAGAGAGAATTAAAGCGTGTAAGTATAGTCTATATAGTATTGTTGGACAGGGCTTTGCCAGATGTATACACAACGGTCTGAGCAGAACTAACGTTTTGTCCCTAATCACCATGACATTTCGAATGACAGGAGCTACTTTCAGTTAAAGGTGTAGTCAGCTATTGCAAGCTAACTGTAAGCTAATACGCTTGTCAAATTCACCACATTTCTCCTCATATACCGCTATCTTGCCATTCTCTGCGTGTTGAAAGAATATTCTGGTACTTCTACACAGCCCTGGCTTTGTAAATAGGAGCATAAACAAAGTGGTGAACACCGCTCACAACCATTTCAATGTGTGCGGCTGAGCTTCTGAGGGAGTTTGATTTGAGCTCCAAGTTACAAGCGTTCTCCAGGATGTCTGACCCTGATTTTAATTAGAGCAAAACAAGCAGAATAAACAGAGGATTGAGTTCTTATCAATCTACCTGCGTGGCGGAGTGGATCATCTAAATTCCTTAATGATAAGTGATCTGCTAATGATGATTTCTGAGAGCGCCTTGTATTCATTCCTCTGCACACAGTAATCCTCCAAACATATGCTGCTGTTAGTGCAAGCTGCCATCCGGGCTAATTTGTCTTAATTACTGGGAGTGTGTTCTCTGCCTAGGCCCCGTTGTCCACTGAGAGAGACAGAGCCGTTAGATGGAGTACATGGTGGAGAGCATAACATCTGTCTGCTGAGGAGACAACACACACACACAAAACAAATGCACACACACACGGCTCCCTGAGGAGTTAACACACGCAACACCCTGCTACACACGAACCACCCCCCCCCCCCCCACCCCACCCCCCCCCCGGAATGGGCTCAAGTATGGCTGTCGCGGTGCGAGGTATGAGGTATGAGACAAGACAAGAGTACCGTTTAACAGCGTTTATTTACGGTATTGATAGAGCGCAAAAAGGGGCTGGGCGGAACCAAAGAAAAGAAAGTAATTTAACTGCTAGCCCTACCTTACCTGCCGCAAACACGCTAACCTGACTAGCACCACTAATGCCGGTGCTCTATCCAAAATACAGGGGGTGGCCCGCCCAGATCTTACCTAGTGTATGTAAACACAGCGTATGACTACGGGTGGTGTATGCCCCAGGGCCTCTTGCCTGAAGCACAAAGGCTTCCCCCTTTCTTCCCCCTGGAAATGAAGTAACAAATGATTACAGATAACAAACAACAATATGCACAGTGGCCTGCTCATATCAGCCACACCACCGGACACACAGTACACAATATAACCTACACACACACACACACACACACACACAGGTGCTCTGAGTTAGCCTAATTAGGGCCTACCCAGCCAATAAGAACAGCCGGCCGGTCGAAACAAGGCAGGGCCGTCACACCAGGGTGCAGGACCTGGAGGAAATGATCAGCTCGGTCATCAGGGAGGACATGGAGGGCCTAGTTTTAAAAGACATCAAGGGAATCTATGAGCCAGGATCTCACCACTGGCTCAAAATTAAAAACAACTCCCTGAGCAGGAGTAAAATGGCTGACACAGCCGACTTGGTTGTCCTGGGGGCGTACTACGACTCCAGCGGGATCATGTCAAGCTCCAGCAAAAGTTGGCCATGGCCCAGATCAGCAAGGATCCCAGAAAAATTCCTGGCTGGTTAAGCGTAAGAGAAATTTTACCCAGATTTCGTGATTCAGAATCCTAAGGAGGCGCCGGTGTGGGAGATCTCGGGGAGGGGTTCCCCCAGTCGGAGATGCACACGGCAGATGGCATCACTATCAGCTTGTCCCACGTCATGTATCCGTGGTGACGAGCTGGGAGAATGCTACCAGCCTTCACCAGCTTAAGGAGCTGTACCGCATCTCCAAGGAGTACTGTGGCTTGGAGGTGACAGCCATAATGTTCAGTGAGGACGAAGATTCCCCAGGAGTGGTTAGCGATGTCATCTTTCTTCCCCCTCCACCACAGCCACCGACACAGCCAGTGTCCCGTAAATCAACCGTTGGGGCCAGGATCGCCAAAGCTGGGAAGTCAAAGTTAAGGACAGTAGGCCCCAGACCAAAGAAGGCAGAAAGCAGGGCTGTGACATCTCCCCCTTTAAAAACAAGGTTATACCTGGTAGCCAAAAAACATACTAGTAACACACATGTTGTTCACCCAAAACCAGGCACACAAACACAATAAAACCATACCCTAGCCCTTAATTAACCAGAACACCCACCCCTTCTACAGCAGCCTTGAACTGTAAAAACAAGGAGCACTTTAAGAAGTAGGGATGAGCACAAAAGGAAACGGAGAATACCTTAAAATCTAGTGAACACAACCAGGGCCAACCAACCAAAACCATCCACCAGGCCTTCAACCTGGACGGACCCAACCAAACCGACCAACTTACCAAAACGCACCACCAGGAAGTGCAACCAAAATGCACAACCCAGCTGCAGAACCACCCGACCAAC
>JAODUK010000012.1:1194082-1206757 GCA_027564635.1 Typhlichthys eigenmanni | reverse complement strand
TCAAATGAATGGGTTCGTTAGCAGGCTTCCAACGACCAATTCATTTGAATCAGGTGTGTTGGAGCAGGGAGACACCTAAAACATGCAGGGCAGCGGCCCTCCAAGACCAGGATTGCCCACCCCTGATATACGTGGTGCGTGTTGCATGCTAACCAAACTAAGAAACCAACAAACAACATGTGTGGTGCCAGGAGAGTCACTCAGCAGTGTGCTGCAACACACCTATATAATTTACCTGCCCAGGTGCACTCAATCAGCCTAATTAGGATCTGTACAGCAACTGCAGACCACAGGCCTGCTAAAACAAGGCAGGGCCTTAACAGCACACACACACACACACACATTTATAAGAAATACACAAATGTACGACAAATGCACAAACCAATGCACACACACACTGTTAGCCCACTCATCTTGTGGTGAGGCATGCATGTACACACACATACGAACTAAAACGCACCGCCCAGCACATAGTTTCAGTGGCGGGGGGGAATAAACTACAAACACGTACTCTCTAACAACCCCCCCCCCCCTCCTCTCACCCGCCATACATCCAATGCTCCTGCTAATGGCGGCCACCACAGAGGTGACTGTGTGCAAATAGGGCCGTAGTGCCGCTGGCCATCCATCACGAGGCCCGGGAGCAATATTACACCCCTCTAATGGCCCACTCTGGCCTTCCTTGTGATATTAATCCACCGGCTCACGGCGATGATTTCATTTGTAAAGTGGAGAAGGGAGGCTAACTTTTTTTCCCTCTTTTTTTTTTTTAAACCAGTGTGCTAACGGACCTAGCCGTGTTGACGCGTGGTAACGTGCACAAACGCATAAGCTATCAATATGCGACAATTCCTGAGGGATTCGGGTTGTGGTTTTTACACGATGGCGGACTAGTTCATAAGATATATTGTGTGCTATTGCTTAATGTTATGGCATTTTCCCAAAACGTGACCAGGTTTTTGTTACTACAATGTTCTATTTCTTTCTCTAGAACAAAAGGTTTTCAAATATTTTAAGCCATCACGCCAAATAAATGTTTTAATGTGTAGCCCAGAGGTCTTCAACAGGGGGTTCTTCCAAAAATGTAAATGTCAGAAAATATACATTAACATAAATCCAACCTGTGCAATAAATATATACATTTAACTAATTATTTTAATGACTTAGTTAGTGATCTACATTTATACATGGCACATAGGCCGCCGTACACATTACTGTTGGCCCGACAACTAAGTATTTGATACCATACAGTATGTGATAGAAACGCAGCACAGGGACCCACTATTAGCCAAGGGGTCCTTTGCCCGATAAACGACCTCTGGTGTAGCCTATACGAAAGGGTTGGATAAAAACATTGACAGAATAATCATATAATTGAAACACATTTGTGCACATTTTTTAAGAAAAACTAACAAGACTTAACAACCAATTTTAATTCAACATTTTGAAATAATTATGTGTTTATGTTATTGAGGCTGCATAATACTAATATGTTACTGGTAAACTTGAAACGAAAACATCATAATGTTACACTAGACCAGTAACTTGCTGACATCACTATTTTCCTACCAGTATATAGTTCATATAGCTTCCAGTAACTACCCATACAGGACTAGGAGATATTGGTATAGTGATGGAAATATACTGGCACACATATAGGACTGTTTCTTCACACCACCATTAAAAGGTGTTTTACAAAATGCTGCTATGATGTTGGCCAGACATTTTAGTAGCAAATAGAGTAGTTCACTGTTTGCATGCAAGAGAGGGAGGGGTCACAAATGTCAATGGGAAAACCACTACAGTATACAGATCTAGACACATGCACACACACAACAGAAAACAGACACCTTAAAATACACACAGACCACATAAATGCCGAAAGCATAACTTGAACTAAATGCACAGAAACATGGACTTTAGCATGGTAAATCTAGCAGCGTCATTGTTTTTCCCCTTTCTCTCTCTCCGTCTATTAACTCAGTTGAAGTCAGTTTTAGTCCTACATATCACGTGTATGTGCTTAAATGTGCAGTATTGTTTTAGTGGTGAGCTTTGTCAAAGAAAAAACGTCCGTTTCATCGTCACAGACAAAGCTGTGACAGTAGCTTAACTCTATTCAAACTCGCGTGCTTTCAAAGCGGTTTGAAGATGGAGGGCGTCAACGAGGCCCACAGGTATCAAACATGAAATAGGTTGGGGCTATTCCACACTAGGGCAGCTAGCCGTGCCTGCTTACCATCCCCCAACCCCTTCCCCTTCCCGCCAGACTAAATTATAAGCAGACGGTCTGTCCTATGTAAAAATTTCATCGCTCGCTGCGGATGAGCGGAGCGGTTGCAGACAAGCGGAGGAGTGGAAATGAGGAGGAGAGGAGAAGAGCGTACCGCCAGTGTCTGGTGCTGAACGTGTCGGGCCGGAGGTCACAGAAACTCTGGAGAAGCCAGAGGGGGCGGGGGGGGGGGGGACAATAACACACACGCGCACTCAGACAGATAGAATGGCTTCCACACAGTCTGCACACAAACACATACAAATAGACCTGGATGTGAACACACACACACACACAAACACATACACAAAATAATAACACACAGATGAAAATGCACAAGCACACTACTAGCATAACACACACACACACACACACACACATACACGTTTCCAGAGAACACACACACACACACGTACACATTTCCAGAGAATAACACACACGCACACACTTCCAGAGAATACATACACACATGTACGTACACACACACACACGTACACACTTCCAGAGAATGCATACACACATACAAGTACACATTAAGGCTAAATTTACAAAGTGTATCTTATAAACTGCCCTATCCTCCTATGGAAAAAGCAAACACTGCAGCACTGTGGATAACCCCTGGTCATGGAAACAAACCGATATATACGGAAAGATCCGGATGCCTTCACTCAAGCAAAGACAAACACAACATCCCTCCCTATTGCCTAATATTAGATATTAGCCAGCGCAGTTTTAAATGTAAATATCCCATTATACCATCATTACCGTGCTCAGGCTTGTGGACCTACGGGTCACGTCAGCCACTGTAAATGTTCCTGGCAAAAGCTCTTTTTTTTTTCCTTACTCTTGAAATGTTAATAACTTTCTATTAGTTAATGTAGCGTGACTAAAATTCCGATTAGATATAATTTATTTTAATATCTGTGACTGACTGGCCCCGATCGTTTCCCCACATCGTTCCGCGGGGTTGCGCTACACGATTGTAATTTGGACTCATTTACATTGGCTGGTTAAATCAAGGCCTTCTCTTGCAATTTAACTGTCATCAAATCAATTTTGTAATTTTCCTTGGTTTTTGAGGTACAACTCTTCTGAATTGAATAATACCAGCCATCACATTTAATTAGCTGTTATAGCATGTCAGAGCTGCGGGAGGATGTAGTAACAGCTCCAATTCAACGAGACAGTATCGTCCGTGTCTTACCAAGAAGGTTCTAAGGTCTTGTGACCATCCAATGCCACCAACCGCCATTTCTTTGGTTAGGATTGGTTGTTTTCTGTGAAGTACACAGTAATGTTTGGACAAGGATCAGTCTACACTCTGTATTCATGCCCAACAAGGTTATTTGGGATGTATTTCCATGTGCTTGCAAAAGAATACATAAATATATAAAAATGTAAAAATCTGAAAACCGCTGTTTTTTTTTTGTTAGTTTTTTTGTCATTTTTGTATTTGGTCTTTTTTGGTTCAACTGTCAAATGGTGGCTGTAGAGGGATACACTACAGTGGGCGTAGAGGGACAATCTGTGGTGGTAGGAAAGGAGGTGGTGGTGGGGGGGGGGGGGGGGGGTATTAACAACCACTCCACTGGAGCCATCCCAGGGGGCTTTGCTCTACGGTGGCTGAACCGTAAGAACAAGGGGACGAGAGGGCTGCTCACCGCGGGGACGAGAGGGCTGCCCACCGCGGGGACTCTGGGACGGCGTGGTGTGTCTTGGGAAGCCCCCTCTTTCCCCCGCCCCTCCCCTTAACCCCAGATATGGTGGAGGGGGGGATAGGGGCAGACCAACACTATAGGGATAGAGTTGGTGCGGTGGATGGGGTCAGGTGAAGCCATGACGACTGGGAGCACAGGGTAAATCACAGGGAAAATGCCCCCCCACTCCAGAGTCAGTATTGCAACACTGGACTGGGCTATCTGACATTTTGTATTTTAATGTATTTAGTCTGTGCAAGTCTACAAACCCTATAGGGAGGCATGCAGTAGCCTACTGTACACTTTAAACGTTTCATACGTTTAATATGCTATAGAGATGATATATATATACACACACACACACACACATACACACACAGATGCATATACATACATTAATACATTTTAATCTGACATCTCTACTGCTTCAGTATTTACCTCCTGAAACAGTATACTACTGTATATGTCCATCATCACTGTTGTTAAATGCAGCAATGAAGATCCCAGGCTCTAAGCTTGACTGACAAGTCAAATACATCTTATTAATGGTTACACCTGGCCACCAGAATGATAGAAGCTGCCACAACTGTCAGAAGGAAAGTCACTAGAGTAATCCTCAATTCATGATAGTATGCAGTTTGATCGATGCCCCCTTTACTGAAGATACATACGTGTTTGTTTGTGTCTGAGTGAAAGCTAAATGCATGTACACACATGTTCCTTACATGCAGCCATACACATGCACGCGTGGACGAGCGCGCACACACACACACACACACACACACACACACACACAAGAACAAATGCAGATTGTGTTTAAGTAACAAAGTTTAAGTGCCAGCGTGAGAATATGTTTTAAAACCTCCAACTTTGTGCATGTTATTTCTATTTTGTACATATACCTGAGTATTATCATTATTTAATTCATTATCATTGCATTATCTGCCTCCAAATGCTATTACATTTTTAAATCCATAAGATGAGAAGGAATTATCTAATTATTTATGAGTTGAAGTAATAAGTGAACTCAGCGAGAGAGTACAATGACAATGTATATACCCAAAAGCTACGAATGTCGAAGGTCATTACCGTTCCCTGTGCGTGTTGAAAAAACAACCTGGTACTTCTACACAGCCCTGGCTCTGTACGTGAACCTAGTGGTGAACACCGCTCTTATCAAAAAAGCCGTAGCACTACGCATTGCTTCACAACGCATTTCAACGTGTGAGGCGCCACCGCGGTCACCACGACGACACGGTTTTGATTTGAGCTCGAAGTTAGCGAGAATGACTGACCATACCTTTAAGTTATGATGCAAAATGTTCATAAACTAAAACTAGCCTACTATGTTCACACAGCTGCCACTTAAAATCTAATCAGCCACTTGATCTCAAATCACTTGTGTGGATAGGAATTCAACACTCCCGGGCCACATGTGAAAAATGTCAGCTACACGCTCCCTCAAGACATGCGTGTCGGTTTTACAGCACATGATTATGTGACAGACAATATTTGAGGCAGCCAGAGAACAGGTAGGATTCAACCCTAAACAATAAAAATAAAAAAAATGTTGTTCTACAGATACCATTATTACTATTTGCACATTGGTAGCAGATAGCGTAGCTACTGTAATCTCTTGATGACATCATTGAGAGATATTAGATATTCTTGCCCCAATGGGATTAGATTGAAGCATTTTCAGTAGAAATACAAATCCTCCCAAAAGAGCCTCTTAGAGTCACAGGAATTCTTTTGTTTTTAACGCTCCATTTTATCACCACTTATTGATCAATAAACGAGAGATCCACGGCTTAATAGCAGATATTCAGTGTTTCTTAATAGCTACAGTGGTTGTATCATACAAACACTCATAAAAATCTATCTAGTCTCAAACTACTTAGCTACTGTAGGTGAAATAAAGGAAAATATATTTAACAGTTTAGCTGAATTAACAGAAATATTCAATCATAATACATTTGCGATTGAGTGGTTGTTGAGCATGTTTATGGTAAATGGTTGCACCTAGTCAGGCATCGAGTAAAAGAGACTACAGCAAATACTTCAAAAGGATACGAGTTCCACATTAATTAAATAAATTGGCTTTGGTGGAAGTTTCCTGTTTCCAAATTGACTTGGTTACAGGAAACACTTGTTAACGGTGTTAGTTATTAACATGGCTGCCGTTGACCGCTTGCTCTGACACCTCCAGTAAGAAGCGGTAGAATCCTTCTAATCGTAAATGCAGCGAAACGATTGAACCCAAGTATGATTGGCTTTCGCTGCTCTCACTAGCCCCCCCTTCACATGACCACAGAGAGAGAGAGAGAGAGAGAAATGTTTTAATCATGGCCGGGGGGCTCATTGTGATGTGCGCCAACCGCCGGGGTCTCTAATTGTCTCAGGCCAGACTGCTTCTGTTGATCACCCCACGTCTGGAATGGCTAATGACGCAGAGACAGAGCCCTGTGTGTTGACATGCGTGTGCACGTGTGTGTGTTTGTGTGTGTGTGTGTGTGTGTGTGTCGTGTGCCCATGCTTGCTTATGCGTTTGTGCGCATGTATGCATAGTATGTGTGCATGTGCCTATGCGTTTGTGCGCATGTATTCATATTGTATGTCCGTGCGCTTGTATTGTGTGCGTGTGTGTGTGTGCGCGCACGTGCATGCATTCTTGTGCACGTTTGCGTATTTCGTGCGTGCTGGTGTGTGTGTGAGCACATTATGAAACATAGAATTAACTGCCAACAGAGCTTGATTGCTACTGCCTTCAAATCAAGGCCAACTCATTACCAAGCCTGCTTCATACAGTCCCCTTCCCACCACACACACACATACATCCCAACGCCTGTCAATGAAGCACACACACACACACACCTTTCATAATGAACAGGTATAAAAGTATCGTGTAGCTACTTCAGTAGGGTAAAAGCAGCACATCAAAAACCAACAGTTTTCCCCTTATCAAAACAAGACGTTTTTTTTGTTTTGATGTTTATTATTTAATAATTTTCAGATCTTTATTCCATTACTACTACACATACTAAAACATGACATACATAAATGTCTATTATTTTGACAAAAAATACAAATTATAATGTACACTTTCTCAGTATAATTCTAAACAAGCTGCTTGAATAAATGTAATGTAAATAAAGACTTAAAAAGGTAAATCAAGTATTTTTGCAGGGTCAAGTTTTCAACAATAGCATTCAGTGGTATACCAGAAAGTTTACAGCAGTTCAGCAGCATATTGTGACCTGTCAGATGCATTTGAGCTAATCTTAGCTTGATAAATAGCAGGCTGTGTGTCAAGGGGATCCTTACTAGCATGTATACTAAAATACTGTCGCTCCTCCTGTGCATACACAACAGTTCAACATAAACATAAAACATAGGTAATATAACAAATACTCATGCTTATGTATAGCAAGCGCTTCCTAGCGGACCTAATTGCTTCTCAGTTAAGACGATCAAAAGACGTCGATACAATGTTCAGACGTGAAAAATAAATGTGACAAATCTATAATGTGGAGAACGGGGGTGTACAGTATGAGCGTTAGCTAAGGGGGAGAAGGTTCAGTTTACACCATTATTAAACGAGGCCGGCTTGTTTATTGCTACTGCACACAATAAACATCGCACAATAGCGTCTTCACAGGAGAGCCGTAAAGCGGGAGAGTTTCCATTTCTAATTCCACCCGGAGGTTAAACAGCGAGTCTGCCATGGATGTTCTATATAGCATCAGCAAGTCTCCATTTATGAATGATACATTTCTCCCTCGCGCGCATCTCGCCGGTTAATCTCCTTTTCTAAGCTCCGAGCGGCACCCCGAGGAGTCTGCGCGGCCGGCCCGCCAGATGATGTGGTTTTAGGGATAAAGGGTCCCTTGCTTATGCTGCTGATTGTACACCTGTGGATAAAGGCTTTCGGGTGTGGAGGACAGCAAGCCCCGAGCCCCCGGCCGGCCATACGCTAACAGAATACGGATATGTCTCCCATGCCGAGCGCTTTCAAAACAGGCTCACAAACACACAGACACACTTCAGCCTCTTTCTCCAGCTAGATGGGGAGAGAGAGAGAGAGAGAGATACTATTCCCTGGAGATGAATTGAAGGTGAATCAACAACACAGAAGATGCTACACCAGACTAAATAAACTGTAACATCTGCTGTTTAAATAACAGCAAAACCTCAGGTAAATCAAAACACACTTTACAGGTAAAAGTCGTGGAATGTTGCTGAACTATTACACTTTGGGTTGTACCCTACAGAGTAAGACTATTTTACACCAGGTGGGCTACAATAAAGGTTACAGGGGTGTATTTATGTATATGCTTGACGATGTGATGCTATTTTCAAGCATGAAGCTATTCTGCAGCCTTTTGTGATCCTTGTCTTCTTAATTAACATATAACATTGACTGTATTTCCTATTTATTTTTAAGAGGGCTAACGTGGCAATAAGCTATAAAACATCCGATAAAGGTATCATGTACAAATACACTGAAAATGTATAATTATTTTCAATATATGCTCTGGACAATATGCAAGATGGGGGGGGGATCATACTGTACATCCACAAACGTTTCAGTTGACATGCTATTGACAGCTCTCACTGAACCACTGGATTCAATATAATCAGTATTGACAGGTTTAAGGTCGATACCATCGAATAAAAACGTGCATACATGTAAACATGGACATATCAATTTATTGTTTAGTGTCCCATCACGTCAATCTGAATCAATGCGTACTGTAGAAGGTCCTCCCTCCTTTCAAAAGGCATAAACAATTTCCTATATAGAGTGTATTCAATGCTTAGGACCTTTTCACAAAATGGCCTTTATGGGGACAATGGGGTGCATTCATGCTATATGTGGAGCTGAGGGAACCCAACATATATAATTCATGGTACTGTTTTCAAGAGTTTGGGCCCTTGGTGTTAATAGGCGCCTGAATCGTGTTGTGTTCACTTAATAGCAACGCACGGCTCCAGCAAACACCCCCCTTCCCCCCCCAGCCATATGCTTATTAACATACAATTTGAATGCTCATAGCGCGCACAATGGCGAGGTCAGTGTCGTCAGAATGGGGCCGAGCATTTGCGCCCTGCATGTGTGCCTCGTGTGGCATACAGTAGGAAATCTATTGCACAGAGTTAAGTGGCACTGAATGCCAATAGTAGACCTCCCAAACTGCCTGCTTGAAAACACAAGGCGTGTCACCCCATTCACCCCCCTCCCATGCTCCATTTTACCTTTTGAAGAGGCAATCCAAGACTTTAACCCCTAGAATATTATCGCGCTCCAGTCCTCTATACCAGCAGATCGGACGCCACCCATCAGTGAAGGGGGAGAAAAATACTATTTTGTTCTGTCGGTCTGGGTATGGCCAGCGATAATCCAAATCCACTTTTAGAGTGCTGATAAGACAACCTATTAAATGTAATTATAAAAACGGGTGGTACAAATTGTTAGTTCCAGAGCTATCTTCAGAATGTCCTAATGTCTTGAAATAGCCCTGGTGATTTAAATCATTTTAGCATTTCCTCGCAATTAGCTTCTACATAATAACACTGAAGCTAATTTCTGCACCACATTTGACATTATAAATATAATTGGCTCCCATTCACAGCACCCAATGTGACACATCTATCAAACCTTGTGGATGATATTAATGTGTGTGTGCGAGAGAGAGAGAGAGAGAGAGAGAGAGAGAGAGAGAGAGAGAGAGAGAGGGAGAGTTAGAGAGAGAGACAGACATGGAATCGGGCGCAACTGCGCTGTTAGTCATTTTAGCCCATCCTAAAAAAAGGTGAATGTTCACAAACCGCTGTAAACATTCACCTTTTTCTCACCGAAATCCATCAACTGACATCGTCACGGCAACTCGCCATTGATTGCGTCGCCTCTTTGGATGCAACACCCTCAATGAAGCCGAGAATCCACGCCACGTTCTAATTACACTCCTTAGATGACCTATGTAATGACTGTTTTCCATTGAAGGCTCATTAATTGCCCTGTCACAGTCAGTGCGAGGCTATTGTACCACTGTCCTTTTCATAGGCTTGAGCATCGCCAAGCAACGGTCCATAAATACGGCCCGCTATAACACCTATAAACGCTATTAGAAAACCATGAGGGTGAAACCACGATGGGCTTTCTCTAATTTGAGACCGTCTAGGCAGCTGTGAAAATGTTCTCTGTGCACCAGCTCCCTTTAAGTCAAACATGTCTGTGAGCGTGCATACTGTAAAACACACACGCACACACACACAGTCATAAGTAAACGGCTTATAATTGCCTCTGTAAACTGTTAGCACGAATATGGCAACACTTTGCATTCAGACCCACGCGTTCTTACATGGCTTACCAATAAAACAATACAGTCACAAGTAATACTGTAGTTTTATAGAAGAAACCCCAATGATTTGAAGAGAACAAGATTAATCTTTTATCTTTTAGAAATATTCATTAGCAGTTCAGGGACAGAAGTAAAAATCTTAATTTATTTTTTGCATAAAAGAATACATTTACAAAGATTTTTTTTTACATCTTCACAGCTTACGTCACACAGTAATGGATGAATAGTCCATTACAAATGCAGATAAAGTTGAATACATGCCAAGTTAGTCGCATTGATACGAGATGGAAGCTTTGAAAATCCACGGTAGTTGATGTAGTAATTTCAGGACTCTGTGGATAGAAAGTAGCCTTGCATACGGGATAACAAAACAATTTTTCCGTTTGAAAATTATTCCTTTTTAAGGGCAGTCTGTGACCAAGTTTTCATACCGAATGAATAGACGAGAGAAGGTTATGTCTCTTGGCTAGGTGCCAGATTTCAAGCATTTCAAGATGTTGATACTTACCAAAGCTTGAATCTCAAAAAAAGGCTTTTAATTTTTGTTCTGAAAGAAGAAGAGGAAAAAAGAAAATAGCTTTGTCTCTAAGCCATACTGTCCAAAGCATATGAAATATTCTGATGGAGGGGGGAAAAGTTTATTTTCAAGAGACAATTAATGCTAATGCCTTGGGCATATTAGTGTCTTCCTAAGAAAAATAAACTGTGCCGTCTTTTAATTATTTTTAATGTGTATATGCTTGGCCTAATTTCAGTATATCGTGCTTTAATAATACAGACTTAATGGATTGATATTTAGAAAAGGGGCTGTTCTGTACATACTTAATGCCATTACTGACCAAATGAACCTAGAACGGATCTTAATTACATTTAGTTCCAACTGGTTGGTCATGCATTTCATATGGCTCTGGATATTATGAATTGACGGGTTTTTAAATGAACATTTTTCCAGGAAATTTTTGAATGTCGCTCGCTTGTCTTTGTTCTTCCAAAGGATAAACCAATGATGTCGCTCAATCGATTATTGCGTATTTCGTTCAATGGCACCCAGATCACGGGGCGACACACAGGCGGTGGTTTGAAACCGGGGCGTCAATTCGATCGTATACACTTACACTTTTTGCCTCATTTCATTAAGATTCAATACGGTGACAAGCGCTCAACTTCCAGTCAGTCAACTGTCACTGTGGTTCAGTACAGTGCAGTACTATTTACAAGTGTACTTGCATCCTAATGAGAATCCCATTGACAGCATTTGATGAAGATTGATTTTTAAAAAGGGGTCTGGCTTTTGAGTCCCTGCTCCGAACTTTGGCCAATACCACAGCCTGTTGCACAGAACGTTGTTTGTTACACAGAAACAATGCGTGGCAAAGTGTCAATATCGAGATTCTACCATGTATATAGATCAATCCAGCCTGTGTTGTTTTTTTTTTTGTTTTGATTGTATTCGAGTGGCCTATTAGATATCTGTCATCCGTCAGTCATCTGTCACGCACACTCACATAAAATCAAACGTGATATGCCCTAGCCAGTGTCGCATACCGCACGACTCTGCCTGCTGTGTGTGTGTCCGCGTGTCATGGCTGGTCCAAGGCCGCCGCCCAATACCGAAGACAGCACTTTCAATAACCTTGACGGACAGATTAAAAAGAGGATTCAATAGCTACTCGTAGTCATGAGCACTCCATCACAGAGGGCCCCCTATCCTTCAACGCCACTCCTCTACGCCTTTAATCGCCACACGCTGTCAATCACGCCGTCGCGGTGGCAAAAAAGAAAAAAAGGCCTCCGCAGTGTCGTGTCGCCGCTTATCCCGGGTTACGAGAGGTGCGGCGCCGCGGCGGGTCTAGCTGCTTGGGGGGTCTGGGGCGGGGGGGGGTCTCGCAGTGTGTGTTCACTCCGTCCCCGATGACTTGAATACAAAGCGGCTTCAAGCACACACTCGAGGCTAACACTATAAACTAATGACTTCTCACAGTAATAGAGACATCACTGTCTCTTTCCTGACACCCCCTCCCCACAGGCAACCTTGTTGATCTCCATTATTACCCATAATAAACGACACCTAGGGCCACCACGTTGCTCCCACCAACCCCTTTACCCCCAACCCATCCAGCCCCAGAGCTTTTGGGCCTCAGGTGGGGGAGGATGGGGGATAAAGGGGGAAGATTTTAGATCCCCCCCCCTTCCCACCAAGCTCCAAGCACGGCTTTTAGCCGGTCCGTCTTTTAAAGTTCACAGCCTGGCTGGAAGGCACAAGGTGGAAAATCAAACCGCTCAAGGCGGGCTCTGATCACAGGTGGTGTGGAAAGGGGGCCGGGGGGGGGGGGGGGGGGGGGGG
>JAODUK010000012.1:1163854-1179336 GCA_027564635.1 Typhlichthys eigenmanni | reverse complement strand
CATGATCAGCCCCACCTGGGGACAATATGGAGGGTTAGTGGGGTGGGCAGAACATGATCAGCCCCACCTGGGGACAATATGGAGGGTTAGTGGGGTGGGCAGTACATGATCAGCCCCACCTGGGGACAATATGGAGGGTTAGTGGGGTGGGCAGAACATGATCAGCCCCACCTGGGGACAAATATTTACTACTAACTTGGCACATCTAAAGAGAAGGCTAGTAAAGCTAACTTGTGTAACCTAATGTGTCATCACCCACATTTGGGAGACATAATTATAATAATTATTATTATTATTGCGCTGTTGACATGACGGTTTACATAATGTTCTACGCATGTGGTGCTGAGAGACAGATTTCTGCTGTAGTTACTGTACCATGAACAGCTAGCTACAGCAGTACTTGCTTCAGCGTCTCACCAGGTAGTTGAAGAGGATGTGTGACGTCTGGGCAGGCAGGTCTCCGATGTTGAGCAGCAGTTTGCGCAGCATGTACATTAGCTCGTCCTGATAGGACAAACAAAGAGCCCCACATCATTCAATTTTCCAACTTCATTCAACGTCATTGTGGGAAGAAGGTTTTCCCTTCATGCTAAACGTTCAGAGTTGCCACTTAAATTTTTTTAATACTTTAATACTAATAATAATTCTAAAGACTAATATTTGGCTAAATATTAGTTAGTTGTATTGTCTTTTCAGGTCCCTTCAGACAACACAACTGACCAAACTTGAAAAACTTGAACGTTATGCCCCTGCAACATTAAAGCAGACCTCAATTGTGTGTGAATGCAAAGTGTGTAAAATGAAACCTGCTGGACAGTTATAGGAGGACAGGTGTGAGCAACTATGGCCCTAACAATGCTCGTGCGGCTTACCTGTCTGTTGCTAACTGTCAGCTTTTCCAGGAAGTGTCTTAACACGAGAGCAGGGTCCTCGATCAGACAGTTCCACAAGATCTGCTGGGCAACAGCGCTCACTGATGGTTTGATGGTAAGACAAACACATTAGGTACATGTATAGGTGAATTTGCCATCGTCAGTGGATGGGAAAATAATCACAAACGGCCAAACTGTCATTTTTATTTTCGACGACACCGACCGGCCACGCCGTCCTCTCGGACCTCGCCGTCCTCCATGAGGTGCACAATGGGCAGCACCGCGGCACAGATGCATGCTGGGAAAACGGCCTGGGGCGGCTGCAGCGTGTGATGTGTGGGCGTGTGCTCCGTCGTGTTCTCCTCATCTGGATGCAAGTGAAGGAAGGGAACGTTGTCACGGCGACTGGCCAGTTGGACAGAACAAACAAAGCTTTCTGTGTTCTGTTTCAAATAACGGCTAATTTGAAACACAAGGGAAATGGCTTATTTATTGTTTAGATATTTAAATAGAAAACTAAATGTTGATCCCTTGCATAGAATATGGTGGGGGAAAACTTTTTAATTCTTTCAAATGTACGTAAAGACAAATTGAAGGTCACTCCATAATAGCAAAAGCCGAGCGCTCGGGCTGTTCCAAGCATACTTCACGCGGATGCATCGGCTCTTTCCTTATAAAAAAATTAAAACTAGCGTTATTTTTATGTGCACACATTGTTTCCCGTGAACAATATTGGTGTAAGTAATATATTCGCTTGAAAGAAATATTTTTTACACGCTTAGAACACTCATTTGTGAGCTCAGTAGGCCGTCTGTAGTGGGCTCCAGCAACACGCACATGTCCGTGCGGACAGACATTTCTGGAGGTGCGGTAACGGTACTTACAGTCATTTGTCATAGACGCAGAAAGCATCTTTGACAGAGGAGCTCAAACATCTGCAGATACTCAGCGCACGTCTACGGCTCGACACTCAGGAAACAGAACCGCGTTCTAAACCTTTGGCGTTGATGCGCGTCAGACGTTAAAAAATATAACTGGTTTGAAAACTCTGCCGTCTCTTTACACACGTCGACGCCAGCGGGACCCCTTACCCTCGGCGCTGACCACGGAGCGCACGGACCAGACGGAACCCCGGCGGAAGGAGTAGTTCCTGTGGGAGTTGCTGGAGGCGCAGGACGGGCTGACGGACAGACGGCGGGACGCCAGGTTCACCACTTCTTCTGCTAGCGGAAGGACACACACACACACATGCACACACACACACACATTCGCAAACGCACGCACACATGCACGTACACACACACGTGCGCGCGCAAACATGCACACATGCAGGGACACACACACACACACGTTAGTGTGTCACTTGTGTATAATCTACACACTAACAGACGTTACTAGATCTTTACATACTTTAATATGCACATGTAAGGGTGTGTGTGTGCGCATGTTTGTTTGTTTGTGTGTGTGGCAGGAGTTTGGGTCCGGGGGGAACCACTTTCCTCTCCCTATTGTACACTATGCTGTTATTCAGATTATTATGATCATTACTGAGAAGGATGTGGGAGCAGGAGCATGTGCATGTTTTTTTCCTGTGAGTTGATTGGATAATATTGTAATTATCAGGCCCTGATTGGCCAGGGTCTATAGGTGTAAGTCTGTGTGGTGTAAAGAATGAGAGAACCTGTTCGCCATTGTTGTTTAATCGACTCTTTATCGACTCTGTAAGGTTACTGGGGTGGTGTTGCATTATGTGTGTGTGTGTTGGGTGGGTGGGTGGGTTGTCCGGCGGGCCCACCTTCCTCCCCCTGCTCGGGCGGGGGGCTGCAGCTGGGCTCGTAGCAGGCCTCCTGCGCCACGGGGATGGCCGTGATGATGCTGGCCTCGCGGCCCAGCCGCCGCCGCTCCTCCTCCTGCTGCAGGTTCTTCAGGATGTGCTCCGCCCGCTGGTGGGAGCGCGACACTGCGCGCGCTGAGAAGGATTTCTGTGGGGGAGGGGGGTGGCGGGGAAAGGGGGAAGGGGGGGGGGGGTTACGGGGGCCCGTGAGAGCGGGAACTCGACGCGAGAGAACGCATCCCAGGCAACGCTATGAGACTGGGATACTGTGTGTGTGTCATGTTGCCTAGGTGATGCCTAGGTGATGCCTAGCTGTTTATTTGGCGCACAGCTGTTGCGATACAGCAACTCTCCTCCAGAATGGCATGTGTCTCGTGCTCGCATGCAGTGCTTTTCAGACCCCCACACCCCAAACACAAACAAACACACAAACAAGTGGATCATTGCTCATGGTCATGAGCTCTAGGGACACACTTCATATTAGGTGATGGGACCCCCGCCCGCCCACAAACAAAAAGAGGTTCATAGCTTCATTCCCACACAAGATATGAATGTCTTTTTGCTGCACAAATGTAGTCACACAAACAACCTAGAACACATAATAATATCAATATACAGTATAATATACTGTATTATAAAAATAACCACATACACCACCAATGACCGCATATTGTTTTAAAGATAATATTAATATTTAGAAAACACCCAACCTGGCCTATGACACATTTAATTATTCAACAAAAACAACAATGTGGCCTAAATAAAGGAGCTGTGAAATAAATGTGTCATAGTTGCATGACGTCTTTATTTTGCAATGCCTTCAGGCGGGAGCATACTGTGTCCGTAACAAATGCCTGGTGGCGTGTCACACTAGTGCCTATACACCGTTACGCACTAGTGCTTACACTGTACACTCTAACACACTAGTGCCTATACACAGTTACGCACTAGTGCTTACACTGTACACTCTAACACACTAGTGCCTATACACAGTTACACACTAGTGCTTATAAAGTACACTGTTACACACTAGTGCTTATACTGTACACTGTAACACACTAGTGCCTGTACACCGCAACACACTAGTGCCTGTACACCGTAACGCACTAGTGCTTATACTGTACACTGTAACACACTAGTGCCTCTACACCGTTACACACTAGTGCTTATACTGTACAGTTACACACTAGTGCCTGTACACCGTTACACACTAGTGCTTATACTGTACACTGTAACACACTAGTGCCTGTACACCGTTACACACTAGTGCCTGTAAACCGTAAAACACTAGTGCTTATACTGTACACTGTGACGCAGACACACTTCATGCCAACACAACACAACATGTCATGAAATGCATGCTGATGTGTTTCACCAAACAAGCACTACAATGATAAACTCCCTAATCAAGATGCACAGCTAGAAACCCCCCCCCCCCACACACACTTCAGTGTTCCCTGGCTCTCTGGGAGGGGTGAGGAGCTACCACAGACCACATAACGAGCAGAAGCTTCACGTGTGTGGAACTCCCATTCAGTCGGGTAATGAGCAGATGTGGCATGATGCAGCAACACAGGCATCCAGACAGAAATCCCAACTTACTATGGTATTGCCTGACTGAATTAATGTGGAATACTACGAACAAAGACAATTGATAGACAAATTACAGACTGTGTTCTCAAATATTGATTTATTTTGTTTGTCATGCTAGAAAACAGGGTTCCCACTGCATGTCACATGTAAAATTAAATGACTTTGACTCACAGTATATATAAAAAAAAAATATATATATATATATATATATATATAAAAAAAATGCATGAATTAAAAATGTTTTAAATAAAATTACACACTTTAGAATTTAGGTGTTAGTGTGTGCATTACCCCATCTGTCAATGGGGTAATCATTTTGTGAAGCTAAAATATGATCTTACTGTAGCTTTAACCTCCGCCCACAAAATTCTTGTATATCTATACTGTAGCTCACCCAAAGAGCCAAGTACATATCCTGACCTGAAGAGATTGATCAAAATTTCAGGATCTGTGGGAACCCTGTTTAATAAATAAATAAATAAATAAATAAATTATAGGTTCCTCCTATGGAGGACCCTAATAATAATAATAATAATAATAATATAAAAGAAAATATTTTTGCAACAAGAAATTACATCTCCTACTGTATTTGAACATCTCTAATAGATGTATTGGTGCAACACAAAGTCCCCAGTACACTAGCAAAGCCAGATGCTACTTTATAAACAATCAGAGCCGATTCATTTATGCAATAAAAAATATATATTCATTGTAGCTCTTTATACAGGATTATGGAATGAACGCCTTCAAGAATAACTGCAACAAAAACGTCACTGAGATAATTGACTGATTTGATACATGCATACATTTTAATTAGGTTTCTTGACATGCATTTCAATTAGGTCAGATTAAAAATAACCATTATACATTTATTTTTATTTTTATAAAATACAATTTCAATTTAAGATTTATTTCAGACATTTGTACATTTCAAATAAAGTTCCTTTTAAAAATAAGCCTTCATTCATCAAATATTGTTCATTACTGGTTTCCCAGGTGACCGGAGTCAGTACTTACAGACTGGTCCTCGTTGATTGGGTCTTGGACACTCCCTGTGTTCTGGGGTACCCATGGCGGGTCGAACATGGGCACACAGGGCATTCCCAGGATAGGAGAGGGCAGGGTGAAGTTGATGCTCGGGGGCGGGATCTAAAACCAAAGCCAGGAGACAGACATGGTACGGAACAGCTTGAAGGTATTGATCTGTGATGAGACACATCATTGCTGGCGTTTGCATTTTATGCCTTTTATGGGCTGAAAACAGAAGAACACATCATATCTGTTAAAAATCACCCCAGGACCTGGCTGCTTTTCATCGGCACACTTACGCTCATATGTCATCATATTAAAATGTTAACATTAATGTCAAAGGGGGGTTTCCCACTCAGCTCCTTGCAGTTACACTTGAGATGCCATCAGGTGCTCCCTCAGAAGCTCTTCCCCACACATTGGAAACGCATTGCAAAGGCTAAGATATTGTTATGTGCGGCAGCCTGCACCACTGTGTTTATGTTCCCATTTACGGTGTCAGAGCACCGTAAATGGAAACACTTTGTGTGGGATTTTTGTTTTCAGCAGGCACACAGAACGGTAAGCTAGCGGTAGCTCGCAACTGCTTTCTATACCTTTAAGACCACCATTCACAATGAACGTCTAATAACGGAGCGCAATTTCAACTGTTATTAACAATATTGACGGAGGTGTGTAAAAAGTTTTAATCAGTAAACTCGATAGTAAACAGTAAAATAAAAAGTAAACGCGACATATAAAACTGTGTCAAAAAATGTAACTTTGAGTGGTTGTTAAAAGAGCACTTATTCCTTATTTATGACATACTGTATCTACAAATTGGAAATGTACAAATAGTCACTAAAACAAATGAAAAAGAAAATTGTATATAAATATAGAAAATTAATAGTCCGGCTATGTATCCCGGCAACCCCTTCTTAAAGGTCCGGGACGCGGCCGCCCTGGGAGCCTCACCTTGAAGATCTGCTGGGCTCCCTCCTCCATGCGGGGCCACACCTGGTAGCGGAAGCGCCACAGCGTGTAGAACTTGAGCACAGAGCTGATGCGCTGGCACGCCTCCTGGTGCTGGAACTCTGCCATCATCATCTCGCTGACGCCGTCCGGCACCTTCACCGCGCACAGCAGGAACATGGCCGCTTGGGAGGGCGGATTTGTAAATAATACTATTATTATTATTATTATTATTATTATTTTTAACATCCTCCCAAATCTCACATTTAACAAAAGGGACAGTCCGACATTTTGTCCCACTCTGTATATAGAAAGTCGCCCCAAATTTCTACTGCAAGCGTGGTTGGCGGGGATTACAGCATGGGCAGGGTGGTGATGGGAGACTAAAGGGCTGTTCACACGGGACCTAGTGTTCACTTAATTTTTAATGAGAAGCGGGCGGGCTAGGCGGCCGAAGCGGGCGGGTTTGGAGGCGGAACGGTGGGCGGGCGCGGCCCCGAGAACTTTGCTGCTTGTGCGCACGAATGGAGAACACGCCCGCGGTGATACACACATTCACCTTCTCGACTCAGACAGCATACAGCCGAACCATCTCACAGGATTGTCATAAAATTATACATGTTTTCATTTCACAAGCTTTTACTGTACACAAGACAGAACATGTGCGAAATACACTGACAATGTTCATTGGACATAGCCTACAGTTGGTATTAAAACGATATATGAAAATGCACCACTATATCATATATTCACCACATATTTTGTCTTAATTCATCTAAAATAGGTTTATTTAGAGACTGTTAATAAACATACATATTTTGGTTAAATCTACGTGGTTTGTTAACTGTTCTGTTCTCATGATTACCTCAAAACGAGACGCGTCGCTTCACAATTGCCTCTCACATGAGGCGTGCGGGACGGAGACGCTCCCCGTGTGAAAAGCCCTTAAACGCTTGTGCTCTGGGGTTCACTGGAGCTTTCAGGAAGTCCGGCTCCTCCCCTGAATATGCTCACAGCACAATTTCCCTTCACTGAGATTACAGTCCGGAAACCCTGTTCGCATCGGCGTTCGCAAAGCCCCACCACGCTGGCGGTCCAATCAGGGTGGGCTAGTGAGATGTCGTTGAAGTAGAGCTAGATGAGGTGACAGCAACGGCGATTGGTTCACCGCTGTTTTAGAATTAACCAGAGGTCTACGGCCAGTAGAAGGCAATGGCTGTGAACACATCCCAGTGGAGCATGACCAGACCATGTCTGGCCACACCAGGGTAGCTTCCAGGTGAGGGAGGGGTCGCGTTTGAAACCCAAAAGAGCGGTCTGCTTCTCCAACGGCCGCCACAGGAAAAACCAATGACCGTCAGGGTCTTGAGTGTTGAGGGGGGGAGACGACCTACCGGCAGCTGCCGCCATGTGCTCGTCCACGCTCAGCAGCAGTTCCCAGGCGGCCGGCTGGACGTCCCCGTACATGTCGTCCGTCAGGATGGGCGCTGCCTTGATCAGCAGGGACAGTGGGGCCGGGGACAGACTCAGCACCTGCGGGGACAGCAGCAGGCTCGGCGTCAGCACAGACCAGAGATAGTTGAATAACAACAAGATGGAGCACTGTAATGCACTGTAATGCACTTCAACGGAGGCAAAAATGGAAGGCTTTCGGCCTCTTTATTAAAAGGTATAGTCAGCTGTCGCAAGAGGTCCTTGAGCAAGGCACCTGACCCTAAAGCCTAGTTTATACTTGACGGAGTCGCGACAGCGCATGTGGCGCGCGCCAAAAATTACGTTACATTTGTGGGCGCAGCCCTCCGATTTTTTGTAGCTGCGTGTAACGCGTCCGGCGCGTTGGGTCTTCTTCATATAATATAATGCAGATTTAGCTGCCATGCTTAACAGCTAAATACATCAGAAAAGTTAAACATAAAATAGCCTATTTCTGTTGCTGTGCGAACGTCGGAAACCTCCCGTCCAAATGTAACTTCATGGTGGTTGGAAACCCGCCGTTCTAAAATTGCCTTGTCATGTCACGTCTCTGAGTAGGCTAGAGGTTTATTAAAATAATGCAATAATTGTCCTACTAATATCCAGTCTGAATGGAATATAAAGACAAGAGAACTGGTTGTTAGTCTACTAAATAACTTTATATTTACAAACAGTGAACAGCAAGAACGATGTATGATTCTCATTTAGATGAGATGCTTTTCACGAAACTATGCTTTTCACGAAACTATGCTTTTCTTCAGCGGGCGAACCCACAGAATAGGAATGTGCTGTCTCTTTCTCCGTGAAAGCAACACCAAACATCCAGTGTTCCTTGAGAAGTAATAAACTGTAACAGAGATGTAGACTACACATTCTCAAAACAATAGAAAAGACGGGAGTTCACACAACGTCCTACTAATGTTTGTATACAGTGCCACCTTTCGTTTTAGCGAATATCGCTACGACACAAATTCCAGGTCGTGTTGAGTATGTAGTTCTCGAGGCGGGCGCGTCCCGTGCGCGCCCTAGGCGAAGGGCGCCACCCAACACGTCAAGCATGTTGAGGCCTTAGAACATTCTACAGTACATACGTATTTGGTAGATCAGAGTGTGTTTTGTGCGTGTGTGTGCTCACCTGGTTGCGGATGTATTTGAGCATGCCAGTGTCTTTCTTGCCCTCCATGTTGGCCTCTGTGGGTCTTCTCTTCATGGAGGGGGTCCTCAGGCAGGATTTATCGGAACACTGCAGATGCAGAACGCCGTGACAGATCGATAATAATCCGTGACAGATCGATAATAATCCGACGCAAAATCGACTCAAAACGATATCTCCCACCATCAACCCAGGTATATGCACATTGTATTTCATTTAAAAATAAAATAAATATACATACATACATACAACATATTAAAGCTGACATATCTTGTTATGCAAATATAACACTTGGATTTATATAGACATATTTAGGTTTTGAACAGGTAAAAATATGCAATTTATTCATGTCAATTAATTAGGTAAAGCTTGCAATTGCGATTAATCGTGACTAAATTCTGACAGCCCTCCTGACTGTGCATTCACACCGGCCAGCGGCGAGAGTGTCAAAATTCCCTCTGGCTGCCCTGCCACCGACGCTGTACTGATTCGTGGGCGCTCTGGCGTATATTGAACGTTTGTTTGAACGCTGGTCTTGCTAACTATTTTAATGTAATAAATCTAATATGCTACCGTACATATAATGACATGCATCGTGTTTTTACACAGCTAAGCAACGTCTGTGAGCTCTAACTCAGTATGATGTGCTGTTAAAAATATAAAATAAGAACACACACTGTTCTAGTTGCAGATTTAATTACGCCGTTATAATAATTAACGAAATAAAAAGAGTTATGGCACCAAAACATGTTATTCCCTCCGATTTTTATAAAATATTATGCACCTGCCTTAAAATATATTAGGCAATGCACAAACTGACCAAGAACGCCAATGTCAATGTCAGACACCTTGGTCCAGGCATTATTTATCTTATTTTTATTCCTGTACGTCAACAGCGACTACACAGACAATGAATGACTTCCGGCCCTCTTCGACGCTCCCGCCGCTGGCCGGTGTGAACACACAGTTTCTATTCGATCTTAATTAATAACACCTGTGCGCGGTATGTGTCCCCCCCCACACCTCTTTGCTCTTCTTGGGGCGTGACCCCATGTGGCCAGATGAGGCGCTGGTGTCCCTCAGGCCGTCCACGGTCTCTCCATACAGCAGCTTGATGGCACGCACCAGGCGAGCGCACGAGCGGTTGTGGTGCTGGTAGCAGCGCGGGTGGCAGAAGTCGATGTGGGTGCAGATGAAGCTCTGCTGGTTGCATAACAGGATCATGATCTGGACAGAGGGAGAGACACATGCACGATAACTGCCTGTCCTATACACCTGATCACCAGCAGGTGGGAGCAGAGAATCACATGTATCCGTACAGTATATTAATCATCATACTAATACAGTGGTTCCCAACCTAATCTGAGTTTGTTGTTAATATGCAAGTGCAGTAGCCAACACAAAAATCCTACTGCATATATTTGCAAACTATATACATGTATAACTTCAACTAGCATGTGAAAGTCTGCCAAGTTGATGCACTATAGATTTGTTTAAATGCATTATGTTGATTAAATATGCGTCCTTATTTATAATAATATACTCAGTCCTGAGAAGAGACAAGACCCAACTGTTTGTTTGTACTAACTGACACATTATGCCTTATATGCATGTTCTGTGTTTCATTTGTTTTAAAACTAAAACGTATTATGTAGATTTAGTCTAAGTGGCACCGAAATGAGGCACCGAAATTTGCGTTTTAATTTGTTTTAAGAATTTCTTGAGCCTTTGGTTGGATATATTCTAGGGCTGTCAGAAGAGATAAAAATATAATCGCGATTAATCGCACGCTTTACATAATTAATTGTGATCAATAAATCTCATATTTTTGTACCTGTTCAAAATGTAAACTATTTGTGTTATTTTTATAACAAGGTATTCCAGCTTTATGCAAATGTTTGTGTTTATTTAATTTTTTGAAACTGAATTTAAAAGGACATTTCAATCGCGTCTGACAGCAAGTAATATATATCCGCACAAACCTGCACGCATGTCACTCATTCGTTTCCATTTATTAATGAATTAAGTCCATAGACATACGTGTAGCCAGGACATATTGCGGTGATAGTTGTCTTCAGCGCCCCCAGCGCTCTGGCCCTCTGGTTCAATGCTGGGCTCACTGTTGCTGAAGGGACTGCCTGTGATGTAAAACAAACACACACACAGCGGCAACTGTGTTGTTGTCCTCTGTAGTGATGCAGAGGCGCTTAAATGTAGTCTGGGCGTTAAACTACCAGATGTTTGTTATACAGAATATACTGTAGGTCAGTGGTTTTCAAAGTGGGGGTCAGGACCCCCTGGCAGGGGTCGCAAGGGGGTAACAAGATGATTTTCAGAATGCCATAATTGTTAGTAGTAGTACTGTTTAATAAAGTAATACAGTGTACGTTACTTTGATGTATTCTCCGACAGTCTCTGGCACTGTTATTTTGGGAGTCGCAAGCCGAAACGTTTGGGAACCAGCTGGTTCCCAAACGGTCTCTACCAATATACATTGTTTACAAGCTACGCAGGAGGCTACAGTAGCTGGTCTCTACCAATGTACATTGTTTACAAGCTACGCAGGAGGCTACAGTAGCTGGTCTCTACCAATGTACATTGTTTACAAGCTACACAGGAGGCTACAGTAGCTGGTCTCTACCAATGTACATTGTTTACAAGCTACGCAAAAGGCTAAAGTAGCTGGTCTCTACCAATGTACATTGTTTACAAGCTACACACGAGGCTAAAGTAGCTGGTCTCTACCAATGTACACTGTTTACAAGCTACGCACGAGGCTAAAGTAGATGGTCTCTACCAATGTACATTGTTTACAAGCTACGCACGAGGCTAAAGTAGCTGGTCTCTACCGACGTACATTGTTTACAAGCTACGCAAGATGCTAAAGTAGCTGGTCTCTACCAATGTACATTGTTTACAAGCTACGCAGGAGGCTACAGTAGCTGGTCTCTACCAATGTACAGTTACAAGCTACGTTCGCACCGACCTATGTCGGTGACGGTGTCCCGACTGTGCGTCTGCGACAGAAGCCCCTCCTCGTTCTCCGACTCGGAGTCCTGCCGGGACAGCTTGGTGCTCTTAAGGCTGCCCGCTCGGCGGATGGATGACAGCGAGCCACCCTTCTTCACACGGAAGCTCCGGGCGCCCTTGATCTGGAGCAGCCGCGAGCCCCCGACACGAACCTTGCGGATGGGCGCTGGAGGGAGGGAGGGAGGGAGGAAAGCAAAATTGGATGAGTAAATGTGGGGGTTGGAGGGTGGAGGGAGGGATGAGTAAGAAAGTGAGCAAGTTAAATATTAGCAAAAAGCAAGCAAAGAAAGTGTTAGATTAAGAAAAAAGGGAATGAGAAATAAAAAGTTTGAGAGAAAAAAAAAACATTTCTATAGCACTTCTATAGGAAAAAACACTTCAAAAAGGACTATTATGAACAATTAAGTAAAAGTACAGTAAGAGATTGTAAGCTAATACAGTTTTTGTCAAATTCAGCGAATATCTCCTAACAGTACGCTAGCCGCTCGTACTGTGTGCGCATTGAAAAAGATGATCTGGTGTTGCTACACAGCCCTGGCTCTAAGTGGGAAACACAAACAAAGTGGTGCAGACCACACCACACAACACTATCCCCATGGCAATGTGTGTCGATTTGGAGGGCGGAGCTTCTAAAGGAAACACCCTATGGCTTCAAATAGAGAGGTGTTTTTGGTTTAGATCTATCATACTTTGCACCCTTCAGTTAGTAACAAAGGGGGAGAAGGTGTCTCGGGGACTATAGCAGCGCCACCTTGTGGTTCCGGAGCCCTGCGGTCGTCGCAGGCGGTGTCAGACTTCAGGGTGTGGCTGCTGCTGTTGAGAGAGTCGTGGCCGTCTTCATCGTCCAGGATGCCAGCGAAGCTGATCTTCCTCTCGTAGCGCTGTCGTCCCAGCTCCGGGTCCAGACGCAGCCGGCAGCTGTCCAGGTCCTGGGAGGGCAGTTATTGATCGGAGGCAGTTATTGATCGGATGGTGATTATTGATCGGAGGCAATTACTGATTGGAGGTAATTATTGATCGTTGCTTGCACAAATGCAATATAACAAACCAGAAGAACCCCCCTCCATTGTCCATATTGTTTATAGTTTACTACCACAAAACAGTTTATGGTCTATTCTTTTAGATTATTTTGAAACAATAACACAATTTCTAATAAGAAAAACAAATCACGTTACGGGTTTTTCTTCATTGTGTATATTACGTTAAATGGCTGTATATTGTAACACAATCTAGAGCAACTGAAATTGAAAGTATTTCAAGTATAAATTATCCTAAAGGTCTGATAGATATGCAAAGCTCTAACCAGCGGTTCTGTCCGTGGTCTCGGTAAGCAGGGAAAGGTCTCCCTGAGGAAGGTGGTGATCTCCAACAGCAACTGACAGGCGGCCATCTTGAGAGCGAACGGGCAACCGCACTTTGTGGGGTTCACGGTATCTTCAGAAAGACACAATGCAGGCATAATAGCGGTTTTAAAATACATTCTCCAAGAAATATAACTAGTACAAAAACAATCTATACGTTGAATGAAATATATAAGAAGTACAAAAGTATAGAATAAGTAAAAACACAGCTTGGTGAGAAATATTTAATACAAAACAGAAATATGACATGATTACGTATATACAATATAAAAATGTTTCTAACTTACTGTCATCCAAATAGTCCTCCTCCTCATCCTCTTTTCTCATCTTGCGCTTGGTCTCTTCGTCGTAGATGTAGCCCAGGATGTTGGCTGGGCTCTCGCTGTCCGAGTGACATAACTCACTGAGCCGGGTGCCGATCGCCTAAGTGAACAGCAGGTACACACACATATGGTGAAGCCAAATTAACCCATGTGTGATCAATTCATTGATCAATCAATCAATCAATCAATCAATCAAACTGTACACAGCGATGTCTTGATTCCTGGGTTAATCGTGAGCAGAGCGGGGCAACAGATGGTTCTAAAAGTGTTTGAGGTGTCCCTGAGCTAGGGGTGCACAATATATCGACTCAGTATCATTATTGCAATATCACGGTGAGCAATATCATAAAGAAAATGTTGCAGGAAGTGCAACATTCAATTTATTATGTGGCGAGATTAAGATTAAGATTATGTTTAAAAATATCAAAATGAATATCGACGTTGCAATTTTCATGATCAATATCATTTTATCAATATCGTGCACCCCTGCCCTGAGCGAGACACTTAACTGCCCCTTGGTGGTTGGCTGGTGCCGTGCGCGGCTGACGCCACCATCGGTATATGTATGTGTGTGTGTGTGAGAGAGAATTCACCATTATAATCTATTCATAATTTTATTTACATGCATATTTAGCTGATGTAGATGCTGCCTGCGTAAGCTAAATGCTGTTAGTGCAATAGGCCCCGATCCCACAGGACGCCTTTCAGCCTCCAAAACGCAAAGCGCACTGCACTGCCTTTTTTGTTGCAGCCTACTGCAGAAAATAGGTGTTTGAAGCACTGTGTGTGTGCGTGTGCGTGTGTGTGCGTGCGTGCGTGCGGGCGTGTGTAGAACTGGTACATTAGTCTATAGTAGCTAATTTTACAAGCATGAAAAAATATATTTATTTCCAGCGAATCTCTTAGTTACACTTATATTGTTTTAGTGAAACAGTTTTAAAAAGTTATAAAAAGGTTTTTATTAAACATCGCCAATATACACCTCCTGGTATCAAGTGCCAGCCTCTACTCCGTGAATGCAGTGTCCTAGTAACAGTAAACTTGCCCACTTCTCAGACCATTTGATTGGATAACAGGGGGAAAAAAAAAACGCAGATGACATCGGGCGCTTTTCTGATCATAGTTGAATACTTTCCAACTCCAAAACAGCAAGGCGCAGCCGGCGTTTAAACGCGAGGCGCCCAGGGCGCATAAGCAGTGGGAAAACAGCCTTCTGCCACTAGAAATCCTATGAAAAAAAGACGCCTCTCACTGCATGAAGCGTGTCCTGTGGGATTGGGGCCTTGCAGTGCTCCATCTTGTTTTTATTCAAGTATCTTTGGCCCGGGCCTCCCCAGACTCACGTCTCCCCACTGGCAGAAGTGCTTGGCGGCGTTCCACTGCAGCTTCTGGTTCCTCTTGTTGCCGACCACGGGCGAGCGGCCGCGCGACAGCCCCCGCTTGGTGATGTTCACGTGGTGGCCCTTCATCCACTCGGGCCAGTTCCCGCGGTTACAGCGGTGGACGAAGCGGGCGCACTCGAGGAAGAGCGAGGCTCGGGCAACCACCGGCGCCTCCTGTGGGTGAACAGGAAGTAGGACAACAAAAAAGGGTAACGTTTTTAATAAAGATTACAGGAACATTTTGAATGAAGATGTTAGCGTACAAGATATTACAGGAACATTTTGAAAGAAGATGCTAGCATACATGATATTACAGGAGTGTTTTGAATGACGATGCTAGCATACAATATATTACAGGAGTGTTTTCAATGACGATGCTAGCATACAATATATTACAGGAGTGTTTTCAATGAAGATGCTAGCATACAAGATATTACAGGAGTGTTTCTAATGAAGATGCTAGCATACAAGATATTACAGG
>JAODUK010000012.1:1128174-1151064 GCA_027564635.1 Typhlichthys eigenmanni | reverse complement strand
ACACACACACACACACACACGCACACACGCACACACACACACACACACACACACTTTCCTTCCCCTGTCAGATAACCTTGCGCTCTGCGTCGCTGAGCTCGACTGTGCCTCTTTCAGGAGCAGCACTGTCCAAAATGACAAGTTATGACAGCAGGAGCACTGCGGCAAAGTCGACATCAAGAAACACACACACACTAACAGCCCCACAGCCCAGCCTCTTGCTCACACTCTTTGTACCTTGGCGATGGATGGCAAGGTGCCCAGCTAGGTTTTATTTATTTCTATGGAAGAAATTCATGGACATGTTTAAGAGTTACATTCTCAACCCTCCCCCGCACATCTCCCTTTCCCTGTCCTGAACTGGACCTAAGATAACTTTTCTGACGGACCGCTGCATATTTTACTGATTTACAATGTGACCGTACTACTCTTCGATGAAGTTCCACACGTTTACATTACATTACAACGGACAGTTGAAATTATTGTGACTGCAACAGCAATGGACAACCTCTCCCAGAGGTGCAACGAATATCACCCTGTCAATGCTGGTGCACTGGTGTGTAGCTAAATTAAACCTCTGATATGACACCTGTGAAGAGGCTACATTCCTTCCTTCACACTGAGAGGTGGTCGTATCAGCTCGTTACCTCAAACACCTGTCTTGCCTTTACAGTCCCTTATAATCTTCCCCGCTGATGTGCAGTTATGAGCTCAAAGCATTCATACTGTCTCACTGTCTGAGCACAGGACACACGGAGATGTCTTTTAACATGACTGGATGTCTTTTAACATGGATCCTTCGAGTCATGGCAAAAGAAGGAAGGAAGGAAGGAAGGAAGGAAGGAGAAAATGGTCCGATATATAGGGACACAGGGGGGTTGCCACTGTGACGGATTGATTGAGGCTGTCTGGTATGGTCAGCCCAGATTAATGAGAGCTCTGGGTCAGCACAAACTCTCTCTCTCTCTCTCTCTCTCTCTCTCTGTAGATAACTCTTGTTTCTTGGTTTTAAACATGATATTATTTAACATATTAGATATTTCTCTGCTACTTATACTCTCACATTAGAGAACCATGTGTGTGTGTGTGTGGTGGGGGGGGGGGGTAGGAGTGCATGTCTAAGACTGGCTCAGTATCCATGGCAACCCTATCCAGGTGCACTCGGTTCATATGCGATTCAGGTAATTCAGCATACAATAAGCAGCATACAGTCACAGGTGTTAAAATGCCCTGCGTGACTTCACAACGCTCACAGCCATTTCTCCAAAATGTGTACACAGCCTGCATGCTCATAAACTGATATTTCCAAAATGTTAGGTATGATATTTTGTCTGCGTGACCGAAGACTGATTAAAAACCTTGCAATGTGTGAATACATGCAGAATATGTTACAAATCAGGGTGTTAATAATATATTTGCTGCCTTAGGCCATTATTTGGCAGGGTCAGTGAGTGCATGTCTATGATTGTGAGCAGATGACAGACACACAGAGAGATAGCAAAAGAAAGAGAGGGGGGGATAGAGATGGAGATAAAATATAGGCGCTATAGTGTCCATTTGAAGTTTCTCTTAATAGTAACAGCATTGAAAGTGATTTGGATTAGATTTGTCAATTTATCATCATAGTGATACAATATGTGGGCTAAAGCAGTTTTTTTAAACGTAGGTCGACCATAAGATCAATATAAAAGAATCACAGAAATCAGGTAAGAGTGATTATACTGTAGGCTATAGCTAACCCAGCTGGTAACCGGAATTAGAAAAAATCAATATCCATCAATGTGGATACTCAAACCTAGAACTGGAAAAGGATGATGCTGTAATGGCTTGCTGTGTTTGATGGGTAACAATATGTATGTTTCATTAAATGCACTATATATACAGGCAAGATTGTGGCATTAAATTATCACTTAGTGGATATAGTGAAATAGATGATGAAATAACACCATCATTGTTTAGGCTATAGCCTTAGAAGTATTACTTTTACAGTTTGTTGCTTACATTTTGCTTCCATCAGTAAGCTAGACAAAAAATACTTCAAGCATTGTTATGTAATAGATCAATTTACTGCTTTTGTGTAGATTGAGATACATTATTGTTGTAGTAAAGAACTGTGTGTGTGTGTGTGTGTGTGTGTGTGTGCCACGAGCACATGTGCATGAGAGGTTATTTAAAAGACTGTGGAATGACCTCACACGTAAATATGATGGTCATACATTGGCCGCGCTTTACGTTTCCCTTAGGATTTGAGACAGTTGTGACAGCAGTGTAGAATTTGTTTTAGGCCTACAATAACATGGGGACTGTGTCAATAAACACAGTTTATGGTTTGATGCCACAGGGTACAAAAACGAATGAGCACCGTGAGGATTGTAAATACAACATTACACAAGCAAGGTATCTGGTTTCTCATGAAGTCATCGTAAGAGGTTTTGAGGTGTGCAGTCAATATGACAGTAATGGCTAACCATATAAACTTACAGATAACTTGCACAGTCGGACTAGACAACGTGAAATGTGTGTCTAGTCAGGATGGTGACAAGCAGACAAGCAAAGCCAGAAGAACGGGTTTGCTGCCATCATGTGCACCAAATAAATATTGCAACTAGTAAGGTATTGATAAGATATTGAAAAACAATTGAAAGCTATTGAAAAACTCATGTCCATTAAACACTATGAAGCCTATATTTCTGGTGCTACATTTTCCTGCATTGGGTAGCGATAATTAGACCTATCTGCCTGCCTTAAAATTTACGTTAATTAGCCTAGGCTACTACAGCAGCATATGGAGACACCACCTACAAAAAAATAACAGGAAAGGGTGGTTGGGAGGGGGGTAATTCTTAGAAACAATAATATGTAACAGTATGCTATGCTAATATTCCAATGATTATGTCCTTTTTTTATAGGCCTATTATTTGAATATTGTGAGGTATTGGCTGGTGTGAAGAGCTATCTTCTCATGTGGGAAGAACATAAATTAGAGAGTAAATTGTTAAATTATAAATTCGTTCGAAATGAAGTGTTGAACCACAGTTATAATCATTATAGTCAGGTTTTAATCTATGGTCTGAACGGACTACTCTTCCTGCAGGCGCGTTCGTGGATAATCGCTCATCTCGACAATATTCGTCCAACTCCGGATCTCTCCGTGGGAAATCGGAAACTGTCGTTAGAGCAGATTTTTTCACCGTCGTCTCCCTCGTTCTCTCCTCTGTGTTGTTGTTCTCGGTGACGCGACGGAGGTGTAGCCTGACGCGGGCTCTTACGTGTCGGTCTGAATAAAAGTGGAGCTCCGTAGACCCGGGAGTGACGAAGCGAGGCTGTGTCGGTAAGAGGATACGCATCCGATGTTTGCTAAAGAGATAGAGGCGAAGAAGAGAAGCTATGTTGTCTCATATCGATGCAAAGGCAACAAAGAGATCATGGCGGCGGTGTTGCAGATGCTCACAAAATTAGTCAGTCTCTGCAAGGCTCGCTGGCAACACAAGTGAGACTTGGGTATAAAATAATGGGAGTGGGCCTGAAGTCTTTTATTTGTACACGAAGTACCCTGTATTGCAGTTGGTCTAAGCAAACGGCGCACTGTGTAAATATCGAGCAGACTTATTGCCAGTGAAACGGAGTGCCCTATCGTAGTTGCATAAGAAAGGGGGGGAAAAAAACAAAACAGGAATGCAATGCATGCAGACACTTCCTTCCAAACAGAGGCTCACAGCTAGCTAGCCTTTAGGCTAGTCCGTGTCTACTTACAGTATTCAAGCTAACTCAAATAGCCGAAGCGGATTCCACCATGAGGTCCTATACAAGTTTCAAAGGTCTTGAAATTGGACATAAATGGACCCAAGCACCAACGATTACGGAATCAGAGTAAATAGCATACATATTATTTAGCTCCCATGCTACTCTAAAACGCAATCACTTATAGCCTAGCTCAGCTAGCATGCTAACGCTAGCCATGCACAGACATGTACACGGCTAATTTAGCATGAGCTAGGTTTGCTAAAAAGAGCGGCAACTTGAAAATTATGGACATAATGTACCGTACTCCCCTTGCAACACTGTATAACTGTATTAAACCTTTAAAGTTATCTAATAACCACTTTACATACGCGTTTGACATCGAACCTCAAATAAAGTATTACAAGTTTACTATTTGATAGCTTGTTGATTAAAGCCACACCCTCCTAGTGTACCAGAATAGCGTACATGTGCTTAAATAATACTTTTATTGTTTACACAAGCAAACGCAGGGATACTTAATGTCTAATTTTCCTCAGGTATTTAAATGATCATGGAGGCGGATGCAGATACACAGCAAAGTGAAACCGTCTCCGAGTCCGAGGCCCAGCAAATTGCCACCCTTGCCCAGGTAAGAAGGCTAGTACTAAAGCATGTTTTTTTTTATTAACATTTTTAGAAAACTATGACATTCATAACTATGTATATGTACTGTAGTTGTATAACAAAATGTGTATATATTTTCTTATCAAAGATACAATTTATCTAAAAAATTAACAAATTGAGAAACTAACTGAACAGAATTGTGAGAAGACAAGCTGACAAAATTCCCATTTACATTTTTTTATCTGCGTTTTATGGGTTGATAATGGCTCTGTATAAAATCAACCACAATGTTAATATAATAAAGTTAAAATATTAATGAGCTTTCTCTAGAATGACTTACTATATATTTAACCTTTTAAGCAGTTTACGAAACCATTAAATGTATATTATTATGTAATTCTGGAGAAAGCTGGTTGACATTTGAACTTTCAAAACCAAATCACATCTCCCTTCAATATCATAGGGTGCGTCCTCAGAATCTCCACCCCACACATTGTAAATGCATTGCGAAGGCTAGGATATTGTTGTTGTTTATGTTCCTGTTTTATGGAGCCAGTGCTGTGTAGAAGTACTGGATTTTTTTTTTTTTTTTAGCACGCACAGAAAATAAGACAACATGTGTGGATATTTAATCAAAACAAAGTCGGTAAGATTAAGGCTGAATTATTGTTGGGAACGATTAGCAATTGTGATAGCTCACATAATTGCATAATACTATGTCACAGTAAACTTTATGCTTATTTTGGTCATAGTGACATGGGGATAATTCTTATACACTTAGATTTCTTACATAATGCCTGCTACATTTGTTTCTACAGCATGTTTGAGGTGGTTATGAAAGCAAGCGCTGGTGACTAAGTACCGTAAACAAATTACTAAGTGAGTAAATTTAAACAAAAATCTCTGCATCTAAATGACGTGCAGCCTTCAAATAAATTGTGAAAGCTCAAACATGACAATCTGATTGGACCAGAATTGGAACCGGGTCGATCAAAATCTGGTAATTGGAATCGATGAATACAAACGCAATTGGTATATTCCCTATATATACCTCTTTGATTTAGCAACATTGTTCTTATTTCAATGAATAAAGGTTTGATAAAAGCTGTAATTCCTGCTGTTGGTCCATGATGGGTTGTGGTTGTAGGTGTCCATAGCAGCAAGTCAGGTGTCTTCCACTGGACCAACAGTCACCCTGGTCCAACTGCCCAACGGCCAGACAGTCCAGGTGCACGGTGTGATCCAGGCTGCCCAGCCATCTGTCATCCAGTCTCCACAAGTACAGACTGTGCAGGTATGCAACAGTTAACCTGTGTGTGTGTGTGTGTGTGTGTATGCTTTCTATACATGCAAATCTTCCTATTCTTTAAAATTATCTCATTACCATCCCCATCGTCATTTGTTTTCAAAGAATGCCCTGTACAGCTTCTATAGTTATGACATATGTGGTTAAATATTGCTATTTAAAATGGCACTACGTTGGCATTCGTTACTCACTTGTCTTGGCATACTGTTGTAGATTTCCACTGTAGCGGAGAGCGAGGACTCCCAGGAGTCTGTGGACAGCGTGACAGACAGCCAGAAGCGCAGGGAGATCCTGTCCAGACGGCCCTCGTACAGGTACGTCTAGACGTCTGTCAGATGCCCTGCTTTTCCCGCTGAGGTCCATACAAGTGAATAGGGCTGCGTGCACAGCGCGGGGTCAACGGCAAGTAGTTCTTAACACCTGCTGATGCATTGTGTGCCGCCACAGGAAGATCTTGAACGACTTGTCGTCTGACGCGCCAGGCGTGCCACGCATCGAGGAGGAGAAGTCTGAGGACGACACGGCACCTGCCATCACCACCGTCACCATGCCCACGCCCATCTACCAGACCAGCAGCGGCCAATACAGTAAGCCCCTTCTGATTGGCCACAGCCCGTAGCCTGTGCCGTGGCGTCGTGACTGACCGGGGTGCCCTTCCTTCTGCAGTCGCCATCACCCAGGGCGGGGCCATCCAGCTGGCCAATAACGGCACAGACGGCCTGCAGACGCTGACCATGACCAACGCCGCCGGGGCCCAGACTGGCACCACCATCCTGCAGTACGCCCAGACAAGCGACGGGCAGCAGATCTTGGTGCCTAGCAACCAAGTGGTTGTACAAGGTAGGCAGGCATTTTCTGTTGAAATTAACTGTTTTGTATTTTGTAATATAAATGTTAAGTAAACACAACCTCTGTAGCAAGAAATATAACTCTGCAAAAGTTGATGTACAGTTATTTAATTGAGTAAGTTGCTAAAAAGTCAATGGGGTTGTTGTAAATCTTATATTTTTCCGTAAGGCCTCACTCGCCAGGCATTAGTCAAGTGTTGGTTCTCCTGAAACCTGGGAACAACCATACTGACTGACTATCTGAAAATGAAGCGAACTGCTGCATGTTAAGCAGGTGAAGCCTTTTTAAAGGAATCCAATCATAAACCTTTATAAACCTTTGTCTCGCACTGTATGGTCAGCTAGCCAGGGGGACTTCTAATGCTCATATGGCTGTCAGGAGACAGTTTAGCCGTGGTTGTATGTAGGGATGTAATTGTTACCGGTAGAGGTTGTAATTGTTACCGATAGGTTTTCACGGGTCCAAGAAATTTAATCCGAAATTATTCTATAAATTAAGTATTTCTTAACTGACCCAACTTAAAAACACAAAAATTGAGATTCGTTTCAAACGGACGCGACGACAAACAGACCCGTACCCGAAAAGTACTGTGGATAAAAAAATAAAGAAACGACCGATACCCGTTTGGGGCCAAAAGATTAGTACCGAAAGAATTAACAGAACCTTAAAATTGTGTCGCAACAGGCAACACCATGTCGCCATCAATAGTCAAGGAATAGGGAAAGGGCTGAGGAACACACAGGTTGCCACACTCACACTGCTGTCAAATTATAAAAGGAAAGCATTAGGATAGCACTGTGGCCTCACAGCAAGAAGGTCCCGGGTTTGAAACCTGGTCATCCCAGCCTTTCTGTGTGGAGTTTGCATGTTCTCCGTGTCTGCGTGGGTTTCCTCCGGGTGTTCCGGTTTCCCCCACTATCCAAAAAACATGTCATGTTCACTCTCCAGTCAGTGCTATGTGACTAGGGGTTATATTCCTGCAGCACCTCCAACAGTATCTCCCGGGGGACCCGCTCATACGCCTTCTCCAGATCCACAAAACACATGTAGACCAGAAGGGCATACTCCCAGGCCCCCTCAAAGATTCTTGCGAAAGTATAGAGCTGGTCCGTTGTTCCACGACCAGGACAGAATCCGCATTGTTGTTCAATCTGAGGTTAGACTATCGGCCGAACCCTCCTTTCCAGCACCTTGGAGTAGACTTTACCAGGAAGGCTGAGTAGTGTGATACCCCTCTAATTGACACAATTTGGTTCCCCTTTTTGAAGAGGGGAACAACCACTCCAGTCTGCCACTCCTTTGGCACTGTCCCTGACTTCCATGTGATGTTGGAAGAGGTGTGTCATCCAAGACATCACCTCCACATCCAAAGCTTTTAGTATTTCTGGATGGATCTCATCAATCCCTGGGGCTTTGCCGCTGTGGAGTAGGGTTGGGTACCGTTTAGGTTTTATACGATTCCGTTTTCTAAAACAAATTATTATGATTCACAGTAATTTGTTGACTGTTCCTAATAAGCCTGTGCTTGTCACTCATCATAGTAATTTGTTGACCCTTGTCATGTCAAGGCAAGGTCTGTTTAACAGGACTTATTGATAACAATAAGCCATGTAATTTTGTCTTGAGATGAACTTGGCCTTCAGATAAACAATATTTGGCCTATCAAGTCAATTTAATTTATATAGCCCTTAACCACATTGCAGTCTCAAAGGGCTTTACAGCCTACATTTCACATGGAAACAAACAACACCCCCTTAACCTGCTCCTCCCCCTGGGCAAGGAAAAACTTCCATTAACGCTGATGCAAACAGATTTGCTCTGCGTGTTTTTATTTTAAAAGACATTGACACTGACACAATGTGTGAATGTCGAGTACTTCTTCCTCTGGCACTAAATAGAATGGACAACCCCGCAGACATGCGTCATCTGTAGGTAGTTCACCGTGACATTTTATAGTAGCTACAGTAAGTAGCTACAGTCTAGATTATAAGAATAAAAGCTACGAGTGAATGTCTTTTGCGGTGCAAACATGCTGGCGCACTGGCATACATTACAGGTAAACATATAGGCATATGATCGGTAACGCAGCTATAATTAGAAAGACAGGGCGGTTGATCGGTGCATCTGTTTTGAACTTTTTGCTTTAGGCATTTTAAGTATGTTTAACGTAGCTAACGGTAGCCTACATCATGTCCATAATGTGAGATGATCACCAAAGGGAAAATGTATAAATAGCCATGAACCCTACACTCAAGGGTTCCTTTCACTAAAGGTTCCAGTGATTCAATCCAAGAAAATGCATATCTGGTCTCATTTTTCGCCATGCTGTTCCTCCTAGTTATTAAATGTTCTGACAAAATGGTTTCTGTTTACAACCGCACGTGCAGATCACGGATAACTATACGGAGCTAAAACACACATTTGAGGTCTTAACCCACACCAAAACTAAAACGTATAATGTAGATTTAGTCTAAGTGGCACCGAAATTAGCTTTAATTCGGTCCGGTAGATGCCGATCATATAGGAACAGGTGCCATATTAGCATGGTGTCTCGGTACCCAACCCTACTTATGTCAGTACTCTTTTTAATTAACAATATCTGTAACAGTGTTATGGCAACTCTTCTATAGGGTTCTGTATTATTGCTGCATGAGCAGCATGTGAAATGTCGGGTCTATAAAAAGAACATGCTGCGTGAGCTGACACGTCTCTTGTCCGTCCAGCGGCGTCTGGTGATGTACAGGCCTATCAGATCCGCACGGCCCCCGCCAGCACCATCGCTCCAGGTGTCGTCATGGCGTCCTCCCCTACCATGCCATCAGGGGGCGGCACAGAGGAGGTCACGCGTAAGAGGGAGGTGCGCCTTATGAAAAACAGGTAAAAGGCTACAGGCTACTGTTAAGCACGTTCTGAACCAGACTAGCTTCAGAGATATTCCAACAGGATTTGCTAACACTTTCTTAATTTGCCTGTGGCACAGGGAGGCTGCCCGTGAGTGTCGCAGGAAGAAGAAGGAGTATGTCAAGTGTCTAGAAAACCGCGTTGCCGTGCTGGAAAACCAGAACAAAACCCTCATTGAGGAACTGAAAGCCCTCAAAGACTTGTACTGCCACAAATCGGAATAGAGCGCTCACTCGTTGCCTATATGAGCCCCTTTGTGGGCCTCCCTTGTCCCCATGTACAGAGACTCCAGCACAGAGCCATGCATATGGACACCCCACCTTTCTAATTATTTTTTCTTTTTTAAACAAATGTGCTTACAAGTCAGTGAAACAATTTATCTGGAATAGGGAAAATACAAGTCCTCCCCACTTCTAATATTTTGATTTTCTCTGTTTATCATGATATGGGTCTGTGGAGTGAGTTGCTATAATCATACAGGGTCCTAGTGGTAACGGGCTTGGTGCTGCATTGGGACGTAAAGCAGCGCTCACCAGCGACGGATAGTGGCTCTGGATAGGGGCATGGTTTTGATTGACTCCTGTCTTTGAAAGCGTTCTTAAATTGTATTGCATTATCACATTATCACATTACTGCATGTTACTAACACCTACACGTGTATCGCAGATCATTTTATCTTGACGAGATACATTTTGGTTTATGGTGTAATTTGGGATTTTTGCTTGCATTATGCCATCCAGCTCTTTATTTTAAATGTTTGCTTTTTTAATTTACCAGCCTTGTTGAACAAAAAGGAAATTGCAAGTGGAAAATAGTTTTCATATTAAATATGGCTTTAATTGGCGAATATGGCCATTATGAAAATGGGAACCAGTACATTGTGGAATTTAAAAAATGATTTCAGTAGTCTCTGCCTTGCAACATTTTGTTATGCTTTTGGACCAGTATTTCAGAGGGAAAATATCTACACGATTGTTTAAATATCTTAGTGGTTAGAGCATTTTACTGCAGAAATGTTAAAGCATTACCCTCTCAAGTCTTCCCTTTGCTCTTCATATATGCAAAAGTAAAGCATATAAGTAAAATGAGCTACATACTAATCAGTTTTTAGAGACTACCTGTGGAAAAGGGAAATGTACATTCTATTTTATTAAGAAAATCAATGACATCTAACCCTTTATGACATTAAGAAAAAACTTGCTCTGCAATTTGAGAGCTATTTTTGTAAAGCAACGGTTAGTTAAGCTGAAAGCAGGTTGCGTACACAATCCTTTCATGTCAGTAAGCATTGCCATCGTCTTGTCAGGTCAACAAAAGTTCAATGCATCGAAGATTTTACAAATATTAATTGAAATTTACATTACCAAGAAAATAGCTTGGCAAGGCATTTGAAACCAAGATAACATTACTGGATTTGCAAACTTTTGCTGACGGTAAAGCACCCTTGGAAAATCTTTGACTAATGTGCAAACAGTTGATTATCAAATGTGGGGGGAGGGTCATGATCTGACTGAAAGCAGTGAACAGAAAGCATATTCTAAATCCTTTAAAGTTTTTATTTTTTTTTATATAAATATAATGTAATACCATATTGATTTGACATACAGTATATATAGATTGTATTATTTTTTATTCTAAAATATGAACACGTTGCTTTATTCATAAGGTTTTCTTTGTATTTCTCAATGTCAGCACCACCGTGTATGAAACAGTAAAATCATTAGATTAATCTTCAAATATTACATTATTGGCAGCTGTTAATAAATGTTTTTTCCTGGTAATTTTGTCTAGTTTAAAGACTTAATATGTTTTCTGATGCGTGAATTTACCTGTTTGTAATTTGACACATTTAGTTGTTTTGTCTCTAATCTACTTCCTTCATTTGAAATGAAACTTCCTTTGAGGTTGAAGACATGGTGGTGGTTTACATCCACCAAATATTAACCATTTAGGAAATGCTTTTTAGAATTTTTTTTTAATACATACCAAGTCTTGAAAAAACTCAGCGGTTGCTTTAGAAGTATGTTTGGGGTCATACAATCTTTTCATCTGTCGATAACTTTGTTCCAGAGTTCTAGTTGTGGAATGTACTTTTTTCAGCAAAATCGCCTCTGTTCTGGAGGCTTAGCAGTAGTTTGCATCTAATTTTGAACCCTGAGGTTGTTTTGAGTGATGTAGTCTTGTCTTTGCTTGCATCCTGCGTTCTTTATTCTCAACCTCTCAACTTGTGAACGTATTCTTCAGTCATCCACTAAAGTGGTCTACCAGGTCATGCTCATCAGTGCATTCTATTCAACAAATCAAACAACTGACTTTAACACACCTAATGTATTTGTTATGTCCCTGATTGTTTTATTCAGATGTTTCAGTTGCATAATTCTGGCTTTAGAGAATTTATACTTATTTGTTCCTCTTGTTGACAGAAAAGGTAACAGCCAGTTGTCCAACTGCAGGTCTGTACTTCACCTTTAGAACATAATTTTTTATTTTATTTCAGCTCGAGCGAGCTTGAGCACAGCCAAACAAAACAAAAAAAAAAAGTTGTCAGGGCAAATACTTTACAGTATGTCCACTGGGGTGGGATTCTAATTTTCCCAACAATACTGCAGAATATTGTTGGGTTTTAGTAGTCTGATGACTCATGTTAATGTCACTACAAGTTAAAAGTAGATACCACGTACTAAAGGTCCCTCCTTACTGACAGTTTCACAGCTTTATAGATATGAATGTCCCTTTGACTGTCATAGTAGACCTCTTCAACTCTGAACCGCTGCTTCAGTAAGCCCAAAAACGTTGTATCCCGCTCGTAGCGAATCTTACAAGCTAGCAGTACCTCTGTGATGTCAGAACAGAGGTGTTCAATTGTGCGCTGTAGTGGCTCAAATGTGTCTTCTAGGTAGACTATGTCCGCGCCCAGGACCAGATCATAACTCCCGGCCCTGTACCGATCCAGATGCTCGCCCCAGCTGAGTTCAGACACTTCTACCAATTCATGGAGGTCTGGGGGGACGTTTGCCTTCACATTGGCAGCAAGTAGCTCCAGTGCAGGCTTCCGATCGGTTATAGTTATTTTTGCACCTGCAAGAAATGTAAATAAAAAGAACATGCTTAATTTCATTTTCAGATTCATAGCCATCTTGATAATGGGATATTGTAAATGCTTAGCCAAGCCACTGCCATAAACAATTTGCTGTCACAATCATTATCATACAGTATAATTAAGATAGAGATAAATAAGAGAGCGATAAAGCAAAGGTATAGTCTTTTAAACTCACCCAGTAGAGCTGCCACAATGCCCACCAAACCAGTGCCAGCTCCCAGTTCTATAGCCACTCTACCCTGCACGTTAACCTGCTCCAGGTACATGCACATGACAACTGCCTTATGGAGGGAAGATACATGTATTATTAAAAGTAGAAATACTATTATTACTCTAGAATTAAATCACAGCAGCATGGTCCTGGTGATATAAATTAAGTTAAGTTATACATTTAAAAATATATACTTACAGACACAAAACATCTTTTATATTTTATCTATAAAACTTCAACTGGGTAAAATGTATGTCTTTAATTAACAAACTTGGCATGTGAGTTATTAGATCGTGCTGTGTACAATAAGTGTAAACGTGAATCTTATCAACCTCTCTCTAACTCACAATGCGTGTGCATTAGAAGCTGGATCTGCTTTTTGAATACATTTTTAATCATAATAATGTACCGGTGTTACGCCTAATCCTCTGTCTTGCCGGATTCAGTGACCCTTTAGAAAGCGCATATCATGTACAATCTATTAACCGGAGTGTGTGATTTCTCGTGCACTTTTTGTGTCTCGCTCCCGAAGTGTATAGTTCTGGAAAGGGTTACTAAAAGGTTAGCTAGCTATCGATGGTGGTTTGCTCTGCAAAAAGCTTGTTATTTGAGCGATTTCCGAATAAAAATTGAATAGTAATCTACCGGTACTTTATCTACACCAGCCTCGTCGTTTTAAGGTTAATTTATGTCTAGCTATTTCTAAATATTATTTATAGATCTATCAAACGTTTTCATGCTTTTTCTGCTTTATTTAACATACTTCGTTTCGATAGGGGCACTGAATCCGGCAGGACACAGAATTAGGCATAACACCGGTATACTGTACGGTACGGTACTTACTGCCTCCCACACCACGGCTGCTACTCCAAGCCTTTTCCAATCTTGGGCAAGATTTAGGCTACGGTTGGCAAAATTAAATTGTGCTGACGAATTATGAAGTTTGGCGAGCAAAGGCAATGCATTTCCCACGTAGGGAACGAGTGCCATGTTGTAAATAATTCTAAAAGCATATGGTCATATTCTACAATGGATGTAGTAGCCTACTGTTTCCAATTCACAATAGACATGCGCAGTAGGTCGTAGGGAGCAGAGATGTGCGTTTGTTTTAATACACAGGGTAGCACGACAGTGTGAAATGCCTGGATTTTACAATGCAAAACGATTACTCCGTTCATTCAGCCTACTACATAGAAACATGTATACCATAATTGGGATATGCGTCATATTGTAATTTCAACCAATGATTTAATCCTAGAAGTTACAAATAACCAATAAAAACGCCCAGTTTGTTCTGGGGTGTGGTGGTTGTCTTGGGTCGAGAACAGCGAAACCTACCGGTACCGGTACAGGAAGGAGAACCAGTGACAATAACTTGTAGCAGGACTTTGCTTGTAGTGGGATAATGTGACTAACCTACAAAGTAAAATATATCGATTTAAAATATCAAACATGGGAATAAAACCAATAAAATACACATTAGAATGACCACAATTATGACAAACAAAATGGGTTATGTCAGTGTGTTACAATAATAAGCGCCTATACAGGTGAATAAAAATACTACTTTCAACAGATTAATCTCAATGTATTTTTGTTGTAGAAAAATATGAGGAATGGGACGGCTATTCTTTACTTTCTTTATCATACAAATGCTGTAGGCTCACCTGTCAGATAAAGGAAAGGGTTGATGCATACATTGTTGTTTCCATTTTAAATGTATTTATTTATTATGCTGCTTCCGGGCTTCCCCATGGCTCCTTAAACCTGTCCCAAGGAAATCACAGTAATAAAATCCTGTCCACGATTTTACACAAAATATGGCCAATAGAACGTCATATTTATATGACATGTTGGTGGTGGTGCATATGTGTTTAATGTAACAGGATAGATTACTCAGTATGCACCATTTGATACATTTGCTTCACATTTTGTGTTGTTGGTTAAAAATATTTTTTTGTTCTAACGTACTTTATTTTATACTTGTGAACACTTTTGTTATGAAAAACACTGACCGGAAGTGGAGACTGACCAGTAGTGTCTAAAATAAGTATATTGCCAATGCTAGAATAATTATTTTTAATAGATCAGTGCGAATTCATTTTTGCCAATGAAGCACATCCTCGACTTTCTCGATTTTCCTGGCAGCCAGTTAAAAGGGAAAACCATAATCCTATCATAGATTAGGCTACACAGAATTGCGTGATTCCTGCAGCTCAAGTCAAGGGAACGAGGTTCCAGCTAATGTTAGCCACGCTATTAGCGTAAAGAGTCTGTGTAATATTACTCGTTGACTCCATTTCTACATTATGAGTAGATAATAGTCCGCCTGATCAATCTGTCACTTGATCTATGCTTTATAAGTGCGCTAATATAATGCGGCGCCTACGCCCTGAAAATGTCAGCAATCCTGTGCATGCTGCGGTTTATGCATCCAATCGGCTGTCGTTAGATGAATCAAACTCAGATTTTACACGTAGCTATCCGGCGGCACACCCTTGTCGTTAGGTCTAGTAAGTAGTTATCCCACTTGCATGGGACGCGGCGTTAGCAATAGCTTTGTTGCGCTACTTATGCAATGGGGGCGTCGGTGTCATGCTGCCTGTCTCCTGGCGAGAGTCCCAAAATCCGCAGAAGGGAGGTTGAACTCGAGGAATGCCCCATCACTACAGCGGAGGACGTGAGTGAGGACACTGGGACATACCTGCAACACATTAGCGACAGGGAACTCCCAGATGGTGGGTGAGCAGTATATGTGTGTCTGTTCTGGTATGTAGGATCATGGCATACTAATGCCTCCAAGGCCTAATACCAGTTTGGCGCTATGAGTGGCTTTTGATACAGGCTGGTAGAAACGTTCTGCTGTGAATATGTACACCATGACAATCTGAAAGTTTTACACTCACGATACATCTGTGTTTTAAATGGATTCTGTTGTATGTTGATGTTTCATCATATGTACCTCTTGTATGATAGTAGCACATTAGGCCTACTATAATTACTGACCATTATATGGATTGTCTCTTGCAGAGCTTGCACAGGAGGCAAATCCTTCAGACCACCCCAGAGCCAGCACTCTGTTCCTGAACAAGTCCCAGACAGATGGTCAGTGTCTCTCTACAGAATATCACATTTTTACAATAGATGTGTGTTGATGTACTGCACAGCATCTGAATTTGACTTTTTGCCGCAATTTGTATTTGTTTTCCATATGCAGTGCGTGAAAAAAGAAAAAGCAATTACCTAAATCATGTAAGTGACAAGATATATATGTTTGTGTTTGTTTGCAATGACAAAATCAAACATTTTGTAGACCTAGCCACCATCTTTTTGGTACTAGGGTATTATGTCATTTATTATTCTAATAAAATACTAAAATAATGTTATCACATGCGTGGTTATACCATACCACTACAGATGTCTCCGGGCCTGCTGACCAAAAAGTATAGCTCCTGTTCTACGATCTTTCTCGATGACAGCACAGTCAGCCAGCCCAATCTGAAAAGCACCGTCAAATGGTGGGTATTTATTTAGTGCTCGTTCATATTTGTTTCAAGGGACACCTTGACTCTTAAGATAATTTGGATCTCTTCTAGGTTGTTGTCGGCAAAGCCTAGAAATATACTGTACACCAATGAGCCCAAAAAGTATTTACTTAACATGAAAATGTTTTATAATCTCGTAACAGCAGCATATGTCAGGGTCGTGAATCTGAATATACATAGTCATCCGGAAAGTATTCACAGCGCTTCACTTTTTATTATGTTACTGCAATATTGATAAAAAAAAAGAAAGAAAGAAGTCCTCAAAATTCTATACACAATAATGACTGACAAACATAATGACAAAGTGAAAAAAGTTGGTTTTAAATTTTTGCATCCATCCGCTTATTCGTAATCAGGTCGCGGTGGCAGCAGCTCCAGCAAGGGACCCCAAACTTCTCTATCCCAAGCCACATTAACCAGCTCTGACTGGGGGATCCCGAGGCATTCCCAGGCCATTGTGGAGATATAGGGCCCTGTTTTAACGATCTAAGCGCAGGGTCTAAAGTGCAGTGTGCAAATTGTATTTAGGGCGTGTCCAAATACACATTTGTTATTTTAACAGCAAATTGACATTCAATGCGCTGGGTGCATGGTTCAAAAAGGTTGGACTTACTCTCTTCATTATTCATGGGTGTGTTTTTTGCGTAACATACGATAAACCAGGTTTTTGCTGGTCAATCGTGCAATCATTTTCTGCTGCCTCAAGATAGCAATGCGCTAGACCACACCTCATGGTTAGACCAACACACCCATGGGCGCTGAAATGGGCGCAAGTGCATTTGCTATTTAAACAACGTGGGCGCTGGATGGTAAAATGACAACTGCATCGGTCTGAAACTAGTAGACACATGCGTTCCAGCTTTGCGCCACATTGCGGCGGTTGTATAATAGGGCCCATAATCTCTCCACCTAATCATTGGTCTTCCCCAAGGCCTTCTTCCCGCTGGACGTGCCTAGAACACCTCCCTAGGAAAGCGTCCAGGGGAATCCTTACCAGATGCCCGTACCACCTCAACTGGCTCCTTTCAAAGACATTTTTGCAAATGTATTAAAAATAAAAACCTAAATAAATCACATACATAAGTATTCACATGAGGCCAGCATGGTCTGTCGTGGCCATTTTGTAGACTTTGAAGTCAGTATTGTGCATTGAACAGCCAATCAATAACTGCTCTCCAGTTACATTGTTGACAACCGACGTTGACATCATCACTGCCGTTTTATCAACCATTATCACTAGTTAATGTTAGATGAGACTAAAACCATCCATTCATCTTCATCCGCTTATCCGGAGTCAGGTCGCGGGGGAGACTAAAACCACTACAACCAAATATGGTAGGCTATAAATCCTACTTGTTATTGAAAGTTTAGTTGTAGAAGTAAACAAAAATGCTTGAAAACATTACTGCACAATCCCAACTATTCTGAAACACCAACACCAAGGGAAAGAAACGGATGAGCTGAGAAATTGTAGGAGATATCTTTGGCTACAAATATTCCAATCACACCCCTCATAGTAAAGTGTGTTAGAATAATTTTGCCACAGGCAAGGTACAGGGGGCAGGATGGTCTAGTGGTCTGGGTGTTGGACTTCCAGCCAGAAGGTTAGGGTTCAAACCCCGGTGCTGACCAACCTGTAAGCATTCTTGAGCAAGATGCCTAACCCCCTAACTGCTCCCGGTGGTTGGTCGCACCTTGCATGGCAGCAATCACCATCGGTGCATGAATGTGTGTGTGACTGGGTGAATGTCAGGCAATACTGTAAAGCGTTTTGGATAAAAGCGCTATATAAATACGCCTATTTACAGTAAATCAAGGTAGTAGGCTGAGCTACAGAAAAGCTGATAGGTAGGACATTATAGTTTTGGGTAGACAGATCGACAGAACACCGGTACATGTAGCCTACTGTAGACAGACCTGCCTACCTTCCTTTGCTGTACGGTGATGTTTGTCGAAATGCAAAAGTCAATATTTCACTGAGCCATCCACAGATTAAATAGTTGTCTTCCCGAAACTTGTATGCCTTCACTGTTGCAATCTGAATGTGAACACTGTTGACTATATACAGTAGCTAAACGGTAACGTTGCTGGATGTTGCACTGTCATGTCTCAATTAAGGTATTTTTATATCATATGGATCCCGATCGCCAATTAATTTCTTTTTTTTTCTTTGTATCCTTTCCGAATTTAATAGGCTACACTTGACCGCTAGTCACCATGCTAACTGGTTATGACCACCTTGGTGTATATTGTTTGTTTTGGCTCAACAGTTGTATATTTTTTAAATATTCATGACCTTATATCTTACCCTGTAACTTCATAGTGGGTTTGAAATCAGAAATATTGTGAGGGTTTCACCCAATGTCTCTGTTCTGTCTTCCAGTGTCACTTTGGCTATATATTACCACATCAAAAACAGGTAGGACATTTTTGTCATGTCACTGTCTCCAGCCTTACTGTACAGTCTTCGATTGCAGTATATTTGAAACCCAACTGCATGAAAGTGTAGGTGAGAGAGGGAGAGGGGGAAGGGTGGAGCCTCTGAGTGCTTTAGGGGGAGAAGTGGAGAAAGAGTGAGTCAATAATATTTGTGCAACATAATGGTTTCATGGGTATCAGTATTCAATGGCAATTTTAAATACAGGGATTGTATTTTAAATTGAAACACAAAAGTGTTAATTGACAAAGTCATCACATTTGTAATGTGCAGGCATTGCAGTATTTTTAACTCCTGCTATTTGAGCAGGGGATTTTCATCTGTTGGTGTAGAAGTACCTGATTGCTGTTCAGTCACCATGACATCCCTGGGTGGAGAGGAACTAGATTCAGACCGCCATTCTGTTTGACAGTGATCAGGTTAATGTTTCACTTGTTGTTTTCTCCTTCAGGGATTCAAACCGTTCACTGGACATATTTGATGAGAAAAAGCACCCGTTAACAGTGAGTTGTACAGTGATGTTGGGCATGGAGCAGATCCACTGTGTCCTAAACGGCATCCTGACTAATCACCACCCCTGCCCCCAACAGCGACAGAAGGTTCCGGAGGACTACTCTACCGTGGACCCCGAACACAAGCTGATATACCGCTTCGTCCGGATGCTTTTCACCTCCGCCCAGCTCACCGCGGAGTGTGCTATCGTTACTCTGGTACGACCATCCAGGCAGGTTTGCCACTGAGATGGTCGGCTTTAAGTTATTTCCAGTACAATAGCTTTACACACCATTTCATAATTTATGGTATGACCACCTTAAATGTATAGTCAGCAATTGCAAGCGAATTGTAAACTTTACACTATCAGATTTACCAAAGATCTACTCTCATTTCGCTAGTTTAACGTTCTCTGTGAATGTTCTGGTCCCTGGTTCCGTTAATAGGAACATAAACAACACAGCTCACAACAACAAAGCCATAGTACTATGCTTTGCTTCACAATGCGTTTTAATGTGTGAGGCGGCACTGCGGAGGGATATTGTTTTGATTTGAGCTCGAAGTTAGCAAGCATTCTCAAGAATAACTAACCCTGCCTTTAAATCAAATGACATTCACTAGATAATGATAGCATACACTGTCAAAGTCAAATATATACTCTCACATCTCTATTGGGTTAGATACGCCTTCTATTTTTTGGATGGACAATTGGTGGATTTGCTGACCTGACAAAGGGTCCTTTCCTGTTTGTGTGTTTGGCTAGGTTTACCTAGAGAGGTTGCTGACTTATGCAGAGCTAGACATTTGCCCCTGTAACTGGAAGAGGATTGTCCTGGGAGCCATCCTTCTGGCCTCCAAGGTCTGGGATGACCAGGCTGTGTGGAATGTCGACTACTGCCAGATCCTGAAGGATATCACAGTGGAAGACATGTGAGTGGCCCCTGGGTCTATGCTAAAGGAGCTCTTAAAGGTAGAGTCAGCTATTGCAAGCTCATTGTAAGCTAAAGTGCTTTTTGTCAAATTCACCAAATATCTCCTTGCATTTTGCTAGCTTCCCGTTCTCTGTATGCTTTAAAAATAATGTGGTAGTTCTACATAGCCCTGGCTTCGTAAATAGGAACAAAGTGGTGAACACCGTTCACATAAACATTGCCCTTGGGGTGGATACGTCAATGGCAATAATGGTGCGTTCCATTTGTACTCGGAACTTGTTTTCCGAGTTTTTTCCGAGTTCCAAGACCGGAAGTGCCAAATGGAACGCTCCCCATGTTGGAATTCCTACTCGTCAACTCGGTCGAACTCAGAGGACCACGAGTTCAGAAAGCAAGATGGCTGCGAAGAGCATTGATTGTAAGTAAATTCTGTGCTGTTAGTTTTTTTTTTTAATGTTTTTTTAGCACTTTTATCTGTTGTGTGTGCAATTTAGTTAGCCGTATACACAATACGGTCTTACGTGTTGCCTATAGGCATGTTGCTACGACTGTTATGTGTGGTGTGTTGTTTATCAACTGATGGTGCTAAAATTGGCTAGGTCGATGTTGCTACAAACCAAGCTTAAATGTGAAAACTTGATTTACATTCAGTACACTTGTGAATGAACCACAGTTGTGGTCAGTAAATGTTTTAAAGTTGTGCAAAATGTAATATCTGCTTTTTTTTAACATGCATATCCCACTGTTAATAAATGTAGGATCTGCGAGCTGCAGTAGGTCATGGCTATCATGTAAACCATGTGTGTTTCAGTGTATTTGGACTCCAACATGGATATGTTTAAGGATCCCCAGAGGGTCCTCCCATAACCTGGTCCCCTCTTCCAAAGTGCTGTGGACCCAACCAGATATACCTCAATGAGGGCCTGGCAGTGGCTGTGAGGCTCATTGAAGCTGGAGGTTAGATAATAATCATCACAACATCAAAATCATGATCATGTGATAATGATGTTATCAATGCTGACATGTGTTTTGTGTTTTTATTTTGTTTTAGGCAGCAATCAGGAGTTGGCCTCGCCAACACAGACATACCCCAGCCCACACCAAACAATTAGGGTTTTTCAAAGGACCAGACTTTGTTCCTCATTGATCTGATGAGGCTGTGCCTTGAGGCAGGAGATGGTCCCCCAAGGTCTCTCAAAGACCTCAATACACAACATAGGTTGGGGAAAAAATGATAAAAAGCAGCTGTGGGTGGAAGTGGCTGCAAAGCTGGGCTGCCAGTGCAGTCAAATCTTCTGCCCCAGATAAGGTGTCCAGGAAGTGGAACACCTTAACAGAAGGATACAAGAAGGTGAAGGACAATAACGGCAGCTCAGGGAGGGGACCCATGCGATATAATTTTTTTTTTTTTTACTTTAATAAAGCATTGTTATTGTAAAAAGAAAAAGCTGTCTCCATTTTTTTTTTGTGTGTGGATATTTTCTAAACCTGTGATTAAAAACCTTCCATCAGTGAAACATTTGTTTTTTATTACAATATGTATGTGATCGCTTGATTCACAAAATAATCATCCAGTTAAACTAACCAAGGAAATAGCTGCCAGATAGTATGCAACAAGATTTTCTTTAATCATTAATTAATCACATGGCTTTTGAAAACCCATTTATCAGAACATTGTACAAAATGTTAAAAACTGGATATTTCAACCCTTTTAAAATAGTCTACTCATTGTCATCTTCCTCCCTTGGGCAGCCATGTGGGTGTTCTGGACACATGTCCAAAGCCACAATGGACATGTTGTGCAAGAAACCCCCCTCTCGATTATCATGACCACAGAGTCAATCCAGGTGTTCTGCAGGTCACGTAGACGTCTCCATTTGCATTTCGTTCATCCGAATTCCTGCTCGACAATTACCCTCCGTCGGCTGATCTGAAAGATGTCGATGATGTGCTCGTCAACAGTCCCTCTGAAGGAGGACGGAGTAGACCGACTTACGGTTTATACAATCCCCTCCTGTTATAGGTGGCCTCTGAACACTGATGTGGCATTCATCAATTGCCCCAATGACCCCATCAAGGCCATAGAGGTGGTGGAAGGCGGCAGCATAAACCACTTTCTCACACTTATTTGGCCAAGAGATAAAGGTTGGCCCCATGTCAAAAATGATGGTCAGTACTTAAAGAATGATTCTGTGAGCGGATGACTGTGCTGTATCAAATTTGTCAGACATCTCCCTGAGGCTGTTTTGCAGCTGTTATCAGTGCCCTGATAAAAGAGCAAAAAAGTTTTAACAAAATAGAAACGCAATAGGTGCAATGGGTTGCAAGCAGTATCGCAGGTCAGATAACATTAATTCGGAATGCAGTTTTGTAATGGTTTACTAAAACGTACATAAACCCAGTTAGACAATACTAGGTTTGTACCATAGTGCATTGCCCTTTGTTTAAACCGCTGGTTCGAACGCAGCATAACTATGAGGCAGGGCGGGGGTGTGAACACTCAAGGACATTTAATGGCAAATAGGCAAATACAAAAACTCAGCAAAAAAAGAAATGTCCTCTGATCTGACAACTGTTTTTACTTTCAGTAAACTTAATGTGTGTACCGGTAAATATTTGTATGAACACTTAAAGACTCAACACCATAAGACAATAAACTAAAAATATTTCACAGACATTTGACTAACAGAAATAATAATGTGTCCCTGAATGAAGGGAGGCTCAAAATCAAAAGTACCAGTCAGTATCTGGTGTGGCCACCAGCTGCATG
>JAODUK010000012.1:1103834-1128074 GCA_027564635.1 Typhlichthys eigenmanni | reverse complement strand
TGACCTATAATGTGAACAATTCAATTGAAAAACAAACTGAAATCTTCGAGGGGGAAAAATGAAAAATAAAAACCTTAAAATAACTAATTCAAAAATGTATTTCAATTGAGCTGAATGCAGTTCTTCACTTTGGGTAGATGCAAGGAAATAGCATTATTTGTGGTCAGGATTACTCAACCAGCAAATCTGAATGTAAGAGTACAGTAGCTATATTGAATATAAAATATATTTGTTGTATTTCAAAAGATAGTTACTTGCTGTGCTAGCTAGAAACATGGCTGCATAGAGTACCTGTAATTCCTCGACTGATATTTCTGAAAATGTCTGATATATAGTTGATAGATTATATAGTTCATGGTAAAGGATATTCCATGTATTATTTGACTACAGACATTAAAGGTCAGGGATAATAGTCAGGGATTTTAAGATAATACACTTTTTTGCATTTTCCTCGCATTTCGCTAGCTTACTGTACGTCCTGTGCGTGTTAAAAAAAGAATCTGATACTTCTACACATCCATGGCTCTGTAAATAGGAACATAAACAAAGTGGGGAGAGCACCGCTCATATCAACAAAGCCGTAGTACTACGCTTTGCTTCACAATGCTTGGATTTGTGCATGAAGTTAGCAAGCGTTCTCGAGAATGACTAACCCTGCCTTTAAGAGCATGAATACAATAATATATTGCACTGTACTTTTTAAACTGGCTCCCTAGTACAGTAGATAAGGTGTAACATTGTGTACAGTGTGCATATACAGTACAGTACTGTCGGCAATGTATCCAAGCCTGCCCACTGCCTGAATGTGACTATGCCCTAATGCCTAAGCTGACACATTCCATGAGTGTTAGGCAGTTGTGAAGGTCACAACCTTCTGACACCACAGACATCAGCAGTTCCTTCAACTCTAGCGTTGTTTAGTATCTTACCTACATTCTATGTGTGGATAATTATGTCAAAGGAGTGATTAAGGAGGGCAAAAATACTCAAGAGACTTTCATGCGAGCTGAGTGAGTCAGTTGTTCCTTTGGTGATGTCTGTCATGTTTACACAAGAGGACATTGTAGAAAGAAATTTGTAACTGTAAAAGTTAAATTAATAAACAAATTATACAATATGTCCTATATAATGATAATGTAATCACAATAATAAAATCCATAACATAATTTTATCTTGTCTATTGATTTAATTGTTAAATCTTATATCAACATACAGTATAATTGTGGTTGGGACTCAAATGATTTTCTAGATTTCTCTCAACAGAGTTGTCCCCATCTGAAAGCCAGTATCTGACCATTTAACAAAAGTGTAGGCTTTGTTTAGTTTTATTTAATTTGAAATGTTAAGACATGCACATGCTAGCTCATCTATGAGCAAGAACAAGAGCATTCCCTCTTCTATAAGTACAGTAGGCTTGGCCTGGCCAGTGTCTCTTAAGTATGAGTTACCTAGGTGGGTCTGAGAATGAGAGTGGAAAAGGAAGGGAAATAACCCCTGGGAGAAAGGATAGATAAAGGCAATAGAAGAGTGTGTGTGTGTTTGTGAGAGATGCCCTATCCAGGGTATCCCCTGACTAACGTCACTACCAGCGGTCTGCATGGGAGCTGTAGTTTACTGTACTTAAAACAAGATGCAAGCGTTTGGCAATAAAGTGGCGGACGGGCAGCGGTGTCACTCCCACACTGCCAGTAAACAGCCCATAGATTCCAGAGTGCCAGCTCACCCAGAGACCCAACCCTTCTCCTTCCCCCTCTTCCCGACCGCCAGGAATGGTTCAGCCCCTCTCGTCAGGCAGGCCGGAGCAGCACGTGTCGGGTGATTGAGGGCATGGTTCAGCGAAGAGACGTACCTTAAGCAGATAGTTCCCAGACACTGCCCGCTAGCTTGCGTACCGGACTCCACTTGGTTGGATGTGGATTACAGAGCACCGCTTGTTTGGAATTGTGGGGAAATTTCTGGAATTATTAAGGTCATGTGTCAGGTATGAGTGACAGATTGTTGGGGACGGCAGGCGATTTGTCACGGCGGTGACATTCATTTGTGTCATGTGTTCATCGTTGATGACATTTCGATTTGCTTAAGGTTTCAAATGATATTCAAAGGAAATTTCAGCTCATAATGAAACAGTTACCGGTTGAAAAAACACCTGTTCTCATGTAATATGAGATACTGTTAGTAATGGAGTTGCATGTACGTTATTTGTCGACATCTGTGTTGCCAATCTGTTTAACTTTAAAACATTTAAGGTTTAACAACCTTGGCTTTTTGTTTATGAAAGTCTATACCTTTGATTGTGAAATAAATATACTGTAAGTTTTAAATATAGGTCACACACCAATTAATACATTATATTTAAACTAAAGCAATCATGTTGACCAATTCCTTACCTAGTTTTCTTTCTGGCTGTTGCTGTGGGTTGTTGATGTTGACAGGGGCTTCTGAAATAGCTGGGTCTGGAATAACCCTCCATCTGTCTCCGGGTGTGGCTGTATTTGGAACACCCCACATATGAGCCACCCCTGGTCCTGTATACAGTACACTGTGGATCCCCTTCCAAGTGTATTTGATATGTGAAATGTAATATTGTCATGTTACCTTCGAGCTCCATCAGTAAGCATTGAAACTGTGGTTGTTGTTGTAGTAGTTTAAATATTTTTTGTGTTTATTATATTAATTAATCAAACTTTTGCATTTCTGACTTTGACACAGTATACAGTAATATTATATCCCTTTTATTCTTTAAATGTTTTCCATATTTTTTTGAAGATTTAATGTTGTAATGGAAACTTTTCGCCAAGTGGAGAGAATTCAAAAAGCATTGCTTGTCGAGATTCGTTTGCCTTGCTCTGTGGTCCACTGCACAAGAATCCCTCTGTCTCCAGTGGACCTAACATTAAGCAGTGCGCTACATGTATGCCCACATCCCCTGACACGGCTGCAGAGGTTTGAAGTTTTAAAACCTATCCCGTCCAAGGCCCGGGTATGGGCTCTGGGCTGGTTTGGCAGACTGCTAGCGTTCTTTCTTTTGGCACAGAAGGACCAGCTGTTCTTCCACAGTCTTGGGAAAAGAGGCAACCCCCACCTACCCACCCACCCACCGCAACCCACGTGGGTCTGTCCTGACGCAACGTGACATAGAGCCCTTGCAAACAGGCTATTAATATTGCTTAGGAGATGGTCGTATTGGTGGTGACTGGGATACCAGGAGATGTGGCGCTACAGTGCCATTAACGAGAGGCTGTGAGGTGGCGGCAGAAGATCTGAGTGTGACCCATCTTATTTCAATTGCAGTCCTTTATTCTTGTTTTAATTTGCAGTTGGAAGTAGAACTTGTTTTTATTGTTACACAGAACTGTATGAACATGCTGCGTTGGTAACACTGTCCAAATTCTGTGTTCTCCAGACGTTGCACACACCCAGGGGCCACTAGATGGCAGTCTATACGCCCGCGTTCGCAAGAAAGACTCACAGGAGGAAGTGGTCACCATCAACGGCCTGCCGGTCCGCGAGAGCCCCTTGACTAGCGGCCAGCGCCAAGACCCCGGACGTCCACTCCGCGGCCCTGAGCAGAGCCTTCCCGCCGCGGGCCAAGCCTCCCTGCCGGCCGTCGACCACACCCTGTCGGTGAGCAGCGACTCAGGCAACTCCACCGCGTCCGTCAAGACCGACCGCACCGATGAGCAGAACGCGGGCGCAGTGAGCCACAGCCATCACGCGGGGGCGCCACCCGCCGCCGCCCCACTCAGCCCGCAGGAGAAGCGTGATCTGGAGCAGCTCCTGAGCGGCCTCGAGGCTCCGGGGCACCAGCGGCGGCCCTACCCGGCCGCGTCCACCAGCCCCGGGGGAGGCGTGCGCCACCTGGTGCCGGCGCAGGTGCATGTCAACGGGGGCCAGTCGCGGCTCGCCGCCCCCACGCCCGGAGCACAGCGGGAGACGGACATCTTGGATGACGAGCTGCCCAACAGCCAGGAGGGCAACAGCGCGGACAGCCTTGGGACGCTATCGTCCCTGGAGGGCCAAGCCACGGCGGGAGACCTCTACGAGCCCGCAGACAGCTGCCGCAGGCCTTACCTAGAGAGCGCCGCCCTAGTGGAGTCGCTTGGCCACGACATGCCCGTGAACAGCGCTGCAGTCGCCGGCGGAAACTACCCGAACGGCGACGGGGCATACCGAACGCAGTCCTCTGACGGAGCCAACCCCACCATGCCCCGGGCCCCCGAGAGGAGCACCAGCAGCCGAGAGGCGGTCCAGCGAGGGCTGAGCACCTGGCACCAGCACAGCCTCCCGGACGACCCCTTCGGACCCCCGCTGCAGACCACACACAGCCTGCCCCACTTCCCCACGGCGGCGGCGTTGCAGAGCGACATCGAGCGCTCCATCGAGACCCTCAACATGCTGATGCTGGACCTTGACCCCGTCCACGCCCACATGTCCAAATCCCACAGCGCCCCCACGGGGGAGAACAGCGCTGCAACATCCCAGGTATGGGTGCAAGATATATTGACTTGATATCGTTATTGTAAATAACACGTCACGCATCTAAAATGTTGCAGAATATATGCAATATTCAGTTTCAGTTTATTTTTTGGCTTCGTGTTCGATTTAAGGCCCTTTCAGACAGAACACGACACCGGCACCGCTGCGCTCTGAAACCCGTTAATTCCTATGGCTTGCGCCACGCAACGGCGGTAACTGTTTGTTACATTCGAATTTGGGATATTAATATCTCAGATTATTAACAAACGATTCACAAACATAATATTGGTTTAACTAAGAGATCTGCTGAAAATATTATTTTTTTGTATGTTTCTAATGCTGGAAAAATATATTTTCATTGTCAAGCAGGGCCATTTGCTAGCGAGAGTCTGTGCTTCAAACTCCAGTAGTGTAGCCTCTTCGTTGCCTAGAGACAGGGCGAGCGCAGTGGAGTCCTGTGTGAAGGGCCTGGAGAAATCTGCGCTCAACTCGGCGGCAAGCGCAGCGCATGTCGCGTCCTGTCTGAAAGGGCCTTTAGACTGAAGAGTAAGATGTGTGGCTGAAGGAGACAACGACACAATAGAGACCAAAGCATAAACATTAGTGGCCAAAAAGAATGCCTCCTCGGTAGCTTGGAAGTACTGCTGTTGTCCCAGTCCAATGTGACTGTCAGTTGCATACTTGTTGTGATATGTTATGAATCTCTTTTGATTTATTTTCGCACACCGTTTGTGTTTTTACTTGTGTTAAAAAATATATAATAATGAATGCCAATATTTCGTGATATTACATTGTGTCAACGCCACTTCCCAGGTGCCCTTCTCCCAGAGTTTGGCCCGGCCCAGCTACCAGGGTGACTCCACCATCCACAGCTACAACGGCCCCGGTAAGGTGTGGTCCTCACCCGCCCAGAGTCCCGTGGCGGAGTCTCCAGTGTGGTTCCCACAGAGGACCTCCCCAGAACCGTACCCCAACGCGCGACCTCACTACCCGGCCGACGCTTCTGGCTTTGCCCAGCATGTGGCGCCAAAGGCCCCAGGCGCGTACACAGTGTCGCGCTCCCCTGACCTCCCGAAGGGCTCCTCTCCTTTCCCCGGGTGCAGCGGCTCTTCGTCCCCGCTGGCCGCGCTCACCCCCCAGCCCAAGGACACTTGCTCCTCCTCCTCCCCAGGGCCCAGAGAGCAGGAGGCCCAGGAGGAGAACCTCAAGCTGGAGGGCCTGGTGGCTCACCGCATCGCCGGTAAGGCTAGTATTGATCTTAATGAGAGTTAGGCAGGACAAAATGGTGGCCAGTAGTAAGGTAATACTAACTAGGTGACATACAGCAGCTCACAGGGGATACAGACGAACTCTTATGCCATATTTTCTCCACTTGATGACTTCTTCACTGTGTTTGATGGTATATCTAATTTTGTACCCTTCTCCTGACTGATACCTTTCAACAATGATATCCCTCTAATGCTTCAAACACACACTCAAACCTACAGTATGTTTTTCAGCAATCACACCTAATAACAGTCTATGCTTTTAGAAGGTGCTGGATAAGACCTGCCAAACCCAAGTTAATCTGCAGTGTGAGCATTTGTGTCTAATTCTAAGAGCGGGAAAATGTAAATAAGCATCACACGAAGTAACTACCCAGCCACGGATTAGCAGTGGAACTCAAAGTATGCAGATGTGGTGAATGGAAATGAGATTGGAATATAAATAGCCACTCTTTTGGAGCTTCCAGGCGTTCATATCCACTATTAAATGGTGTGAAACTTGAATTCAGCACCCAGGCTCCACCCAGTGGACAAAGCATGTAATGTGCATTGGAAGACATTGGGCTCAATGCAGTATGTAGGGATGTTTATTTATATAGCACTTGCATATATCAAATCTTGCATATAAAAAAAGTGCTTTAAATTAAAAACATAAACATAAATGTTATTTAAATTAAGAGCAAAACAGAAAAATTAACATTGAGGATATAAAACTATTAAAATAAAACTAAAACTTTTCAAATTGGCCATTTATTTAAATAAAACATTTAAATAAATAAATAAATAAATAGATAGCTGTTAAACTAGCAAAAAGGCTATCTTAAATAAAAATGTTTTCAATCGTTTAATAAAATCATCAGTGGAATCTATAGAGCGCAGAGATAGGGGACAAGCATCATGCCACAGCGTGGAAAGAACGTTCACAGAGAGTGTGAGAGACGACTAGTTTTGTCTGATGACCTAAGTGCTCCTTTTGTGTACAGGTGAAGAAGCTTTGTTATGTGTGTGTCCATGCAGAGTTTTGAAAGTCATCAGCAGATATTGATTTTGATTTTGGCAAAAATAACCACTATTTTGTATACACAAAAGCATTTAAATATAAATGTACACACGTCCACCTTCCTAATGTTGCATTCATTAAAACATTAAAAAAAAAAGTCATATAATTTCTTTCTATGGGTCTTACATTAATGACTTAAAACTTATTTTACTACATGTAAATGTAGACTGGCAAGGATATAAACATAAAAAATACAAATACTGTAGATTTGAGATAATACTATATAATATGATCATAGAAAAATGTGATTATATAAAATAAATATCAAACATTATTAATACTACAATTAACTATTTATAAAAAATACAAAATACTAATTAAAGATTTTGTTGCAAAATCATGGTACTACATTTCATATATCATTCTTGTCATCTCCTAGATTTTATTTTTATTCATTTACTGTCTTTTTTCTTTTCTCCTGCTTTCTGTCCATTTCCCATTTCCTGGCACTGCCTCCCTCCCTTTTTTGCTCCATTGCATCTCATTCCCTTATGCACAACTCCCCACCCACCTGTACCTCCGCACGCTCCTTGTTCACCACCCTCTGTCCTACTTCCTTCTCCCCCACCACCGGGGGGCAGAGTACAACGCTCGCATCCGTGGCATCAGTGAGAGCATGTCTGCCACGCAATCCTCCGACCGCCATCGCTCCTACTCCTTCTCTGGTTTGTCCACCGTTTCCCGCACTTTTTTTTCTTCCTCATTTCTTTTATTCATTTTTCACATTACCTTCTCTTTAAATTTGTCTTTTAACATATATTGTTATTCTTGGTTGCTTCCATTCTCATATTATTTTTAATGATCTTTCTTTCTTTCTTAAGATTCCTTTTTTGGTTTCTCTCCTCTCTCTCTATGATTTGTCTCATTGCTGTGCGATAGTTCCCCACGTATCTCCCCCCATGTCATTCCTCTCACAAGTAGACTACAGCAGGGTAGTTTACATACAGGAGACAGCTCAGTGTAGAGATTAGTTCTACAGTTAATTAGATGCTGCACGACAATTTCCACGCTTTGCTTCCAGGCATGCGCTCCAGGGGCATGACCCCGGAGGTGACCCAGGAGCCCATGCGACGTCGGACCGCCAGCGAGGGTCAGTACCAGAGTGGCCATGACGATCCCGTGGGCCACGCTGGCCCGGGGGTCTGCTCTCCCGACTTCACCACCAGCCTGGCCCTCAATCAAGGGGGCCGGGCCAGAGAGGTACCGTCCTTGCATGCCCATCTATCTGGCTTAATAGAGGTGAAACAAAATGAATCAATTTTATTTCTATAATCACTACATCCAAAAACAAGTACAAGCCTAATTCAGACGCACCAGGGCAATGGATCTCAGAATAAATGAAATGATGGCAAAACCCTCATGTTTTGTTTGTATTCATATATGAATGTGCTTAATGTAAAAATGTTCCTACTGTTATTTATTAGTTAACTATTAGTTAACTCAGTCCCCAATAACAACGCACATGCAAAAGTCAATGGAGATCTATAAAATGTTTCCCCCCCGGTGGTCTGACGCGTTGCGCTTTGGGTTTGTAGCAAGTTTGGTCAGTCATTCAGACATTTGCTCATATTGGCATTTGTTTGTTATTAAATATAATAAATTAACACAATTATATTTTAGACTGACGAAGGTAAATTAAGTCATTATGAAGAAAACTTGTTGATATTTGAACTTGATCAAAAACACCTCTTCCTTCAATGCCATAGGCTGCTATCTCAGAAGCTCCGCCCCACACATTTGAAACACATTGCCAACGCTGGGATGTTGTTGTGTGCGGTCTGCATTACTTTGGTTGTGTTCATATATACAGAGCCAGGGTTGTGTAGAAACACCAGATTATTAATTCTGCATGCACAGAGAACAGTAATAGCTGACTGTGAGGACAAATTTTTGACAAAAACTTTATCTTAGTATTTTTGTTTACTATACTAATTATGATTGATTATATTATTCATGAATACAATTGAATAACATATTGCCTTATTTTACTGCTATTTTATTATCTGAAATAATAATAAAAACACAAATCTACAGTTTAATTGATTGTCCAAACAGTGTGTCTATTCTGAAACCCTGTTGTAACACTTTTCTAGGGCCTTGTACACAGCTACCGGGAGGCTTTTGAGGATGACAACGTAGATGGGACCTTTGGCAGCGGCGGTGAGAACCATCCCCAGACCCCAAGCTTTCCCATCTCACCACAGACCCCATACTTCAACCTGTGTAAGTTTAGCCTCTGCCAGGGCGATTTCCCGGTGGATTGACGCACAATTGGCCTGTGTTTCTCGTGTCAGAAGCCAAATACAGTACCTGCTGATATAGTAGGTGAGGGCATCATAATGGATAAACGACACTGGTGCAGAGAATTTGTTGGCCAAAAAAAAAGTAACAGACATGTTTGCAGCAGGTGATGCAGCTGCTTCAATATCTACAATAGAGCAGAAGCAGGAAAGTATAGTTGAAGCAGTAAGAATGGAGCTGCTCACTAACATGGGTGCAATACAATGATGATAATGAATTAGATCAGGGGTGCCCAACCCTGGTCCTGGAGGGCCCCTATCCAGCTTGTTTTAGATGTCTCCCTGCTCCAACACCCCTGTCTGTAAATCCCAATCCACATGTAACCAGTAGCCATTTTGGCAATTCTATTAGCATCATACAAGTTATTGATAGAGGCCAGATCTGTGTACCGTTCCCGACAGTATTTCTGAGCATTATCCCATGATGAGACATCGTGGACGCCAACAAACTGACCCAAGGTTTCAGAGAGACATACAAGAAGGCAGACTTGAATGATGGTTGTCTTCATGGTTCTTCTTCTGCCAGTCAATCCAATCTGATGCTTTTCACTCTGAGGAGGAAAAGGGCCCTTTTTATTGTATTTAGATTTCATTTAGATTTAGATATTTTCTTGGATTAAGTATTTGAATTGGGAGGGCCCCTTCTTCATTAACTTTCCCTAATGCTGCATGCAAAACATATATTTAAATAAAATGTCATGTTGACAAATGCTTACATTCGGCAGCATATGTGCGTGTTATGCAAATACCACTTAACATATACTGTACACGACAAGTAGTGCAGCTCTCTAAGAAACATAATAGGTAATAGACTACATAGATTTCCCATAATTAGTTTGATAATAAAAATGTGTTTATACTGTAATGCACTAACCTCTGTTTTTTGGTTTGTAAGCAAAATGTGATGTATATTTATAGTTATCATCTCCACGCTTCATTTTTACATGTGCATGACGTGGATATCTGACTGATAAGTACACATCTTAGGATGTTTTTATTCAACTTTATCACCTTGTCCCGATGTCTTTTTCTTCTTTCTTTCCTCATTCATTCATTCATTCATTCATTCCTATAGCACGCTCACCCCCTGGGTCGGTCAAGACTCCATTTTCTCCACTGGGAAAGTATCCCCATCAAGGTGGAGGAGCAGGTAAGTGTACAAACGCGCGCACACACAGACACACATATACGGACAGTAGATACAGTACTCTATTACGAGGCTGGTGTCGTCAGAACTGTGAGTGCTTCAGTCCAAACTGAGGCAAGAGTGTATTACACTATAACGCAAACAACTTGTCTTTTAAAGGTATACTCAGCTATTGCAAGCCAATTGTAAGATAATACACTTTTTGTCACATTTATCAAATGCTTTTAATGTGTGGAATGGAGCTTCTGAGGGAGTTTGTTTGTTTGGAGCATGAAAATTACGAGTGTTCTCGAGAATGACTAACCCTGCCTTTAACACAAAGAACTTTTTTTAGGTTTTTTGCACCAATCTGAAACAATTGTCTTTCATCTCCTTCTCTGTTATGCTTGGTGCTCCCTAATCTCTGGGTGCTTGTGGGCACTGAGTTTTGATACATTTCTGAAGGCCCCTTATAGGCATATAGGCCTACAAAATAGTGATGGCGGTTGATGATAACATTTTAGGTCACGTAGCTTTGGGGGGTAATGGTACATTTCTAATAACACATGGACACTTGTCCTCGATCACTTGCCTGCTGCTGGCTTTGGATATCGGATTTGGTCAGGTCCAAGCTCCTCGTGTGTTTTATTCCAGTCTTGGTTATAAAAGTTTTTGTAAGTAACAGAAGACAGTGGTGTGGCAAATGCAGTGATACATGTATGTTTTTAAACATTCAGCAATGCATTTAATAATCTAATAATATGTGCTATCACTCTACAAACTAAGATGTATAGCAGCGTTGCTTTCTGTAGGTGTTTCTCCAAAGTATTCAATTAAATTGCCTATCTTAAAAATCTGAACTAGTGCCTCAAATCTAATTCAATTGATATCTTAAGTATCAATCTCTGTTCATCTCTGGAGAAGTTAACTAATTATCAACTATTCTGCAAAGTCCTCCTTTAAATTGGCGTTATATTTAATGTTACAAACTGCATTTCATTTATTTATGCATATGTGTATGCAGTTGAGGTGGTACGGGCATCTATTAAGGTTGCCCCCTGGGCGTCTCCCTAGGGTGGTGTTCCAGGCACGTCTGGCTGGGAGGAGGCCTTGGGGAAGACCCAGGACTCGGTAGAGAGAATATATCTCCACACTGGCACTGTTATGCCAAATAACAAAACCATATACCATTCTCTTCAGCGGCGTGTCTGGATTATAAGGATAAAACGGGAGTTCCTAGTTTCTAGTTTCTATCTACCCTTCTGAAGATATGATCTGAAATATAACCCTATGCCTTTTTCAGCACAATTCTTTGAGAGTGCATTTTAGAGGCAATTTTGGCCGTTGTCTCGTACAACCGCTGCTGTGTCGAATAACACAAGCCATATACCGTTCTCTTCGGCATAATGTCTGGAAAACATTTTTTTCTAGCATGTACCAGTCTGAAGATATGATACAAAATATAAACCTATGCAACAAAATGTAGCCCAGTGGGATAAGATGGCCTTGAGTATAGTTATTTTATGAAAGGGCAGTACTGTTTGTATTTGTAGCTCTATAGCTGAAGGGAAATGTGGCTTGTAGGACGTGCCTCTCATGCCATTACAATAATGTGACTTGCATGGTGTAATGACACTCACAGGTTTAGCCACAGAACATTCCATCTACAATTGTAAGGGTTTAGGATTTTAAGCTGCAAGACCAATAAGATGTAAAAATGTATAGTACTTTCAGGATTAAGCATCCATTCAATTACAGTTTAATGAATGCACACACACACACACACAAGCACGCACATTGTAGCATTCACACACACACACACACACTTCCCCTCTGTTCTCTGTCATTTATGCTTTTCCACACCTTCTGTCCCTTTCCTCTGCTGTCAGACTCTGATTCTAGTGATGGAGAGCAAGGTAAGGCAGCGTTGCGCACAATTACTTACTTTGTTTTGTTTTGCATCCCCATTTCTCAACAGAGTAAGAGAAATGTCAGGCTGGACTGTGTGCTGTGTATGTGCACGTGTGTCTGTGTACGTGTATGTGCGTATGCATGACCCATGTGCCTATGTGTCTTCTCATTTGATATTCCAGGTTTTGGAGATTTCAGAGGAGTGCCGCTACACGACCCTCTCTCATCAAGCAGCCCTATCCATGGTCCTGATGGGTGAGCCATAGACAACAACACACATAATGAGTTTACCTGGATACAACTAGCCACTATTAAAGAGGCAGCACAGTTTTACTAATATTTGAAAATAGAATTTTGTATCTATGCTTATTTATTTTATTTTGAACATGATCATAACATGTTTATAAAAGATAAAAGAAAATATTTAAAAAAATCTTCTTTAAAAACAAATTCTAAATTAATTAATAAATAAATAAATAAATAAAGGAAAGAAATACACAATACATGTATCACTTACTGTACACCTTAAATACATGTTGTTCAAAAAGGAGCAGGAAGAAGTAAAATACTAAACTAGTCCTGCCCCACATTTCATCCTTACATTTACAAATGTTACATGTTAAATGTCCGCCTTCTTTACACAATTAAACCTTTCACAAACACATGGTCATACTGTGTAGTACTAGTAGTCATATTCACTAAGAGAAAACAAAACACCTCCTCAATATGTTGCTCAGCATAAAATAATTACTGTAGGTAAATAAAACCCTTTCCGCATCCTTATACCTTGCCAACACAATGTTTTTGTATCTCTTTTATTGTAATACAGTTCGACTCTGCTTTAGTTCTATATTTACTATTCCACAAAGTCACTCCAGCATTTGAAATAAACATACTTTTTAGAGTAGTGCGAGCATAACCTTTAGTCATATTTGAATTTCCTCTTAAGCTATACCCTCCCTCTCTATTTATAAAAAAAATTTGTATGTTGCTAGGAAGCAAGTTATTTCTTGCTTTATACATTACTTGTGCAGTCTTATATTCCACCATATCAAATAATTTAAAATACTTTGTCTTAACAAACAAGATGTTGCTGTGGATATCCTGCATTATTTACTATCCTTACAGCTATCTTTTGTAATATGTACAATGAATTTAAGCTTTTAGAAGTATTTCCCCACACCTCTACACAATAGTTGTAGAACAATACAATGTTGTAGAACAATACAAAATGTACACAGCATTATATCCACCGTGTACCATATTTTTCTCAGTATTGCCATATTCTTTGCCAACTTTGCTCGCACATGCTTTTTCTGAGATTTCCAAGAGATTTTATCGTCCTATATCACACCTAAAAATGTGTTTTCATATACTCTTTCTATAACTTCTCAATTGATCATACCACAATTGCGATATTAACAGATTAATTAGAGAGGTCAGTTGATTAGGCCAAAGACAACTTCAGGAAAGGTTTAATATTAATGCCCACCAGTAATTTAATTCAATAGCAATAATTTCAGCCATGTTGTAGCCTACTTATTTGTGCTTCCACTGTTTCTGAAAGGACCAGCCGCCACTGATACCAGTATATTGTAAAGGAAAAAAAGCAAAGGAATCTTTATTGTCACAAAAACATACAATTCATGTCATTCATTGTAATGAAGCAAGATAACAGCTAATGTCCAGAGAATTTGAACTCTAATAGGAACTAATATTATTCCAGAAGTTAGTGAACATCTCATGTGTGATTGGTCCACTGCTGGAAGCAAGGTTTGCTCACACTTCATCCATAGCAGACAGTAATAAGCACTGTGTGTGTGTGTGTGTGTGCTGTTGCTACAGCAGAAGGCAGGGCTCCATGGGGAGCAGCCAGCCCCAAAGACCCCCGTCACCTGAGGGAGCCCAGGTCAACATTGTGGGAATCCACATGGTGCCGGGCAGCCCTAACACCCTCCACCGCACGGTGGCCACCAACACGCCGCCAAGCCCCGCCCTCCAGCGGCGCCTGGCCAATCAAGCCAGACACTCGCCCCCCGTGCCCCCCAGCCCCCTGGTGGGCCGCCGGGCCCAGCCCATCCCGGCCACGCCTCCGTCCCCTGCCTCCCCCCAGCTCCCGGAGAAGAGGGCCGGCGCCGGGCTCTGCTACGGGAGCTTGGACAGCAAGGACCCCCCGGTCAGCCCGGCAGGAGACTGCTGCAGCCCCCCGATCACAAGCGGCCCGGACATGTCCAAATACTCTATATATGGTGAGACACACTAGACTGGTGAAACATGGCCCACAATGCACCTGGTGAATAAGATCTAGACATTTGGAATTGTTCACAGCCTCCTACAGGGCTCAGACCTTTCTTTAATGTTGAATGTATTGGACAGCATTTAACCAATCGGCTGTTTAGATAATCTCACCTAGCTCTAGCACCATTACAACACACTTGTCTTTAACACACATCCACCTTGATTGGTCCACCAAGCAGGGTGGTGACCAATCAGGGTGGCTGTGTGAACACTAACGCCACCAGGGTTTCCAGATTATTATCTCAGTGAACTTTGAGCTGAGAGCCGTATGGGATATACTGAGAGATCACAAGTCCAGATACATGTAGATAGATGTAGTAAATAATATATATTTATTAATATATAAATAATAGGTGCAGGATATTAATACTTAACCAAAACTTTATAAAATAATACATTTTAAATACTGTTTCATAATGATCGATGGTTTTTAAATATATAATCACCTAGATTATATATTTAAAAAACATTGATCATCATGAAATGTAGAAGTTGTATTTTAAACATTATTTTTGTGTTTCTCCTGTCATTTCCTGCAGATGGGTACCCAGACATCAAGATGAATGTCAAGTTTGTTCAGGACACCTCGAAGTTCTGGTACAAACCCGACATCTCCAGAGAGCAAGGTGAGAGAGCACACTGCTGTATCTCAAGCAAAGCCCCACCTTAAAGATACACATTCTTACCAGTTCAGACTAAATACAGCATAGTCGCTGCCTATAAATGTCTCGCTTATGACAGTCATCCTTTTGAATCTTGGAACTGCATTAGCCAATAATGTTTCAAAGATCTGGTGGTTTACTGTATGACTGCTTGGTACACCATTATGTCATCGGCCTTACCAGCTGCATTAAGTCAGAACACCTGCTGTATGTGCTTTTAGTGTGACGATAACCATTAAAGGTATAGTCAGCTATTGCAAGCTAAATGTAAGCTAGCACACTTTTTGTCAAATTCACCAAATATCTCCTCGCATTTCGCTATCTTACCGTTCTCTGTGCGTGTTGAAAAAATAATCTAATACTTCTACACAGCCTTGGCTCTGTAAATAGCAACATAAACAAAGCGAACACCGCACGTATCAACAAAGCCATTGCACTACGCCGTTGCTTCACAATGCGTGTCAACGTGTGAGGCGCCGAAGGACCGCAGAGTGATACTGTTTTGATTTGAACTCGAAGTTAGCAAGCATTCTCGAGTGACTGATCCCGCCTTTAACGTGCAGCAGGTGTCACCGCATGACACATTACGCAGGACAGATTGATTAATCTCACAGTAAATAACTGTGGAGACGATTTCCAAGTGGCTCGGCCCGCCTCGCTTCCCTCCTTCGCCTCATGCTCGCTCGCACACTTTTTCCACAGCCATCAGCGTGCTGAAGGAGCGAGAGCCTGGGGCATTCGTCATCAGGGACAGCCACTCGTTCCGCGGAGCCTACGGCTTGGCCATGAAGGTGGCATGTCCTCCACCTACCGCCCAGCCCAACAAGAAAGGTGAGAGGATCTGGGATGCCCCGCATGGCTGTTGGCATCACGCTTGTGTGCCTCCATTTAAAAATGTTCGATTATGTTATTGCTCATCTCTAAACAGATGTCTGCATATGAATATAGAGAATCTGTAGGCAGTGACTAAGATAATGGTACGGGATGTGTGCTGCTTTCAGTTTGTAGGACGTTTGTAGTCCGAGTAGTATTGGCCAATAACGTCCAGGTGAAGAGCATATGAGGCGGAACAAACTGCAATCTCGGGAAACAAACTGCTATGGTCTGAAGACGATTTATTTTTTATTAACAGTATATGGTAAAAGTGCTTTTATTGTCAATAATACACATAGCGGAATTTGTTCTCTGCATTTAACCCATCCCTCAAGAGAGCAGTGGGCAGCCACTGTGCAGCGCCCGGGGACCCACTCCAGGTAGAGGACGGTGTCGCTGGTCAATGGCACTGACAGGAGAGTTAACCTAAAATGTTTTTGATAGTGGGGAAAACCGGAGCACCAAGAGGAAATGCACACAGACACAGGGAGAACGTGCAAACTCCACACAAAAAAGCAGGGACGACAGAGGTTCGAACCTTGGACCTTCTCGCTGTGAAGCCACAGCAGATACCCACCCAATGGGTATCTGTTTATAAAGATTAGCCAAACTCAAGTCCAACTTTATTCTCCCATCTAAACTAGAACTGTATACAGCGACCAGCAGGCAGAAGAGGTTGTCTTGGCCAGGATCTCCACTTACACTGGAAATATCCCAAAGATACCGGACCTTTCCCTCACCATCAGATGATTGTAGCTGTCGGGCACCCAGGTTGTGTAATTAAAGCTGTGGCTAATTCTCCTGTTTGTTTTGTCCAGTGGGCGACATCACCAATGAGTTGGTGAGGCACTTCCTGATTGAGACCAGCCCCAAAGGTGTCCGCCTAAAGGGCTGCCCCAACGAGCCCTATTTTGGTGAGCGAACGTACCGAACCCATCACCTTCTCTGAGTATGTCCCCGTGAGAATCCAACAGAACAGTGGCATGAATAACTCTGTGTGTGTGTGTGTACTGTAGGTTGTCTGTCTGGCCTGGTGTATCAACACTCTATGACTCCCCTTGCCTTACCATGCAAGCTGATGATCCCCACCAAAGGTCAGCCTGACTCAGACCTATTTTGTCCTGTCCTATTCTATTCTGTTACCTTTCCATAACATAACAGTATGTGATTAACAGACCCCAACGAAGAGGCCCTGGAACTGGTCACACCCACCGATCTAGTAGCCGAACTACTGAAGCAAGGAGCAGGTAAGAATGTCTTTATAATAATTTCTAATTTTCAAAATTATATATTGTATCTATTTGATATATAGGGCCTCATGTACGTACGTTGGCGAGCTCAATGTAAAAGTGAGCACAACCCGACCGCACGTGCCATCGCATTTTACGTTGGATGTACTAAATTTGCGACTGATCGCATAATCTGTGCTTCGCACCGCCTTCTAAACTTGCCGCTAACACAGCGAGTAGTACTGTACGATACTGTATGTTCCAGCCATATGGCGCCCGAATGCAATGGAACAGGAGGACTAAGAAAAAGAAAACAAGTTTAACGATCATGAGGATAAAATTCAAAAGGGTTATATAAAATGTAAATGAAAGAAGTGGAATAAACATTTATTTTTAACACCATGCAATCAAATCCTTAAGCACATCTCTCCATGGCCTGTGTCTTCATCTTGCTTGGATGAATATTGCCCTTACTTGCTTCTCCTGTTCAAAGAAACGTGCCAACTGGGACCTAACCTGCTTTTCAGAGGTGGAGAATTTTCACTGCAAAACCGACAGTGTGACACTCCCAATCTCCCCTCGACCCTCTTATGAATATGCATGAATAGGAAAACACAACTTATGTTTGTAGGCACAGTGCAACGAAAGTACACCTAAAACTGGCGCTAACACGTTAGTACATGAGGCCCATAGTGTAAATGACAATAATAAAATCATTTATAATAAAATACAGTATATTAAATATATTGTTGTGCTTAATTACATTTCAGTCGCTCAGAAAGTTCCAGAAGAGGCCCATGGTAAATATCTAATCTCTGCTCTTGTTTTGCCTGACTGGGAATGCCTTGGTTTCTACTTTCAATCTCTCACAAATCTCCTTCAAAATAGATTTTTTTCATAGCTTATAGCGCTGATGCATTCCATTGTGAACAAGTGTCATTCAAAAATGTGTTTTATGATGCACGAGTATCGATGCACACATTTATTCACTTAATACATTGGAAGCATGAATTCAGAATGTATTGTGTACACAATGCATGGTAATGTCTAAACATCGCTGTAGAAATCCATAGTATTACTGAAAAGCATTTACTATGCTAACTTTTAACTGAGCTTTTTTGTTTGTTTGTTTAGCATGCAGCGTTCTTTACATCAGCTCTGTGGACATGGAATCGCTCACAGGGCCTCAAGCCATAGCCAAGGCAATAAGCCAGATGCTGGCTGCCAGTCCCTTGCCTGACGCGACCGCCGTTCACTTCAGAGTGTCCACGCAGGGGATTACCCTCACGGACAGCCAGAGGAAGTGAGCGCCATTTTGTCTCCTCACTGTCTCACTGTGTTCCTCTCTTATCGCTCTTTGTTTATTCGTATCCATTTCATATCAGTTCTCTTTTTGGTTGTGTTTTCTGCTCTACTCTAAGCAATTATTAATTAACCCATTACACTTGAAACAGCTCAACGATGAGCTTTATGTCTGGCTCTGCCTGACTTTTGCTCTTAGTGCTGCTCGATTGTGGAAAAAAAATGTAATCATGATTATTTAACACAATTTAATAGTATGCTGCTTCTATCCCTTATCTTAAATGCCACAAAATATCACAAAAAGGACCTCACAGAAATGTTTTTTATTTTATTTTTAGCAACATTAATTATAGTTGTACATGGTTAACATTGCTGCTGTAACAATCATTTATTGCATGAATCCACATTTGTTTGATTCGCTAGCTTGTGTACGACATGGAACATGAGCATGTGACTTTGTATGTGACTTGGCTACTGCACAAAGCTGCGCTTCAAAGTCCACTCCAAGTCAACTTTTTTAGTTATCGAATTTTTGGTTTGGTTATACCTGGCTTTACTGAAATCAGTGACAACACAACATGGGTTTCTCAAAACTCATCTCTTCGAAGTTGCATGTAACATTTAACCCTTTGTTCCACTCTCACTTGTCTCCGTCTGCACTAGATGCTAAACAACAAATTTATAAATGGCCATTATCAGTATATTGTGAAAATATTCTGTGTAGGCCTAATTGACACTTGGACTACAGATTACAGTGCGGCTGTTTAAACTGACTCACACTATGCTAATATTTGCATCCTTACTGCAGGATATTCTTCAGACGGCACTATCCCATCACCACGGTAACCTACTGCGATATTGATCCACAAGACAGGAAGTAAGTCTTAACTGACCTACCTGTTTCCTGGTGTACCTGATAGTTTAAGTTAAAATGCATTTCCTATGCTTTCGCTCCACAGGTGGGGAAAAGAAGGTGGAGGCTCAGTCAGGTATATGGCTAATATCCAACATGTATTCTAGTGGCTGTAAATGTACAAATTGTTCACAGTTTGAATAATTTGAATAATTTAATAATTATCTCTCTCTTTTCAACAGACTGTTTGGGTTTGTTGCCAGGAAACAAGGAAGCACAACGGACAATGTCAGCCATCTGTTTGCCGAACTAGACCCAGATAAGCCAGCATCCGCGATCGTGAGCTTCATCTCCAAGATGATGGAGCGGTGAAACATGTGACTGTTAAAAGTGGCAGCAGCCATTTTGTTTCTCTCTTCATGGTTGTAGGCGGTCCTTTCTCCCAGGACTTGAGGATGGTTTGTTTTATTGATTGTACTTTCTCAGTTTTCCTTCCCTTGCCCCTATTTGCGATTTGGGTTTATTTAGAATTCTTTCCCTTTTTTGTCAGTGTCTATTTTAAGGATTTGGTGACTACCTGTATTAGCACCAAAGAAAGTGCTTTTTGGCATTGGAAATGTGAAAAACATGAGGCCGTTGATAAGAGAAAATATTACAGGGTTACATGTCCAAGAAGAAGACGTTGGCTAAAAGAAAAGTGGGACAAGAACTAATGTTTCAGTTTTTTATTGATTTTATTTACCAAAGGTAGTTCCAAAATATAAGACATATGAGCTAGTTAGAGTAAGCTTTCTTTTTTTCCCTCTCTTTTCATACTGTTGAGCAGAAAAAAAAAGAAAAGAAATACAGGTTTCTTCACAAACATTTCGTCTTCAGGAAAATAAAAAATATTGTTGGCCTTGACGGTCCGTAGTTAAAACAGTCTGAAGACCTTATGCATGTTAGCTCGACCTTTAAGCTTGGTTCTTCTACCTTTCTCACGAAAAAAAAGAAGTCATTTGTGAAACCCCCTTAAGAAGTGCTCATACCGGGCCTGTTAATGTGCGTCGGAAAGGGCTCTGCAGTGAAAACGACTGATCAAATCCCCACATAGCAGACCTAATTCATCAAACCCCTACGCCTAAGGTATCACGCCGTCTCCTGTGCTCAATGCCACACCACTTCCAGTGTCCCCCAAGACCAGACCACTTGCTTGCACCAGATAACATTGTCCCCCGATAAAAGGAGCTTTTAATCCACATGATGGCGCCACACTTTTCTCGTAGCCTGACTCCTCCATAAGAAACTGCTTGCCGTGGTTAGGTCTGTTCATAGACACTGTTATTCGAACATACTTGGGGGAAGGGGAACCTGGACCTATGCACTGTTCTGCATGATGAGATATCCCAAATGCACCCCACCCCTTACCCCCTCCACAATGCTACGTGGAACATAACCTCAATCATTCTATGCTGTGTGCTAAAAATGACTTAAACATTTAGACAAGTACACCAACGCTGTGTGACTTGTCTGCAAGACTGCATGATATAGACAAACATTTTTGTACTCTATCCAGAGTCATAAAAAAACGTAGACAAAACGCATTGTTGAAGTAGTCACATGGTGGTGAGATGCAATATTTTTACTGTTTTATTATATTTTGTTTGTTGTTTTCATTTTTATTTTTCTGTGTCCATTTAAACCAGGGGGTTACCTTTCACTGTATTGAGGACAGTGTGTAGTCAATGTATTTTAAATCCACAGTGGAGTTATCATGTCGTCACAATTTACATTTAGATACCTTTAGGACAAAAGATTAAAATGAGAGAAAAAAAAGTTTTCACACTGTGCAAATGCCTGCTTGTTGAATACAATGTTTGAACATTCACAATAAGCTAAGAGAATTGCTAGAAATATAAATGTACATAGATATACTACTACTTTGAAAGGCGACATAGCGAAAAAGTATTTATTTTTGTTGCTTTGGACCGTCATGATTATTCATATATACATATATTGTACAGTCTAGATAGTGAAGATTACCTATTGATTGAGAAAAAAAACAATATATACTTATTTTGGCTAATGATTTCAAAGTCAAATGATTTTGAAATGTGTTTGGATACGTATGGTGTACATTCATTTGTACATTTATATTTTGTTTTGCTTTTGTTTGTTTTTTGCTTCTCATGTCTATCATGTGTTCTCTGATGAAAAGGTAGGGGAATAATTAAGCTTGGAAGCCAGTGGTTAGATGAATACAAACCTGCATACGCATCAAAACGTATATGATTTCCATTTTGAATTGGGTGTTTTGCCAATTATATTAAGTATTATGGCATGTTTACATGTGTCCAATGTCATATCTAATGGTCGTTCTGATAGACCACCCCTAAAAAACAAATATGTATGCACAATTGCAATTTTATTGCGCATACTGGATTTTGGCTCAAATCTACACAGTTATGTAACTAGCTATTGGGAGTTAGTTCTGGACACATTGCTCGAACAGTCATATGTTTACTTTCAACAAGGAAAGCACTGGTTGCTGAGATGTGAGTCACCTATAGTGTTGAGAAGCCAACCACAAATGCAATATTAAACCCACATATGCACCCTGAACCGTTCAGTTATGATTTGCCAAAGACCGAACTGCACTCGCCACCTAAGCTGAACAGCTGCATATCGCTTTCATACATTAAAGAGATCCATATTTATCTATACAGCTACCCAGTTATCAGCCATTGCTCTAATTCACTGTCTGCCACTATATGATGACATGGCTCTCAGCTCTCAACTGGGAGTGTAAATTTGGCCCAGCTATTTTCAAGTATTTTTTAATTCCTATGATAAAGTGGGTATGTAAACACTGCAATGGAATTGCATAGCGAAATAACTTTTATTCACAAAACCAAAATAACATTTTTGGAGAATTGTCTCAGTTATGTTAAAGCTGTTTCCTGTTTGAAAGTAATATTCCTTTCATCGATTTATTTATTCTCTATTCTTTTCAAACATGTTTTTTTAAATCCTGCTTTTTCATCATGGTGTTAACCAACGAATTACTTAATGGTAACCCTATATTAATACAGTGCTTTTACTGAGGCATTCACTAACAAACATTTACTTAATTCAGAATTAATCATATTGGAAAAGTGCAACAGCAATTTACAGTTGAATCTGAATAATAACAAACTACATATTTTACATGTGCATTGCATCAGTTGGCTTTGAATAAAGGGTTACCTGTTTAGTTAAAATAGGTGATTTCTGTAACCCCAGACAGGACTCGTATGAATGTGTAACAATTGATGTAGCCTACTTAAGGGTCTCAGGTTGGTTTGCGCTTATCATTACATTGTCATGGCTTACCTGTTCCTAAAGAGAAAAAAAAAACATTAAAGCAATACCAGTCAGCTACAGTATATTGTACAGTTTGATACTTTGTCTTTTTGGTGTTGTGAGGACCAGACACAGTATATGTGATGTGGTCTTTCTGAACCGTGTAAAAAAAAAAAAAAAACACAAGGAAATGTCACAATAAAGTGAATCATTCTAAAGGTGAAACGATTGAAAAGGAGACCTCATCTATGCAAATGGATGGAACTTTTATCTAATATCTCAGTAGCTACAGTAGCCTACTTACCATTCTTGAATTTAGATTTAAGACTAAACCTAACAGTACACTCCTCGATGGCTGGCAATCCTTACTGCCCATTCCCTCAAAAGGTTGCTAATATCACACTGTCTATAGCCCTCTACAGCCAAGGGCACATTCATACACATTTGCATATCGAACATAAACATCTGGAGCAGAAATATGGGGTTGGGGGTATAATGCAGAGAACTCTACCTTTGAAAGATAATATGTATTCTAAAACTGAAATATATTGATCTTATATTTGAGATTATTACTGTTTCCTTGATCTTTATCAGCTGCGTAGGGCCTATTAATAAGCTGTCATTACATACAATGGCCGATGTCAGGGCAAACAATAACCGCCAGGTAAGTGGCCTGAGATTTTATTCTGAGCCTATAAACTGTATTTTAAAATGCTTTGAAAGATTATGTGGACCCCAAGCAATTTCTGGGCGTTCTTTTTGTTCCAGTCAAATTTGTACTCACTGTGGGCACATTTTTCACACACAACTCTATGTACAATCGTGGATAATAGGTTTTTGTGCTCAAAAATGTATTTTGTGCAGTATAACACAGTCATAAATCATAAAATATAATAATAAATGTAATTTGCATGTCTTTATTTTACAAAATAACAGAAAAACATTAAATCTATATAGTATATAGATTTAATGAAAGACAAAGAAATGAATGACAAAGAATGGTTCAGAAGACCCTTCATGGAAGAGCATAAGAGAGGAGAAGTTACCCTGCCCGGAGGAAGCCCAGGGCCCTAGTCTGGGGCCAGGCCCAGAGGAAGGGCTTACTGGCAGGCGCCTGGTGGCTATGTTTTCCACAGAGCCCAGCCAGGCCAACAAGCAACGTTACACCCTCCTCTCCATCCTATGGGCCCACCACTTGTGGGAGGAACCTTGGGGGTCGGGTGCGCTGCTATATGGATGGCAGCAAAGGTCAGGGGCCTCGACGGACCAGACCCGGGCGGCAGAATCTGGCTCTGGGGACATGGAACGTCACCTCGCTGTGGGGGAAGGAGCTGGAACTTGTGCGGGTGGTGGAGCATTACCATTTAGATCTGGTGGGGCTTACCTCTACGCACAGTCTTGGAACCGTTCTCCTGGATAGGGGATTGGTGGAGACTAATTTCAAAATTCCATTGAAGTGTCCCAGATCATTTGTTGAATTGTATATTTACATTGCCTTCAGTGTTTTGTCTTCTGACTGGAGGCAGGGGGATGGAGGAGTGGTTTGGGGCCCCAAGGTTTTGGT
>JAODUK010000012.1:1092281-1103734 GCA_027564635.1 Typhlichthys eigenmanni | reverse complement strand
CAACAGGCATATCAGGGGAGGAGTCTGAGCTCATCTAGATCATAATCCTTGTGGGGCCCACCATTTTGGGCCCCACACCGTGAGTGTGCTCCTCGTCAGCGGACCCTACGAAGTAATATAAACGAGGCCATGCACCCACACACACACACACACACACACACACACACACTGCAGGTACAGATTAATGTGTTTTGTTAACATTGCTATTTCAGGTCCAGATGGTCAAGAAGCCCTTTTCAACCAGTTTTTCCTTCAATAATAACCTTTTATAATACAATTATCACACAATATTAATACTGTTAAATCATCTTGGTATGTTGTACTTGGCTGGGGTTTGTTTTAGAGCTTTATTGTTTAATGCTATTCATTCAATAGACATTGAAATATTGATTTAATAAACAGACCTACTAAAATTGGTCAGTTTATGTGAAAAGGCCTTTATGTTTTCTGATACACCAATCATGTAACACTTAACAAAAACAAAAACTATTTCACAACTTAAAATGTATTTGAATAGGTTAGTAAAAGGAATTGTAAAGTGGGGGGGTTGCTAGCAACCATTCCAATGAGCCTACTTGTCTACTTCCTTACAGTTAGTATGTTGGTGCTGTTGCCAACCTGTCCCATAGACCATGGTCAAGATGACCTTAATAAAAATATTGTGTGTATGTCTAAAGCGTTAGTCAGGAGGATGCCGTAGTGCTTAAGCAACTTCCTGAATTCGATTTCAACATGGTCATATCTGTCAATGTTCCTTAAGCGAGAAAAGGAGAATGTCCTCCTTAGGGGCATAAAGAAAGATATCATTTATTTGGACAAGTCACAAAAAGGTTTATACATAAATAATAGAGTAAATCTGAGCTTCATGTATGAACTGATTGCAATATAATACAGAACAGAAGGGGTATCTTCACAAGTCATTTTTATAGGCTAAACCTTTATAGGCTTGTTGTTAAATGATATAACATAACATTTAGTAACATCTACTGTATGTCAAAATTATACATTTAGGCTCAATGTTTTGCAATGTTTCAATTGTATTTGTAAATAGTCATGCACACCCACAATGTCAGTTGTAACACATCTCTATCAAAATGCTAGACATCGACATTGACATAGACATGACGTGACATTTTCCATTCTCCACTTCTTGTGGGAATTATTAATTTGGTTTGGTTTTAGAGCTTAATGGCGTGTTTTGATTTGGTATTAACTTGTCTGTTTTAAGGTGTTGTTTTAGAGCATGTCATTTGCTTTTCCCTGCAGCACGCTTGTGCCAAAACTACACCCCACTGACTTTCATTGGATGGCTGTTGATAGGATGATGACTGGATAATTTGGTCCTAGTTGCTGTTGCTACAACTCATAATGCATGACAGATGATTATTGTAAACAAATGGGTCCAACAGAGCTTATTTTACATTGTGTCAAAAAAAGGGGGAGTGATAACATACAACTAATTTATCAAATGGTGGAGTCACGGCTCAACAGCCAATATGAAGAAAAAACGCACACACACACGCACGCATACGCATGCACGCACGCACGTACGCACACACACACACACACACACACACAAACACACACACACACACACACACACACACACACACACACACACACACAGACCAAACTGCTTACTTACCAGTTAATACAGCCGGGGTTGTGTGTCAAGGCAAATAACACAAGCTAACCAGCCTGATGACCCGATGGAATGCAGAAACATTCAGTAGGATGCGTGCAGCGAAATCACCTGCCGTATAGAATGCCAGCTTTCTGACACGTGAATGTGCCTTCCTATCCTATAAAGGCTATACTAATCTTGCCAGTCGAGACTGGAAGAGCATGTGTGAACTTATAATATAATGACTTTGTTCAAGGAGTGAGGTGTTTATCTCCCTTAGAAGACGTACAGTATGCCCTGCCCTATACAAAAACATGCGGTGTTTGGTTAGCAATGGTACCCTGAAGTGTTGCAACAAAACATGTCTGAAAGTTGACACTCAAAGATACTATAACAGAAATATGAAAGTAGAACCACTTAGGACAATTTACTGCTATTCTTCAAGGAATTTGGTGTGGTGTCATTACCAGATAATTAAACATGCACCGGTAATTGTATATTACTATAATAAGACAATGACAAAAGCATTCCTCCCCATTCATTGAGTAAAACCTCTACAGTATAGCCCACAGCTCAATGACAGAAATAAATAAGAGTACATTGTGATTTTGGCTGCTGGTCTCTCCTGATGTGAAATGCAGCAATGATTTTGGACATAGCTAGATGTGGCTGTATCTTGTTTTAAGACATCATTAGAAGAGGCCCTCCAAATGCAATGCTATGCCTATTCCATGATTGTCTTGGCTAGATATTTTATGTTTCACAGACAGGCTCAATAAATTCCAATCCTTATTTGTTTTACTCTTATATAACCTCGTTTTTAGTAGTCTGGCGTTTTTATTGCTAGTCTTTTATCGTTATGGAAAGGGCCGGTTTGAAGATTGGCTGAATAAATAAAGATAATAACTTAGGTTTTGCTGAACATCACATCAACTTGTTATGAATGTCAGTAAGGCCTCTCAGAGAATAGGGCACCCTTATGCACTCTCTGCAAGCTTCCCTGTGTTCTGGGAGTCATCGTGGCCCCATTGCCAAACCAAACATGCGTCAATCTGGAGGTAAACTGACAGTGTAGACATGGAAATGGGAGTACAAATCGCACCTGGACTGATTCTCCTCTACGTTTTGCAATACATGTTGCAGAGAAAACCACCAAAAACGCCTTTACAATCTTAAGAAGCTATAGTCCAACTGGCTCTCCTCTTCCGAACAACTGGTGTTTTGCTTATGTGCAAGCAGTTAAGCCAAGGTGATATAACTGTCAGCCCCACTCAACATAATCAGTGTGTTCACCGTTTAACAGCAACCTCTGGTCAAAGGCTAAAGTCCATTGTACCGATCAATGCAACATTCCTCATTTTGGCTCCTATTCCTCCTTTCTCTTCCCCTTCAGGAAGGAGCAATATTTGTGGATTGGGATGATTGTATTATATCAACTATGGAGGGTTATTAGGATTGTTGGGGTTAGAGCAGAGGTTCCAAGCCCATATTATTTTTATAAAGGATAACAGGACAAATACTGTACAAAAAAAACCCAGAGCTGTAATTTATGTAATAAAACTATGCGTCATAGACTGTAGAGCAAACAATGACGGTAAAAATGCTAATTGCTGCAGGTTTAAAATATATAAAATAAATATAAAATATTAAACAGTTTATATATAGGCTAGTGGACATCTTGAAACACTTGCACAGGGAATCGTCTATTTTTCGTTCTATTTTCCATCAGAGATAATACAAGCAGGCTCACTAATTGTCGCCATATGTCAAGTCTAGACAGTTTGATTAATAATTAATGACCAATAGATGGGTTTCTGTAAACTGACCACTGGTGTGTTCTCGGTGCTCCTGGGTACACGCTGTGGGCTCGGCGTCCACTTTGTGCCCGCAAAGCCCCTCTCCCTGCACCAGTTGCTCCAAGGGAAGATCCGAATCCGGCTTCGGATAGCACCGCAAACCGCTGGCGCATCTCGGGGTGTACACGCCGCACAGTTCGCCCTCTTGGCGGGCGCATACGGGGCAGCACCCGCAGCCCGGCTCGCGTACGATCTCCTCGCAAGGTTGGGCGAGTTTCGGACAAAGTGCCTGGCGCTCGGCGGTGCAGCCCGGGCAGCGGAACACCATCTCGGCCAAAGAGGCGAAGGCGAAAGCCACGAAGAGCAGCAAACTGCAGCCCGTGTACCGTAACATAATCGGTGTTGGATTTTTGGTCAGAGTGAGCGATGCTAAACAAGGCAACCCCAGGTAGAGGGGGAGCGAGTGTTCAAGCGAACAGGTGAAGATCGACCGGTCTGCAGGGTCCTACAAAGAGACATATTTTTGTTGTGGCCACGCCAATTCACAAAAAGACACAAACACAAAAAGACTCGTGGCTAATATGCCTACACTGGGATATTTTAACCTTTTTTGTGATCAATTTAAGACTTGGACAGTTATTCTTTTGAAATACATTATGTACATATTACACAGTATATTCCAATAACATGTAGCCTATTGGCAGTGGGATTTAATAAAACACATAGTTTCAAATAGGCCTAACTTTACAGTATATTTAACTGCTAGTTTTTACAGTTTTTCAATGTGGGCTAAGTGATTTGATATTCAGTGTCGCATTTTGCTGACCACAATATTCATTACACAATATAAAAAATAAAATAAAAAAGTAATAACTGGGCTTTTACAAGGCAGTGGAAAATACATTAAGTAATAAATATAACTAAATATAAACCTTGAATTGATTTTCCATTTGGAAGGAGGCCACATGTCTTACTTACTGTACATACTGTAGAATGTTAAATTTGTATGTTTTCATTCGCCATGGCCCGCCCTCCACCCAGAATGCATAAATAAATAAACAAACAAACAAAAGCACTATGTCTGGTGCATTCCATGCGTGGAAAGGCATTCAAACCACCGGTGGACTCGTCCATTGACACTCTATTAAACGCCAGCCAGTTGCTGTGGGCATATAGGCTTGCGTACAGTAATGTTACTGTGCACGTATACAGTGCTTCCCATCGATTGGGGAGGCCAAAAACAAGCTGCCATTAACCCTGTGAAAATTAACCTGTACGTTCAAGGTCACAGAAATAGAAGGGGCATGCGTAGCCCTGGCTCTACTGTAACATCAGTACTATGAATATTTTGTTTTTGTGGGTGCCATTGATACTGTTTGGCCCCTTTCACGGCCGCCATCTTAGCTTGCTCCATGGGAGAGTAGAGAGGGGACAAAGCCATCCGGTATTTTAAGTCAGGGCGATGTTTGAGGGGTGTTTACCCGTGGAACCACGTATGTTTTTGTGAAACCATGGAATGGATGGGAACCATGCGGCGATGGAAGAGGAGGGGCGGGAGAGAGCTACAGTAGGGGCCAAGGTATTTCATAAATGCAACCCTCGGGGTTGGGAAGGGTCTCTGCTTCCTTACAGGCTGTGTTTTCTGGCCATACAGCATGTAAGCACCCCCCTACCCCTCTTCAAGGTCAGTTCCTTCATTCCTCCCCACCTGTAGAACTGTTGGGTAAATACAAACCCTGGATAAACGCCACATTGATAGAGACAAATGCTGATGGGCCAAGGCAGTCTGCATGCATTTCATCGCGTATACAGAGAGAGTACTCTGCATTCACTACTGTATTCTGACCTAGGCATAAAGGCATTAGGACTTTATATGTGCTGCATATGAGTGACGTGTGTTCTCTTTAAAGAAACCTCACGCAAAACAATGCTGCTCTTGGTTATCTGCTCTGAGCGTGCATGCCCTTCCCACCGCAGATGAGAGATTGCACAGTGGCTGGCTGGCACTCCTCTCTACTCCCCCGCAGTGTGTTTTAGTGATAGACAGTAAGCTGGGACTGAAAATTTGTGTTTTGTTGCTGCCGTAACACAATCGAGGTGTGCAGCCAGCTTTAATGTGAAGCTGCTCCGAGAGATTCAGTGCAACTTGCCTGTCTGCCCATGTCTGAGGCGCTATCCCATCTGCGATGGTGGTCATTCTACACCCATGGAGTGGTGTTGCATGCTGGATCATGCATCATCCAACAAAGTTCCTAGTGGCCTGAATATAAAAGTGCATAGTCCTACTAAAGTGCTAAATACACAAGAGCAGAATACATTTTTTTTCTTTTTTTCTTTTTACATAGAGTGTAGAGAGAAAAATAAATAGAGTTAGCATTGAGGGTGGAGAGGTCGTTAGTTGAGGTGTCGACTACGCGTTATTTCCCAGCACTGGGTTCGGCCCTAGTAGCCATAATTATCTAGGGATTAATGTTAATAAACTGCATATGTAATTTGAACAACAAGATAAGAAATGGCTTGCACGTGAATTAGGCTCTTATCTTACTTATTATGTTTGCTGTCTTGCAGCCGTCACAAGAAAGCTTTAAAATTTGCCAACATCAGTTTACATTTTTCTCAACGTTTTCTTACAGATAAGTAGTTCCGTGTTGTTAGTTATTTCAGTGTTTGTCCCGTACTGCATAACCGTGTCAAACATCGCTAATTGATAGCTGGTAGGAGACTGCACACAGAACCTTTGTGTGTGTGTGTGTGTGTGTGTGTGTGTGTGTGTGTGTGTGTGGGGGGGGGGGGGGTACATTGTAAAAAAAAAATAAAAATTTATATATTTTTTTGTATTAATACAAATAAATATATTTCATATTCGCATATCTTCAGAAAGCCTTTATTCATTGTTTCCAGAGACTTCATTCCGGATCCAGAAATGTGGAAAATGCTAGTAACCACACTGAAAATGACGGCATCATTTAGGAGCAAGGCACTGAGTTTAGCTTGTCTAGTTGAAATTTGCAGTCACAGTGAAAACACATTTGAAACAAGCTGCATCTAGGATCACCGTCTAAAGTGTTCTATATGTCTATATGTAGCCTTTAGCTTTATTAGACTATACAGTATTAGTTATAGTTACCATAGGCTTAACTAATGTGGGAACTGAATCATCTGATTCATGGCCCATTGTACATATATTGTTATCATGCAAATGCATCTGATTATAGTGTATTTATTTGTATGAAACCATATGTTGTGGATTGTGCATTGAAGACTGAAAAATTTCCACAAATGTTTTATGGTCTAGGAAATAACACATCACCAATGTTGGAATTCTATAATGAGTTGGGAGGTACAGTAGGCCTACAGCATACTGAGATATACTGGGAGACAATTGCAAGCTTTGAATGTACATATGGGTTTATAGAGACGCTAATGCAATGTTAGCAAAAACTAACACTAAAACTAACTTGAGTGGAAATATTTACAAAATTACAGTGCATAAGTCCTTACATGGAAATGTTCACATCAAGTCTGAAGTGGAAAAGCATTCATGTTGTGTCTGTGTTTGTGCGTGTGTATGTTGGAATGAGTGTGTGTGTATGAGCATATGTGTATTTGTTTGTTTGCTACCCAGCAACAAGAGATGCATGAGTAAAGTGGGAAAGGTTTTGCTCTGCTAGTTCATTCAAAACTTTCTATAAAGTGTTGTGAAGTCACTGCACAGTGTACACAAATAGCAAAGTAAGCCAGTTTTTTATACTTGTATCTGCATTAAAACATGCTTTAATATATTTGTAATAGTATAGCCTAAAGTAGTTATAGTCTAATGTTGTATGCATTACGTAGGCATTGTCTAATTTAATGTATGTAGAATGTTTAAAAAATAGTTGGTGGAGTCATAGGTGGAGTGAGCGACTGTAAGATAAACTTGTTGTCAAATTCAGCGAATTTCAAGGTCCACTGTTCTGTGTGTGTGCTGAAAAAAATGATTCGGTGTGTCTACACAGGTCTGAAAAATGTGAAGACAAAGAAATTGTGCAGACCACACAACAATATCATAGTGTGTCAAATGTGTGGGGCGGGTGTTCTGAGGGAGCACAATAGGCATTGAAGGGAGAGGTTTTGTTGTGACTTAGTTCAAATATCAATAATCTCTCTCCAGAATCCCTGACTCCACCTTTGACATCTCTTAATATTTACAGACCTGCATGCACACGCGCACACACAAACACACACACACACACACGCACACACGCACACACACACACACACACACACACCTACACACATATAATATTACTAAATTTGAATATAAAATTATGAGCATCAACTGGGGTAATTAAGAAAATAGCATAATATAGGCTACCATAAATCTCATCAGATTAAAATACTTTTATAAAAGTGAATTACTCTCCAAAGTAAATTAAACCCCATATGTATGGTCTATGTACGGAACTTGAAAAATAAATGTAACAATGTGTTATTAATTATTATAAATAATATAAATAATTTGTTAGAATAGTTTTATAATTCATTCAGAGCCTTCATATTTTTGGTTTTGATCAGGTAGAGGAGTAAGTAAATGTTGACTGTTAATATATATATTAAAACATTTCTAGAAGGCAACTAGTAATAAGCACCTATTTTCGTGTTTACCAATCAACGCAATACTCGTGATTACATAGAACGGTAATTATTTCCTTTTTCTTTTTGACATCGCAGCCACCGTAGTGTTAAAGCAGAGATATAATATGTCATGTGATAGAAAAATGTCAACACAGTGACGCACCTGACCTAAATGTAACAGAATCAACTCTTTCAGGTGTTTATAGATACAATGTATGACTATTAGCCGTTTGGAGACAATATTAATGTTTACTATTCTCTGCTGGGCTGTCACATTACAGGTAAGATGCCTGTGGTGACAAACTTGATTCATAAGGAAGTACAGATGCTACAACAGTACGGTAGCTATCAGAACTCTCAATCTGAATGAGCTAGTGTAAGGGACAACGTGCTAACGTTAGCATTCCTTTTGCGCTAATGTTTTTGTATGTTCATTAAATCAGACATTTTTATACTGTAGTAGTATATTATTAAAGCAGTCTGTATTTCCTAACGTAGACTGGGATGTAGACACTGAAATAGTTTAAGGGACTGAGCAGATGATTAGTTAGTGTACCGTACCGTAGTACAAAATTGCATAGTAGCCTTCGTTTGTTCCTGTTACCATATGTATTTACTACCCCATCAATAAGTACGGTAGTATTGCAAATATTTGCGTTTCTGCACTTTGTTTCAGGATGGATGTATGTCACAGTGGCCATTCCTCTCTAGTTCACAGTTTGGCTACTCTTCTCAGAAATGATGGTAATGCATCTACTGTATACCTAAACTACTATGTGTTAATTGTGCATTGTTAAAATGGTAGTCAGAGATTGTAAGTTAATACACTTTTTGTCAAATATCTACTCGCGGTCTGCTAGCTGCCCGTTCTGTGTTTGCACTGAAAAACACATCTATTGTTTCTACACACTATTTACAAACAAAGTGGTGCAGACCACACCACACAACAATATCATAGCTTTGCCAATTTGTTTCCCATGTGTGGGCCGAGCTTCTGTGGGAGAGGCGTTGAAATAACTATACAGTCGAGTTGCAGAAAAAATGAACAGACCAAATTATTTTAAATGTAATACTATACATATAATGTAAAAGTAGTATAGTTTTTATATATCTTAAATATAAAAATACATATATACCATGTATGTAAAAAATAAATATGTATAAGTAATATAAATCTGAGGCACTGCTGCAATGGTCTTTATTTTTTTTTGCATCTGTGCTTCTCCAGAATAAAGACTCTACCTTACCTTAAATGTTTTCTTTTCTGTGCAAATCACATCGTGGTATCACCATCCAGTGGTTTGTACAAAAAACATAGTGAATGAATCTTTGATGGAGATTAAGTCACTCCCAGTCACCAGCCTTAACAATCAAGCTACACGCTTGAGTCTTTCTAAACGGTAGCATGAGCACATACGTTCTCCAGTCTGTAATGCAGTGAAGTCATATGGATGACTTGGTGTTGAGTGTCCTCCCTCTGGGCTGGTCTGGGCGGTTGTCAGGTGACTCTGTGCTGGAAGGCAGCAGCACACTCACTATGGAGGCCTCCAGCCTGCAGCACTTAACGCGGCTCTTCGAGCAGTACCTGCAATCCAGGAGCCAGCAGCATGGCTTCCTGGCCCTGCCCTCCCACCCGGCCGAGACGGCGTCCCTGCTTCAGCTGCAGTTCCTCTTCGACGTCCTCCAGAAGACCATCTCCCTCAAGGTGAATGGGCGTCCATTTAGTACTGTATGAGTGGCTTAGAGCTGGGGAAACAAGACTGGATGAGTACGATGAGGTAATGGGTGTGTGTGCATGCATACCCATTGTATTAAATTAGGGACTTTCTGGATGTATTCAATTGAAATATGACCAATACACTGTGTTCGATAACAATTAATTAAAATCAAAACGCAACATGAAGCCAATTTTACACACAGGGAATGAAGTGAATCCGTTAACACACAGGGAAACATGCAGTTTAGGATGAGATGCACTACTTTTAAAGTAAAAAAAACTTGTAACTGCACTACTCTGCACTGCTAAACTGCTACTGAAAATTTAGCTCGTGCAATGTCTGTTGTCTAGCTTAATCTTCTGTCATCTTATTTAATTTATTATTTAATTTTAGTTATGTAATTTCAGTATAATATTATGTAAAAATTATTACTACTTATAGTAGTGTGCATTTTAATTGGAGATAGCATTGTGGATTGTACATAGCAGTGACTTCCCACCTTGTTATTTTCTTAACTTGAACATTTGACTTGTTTGTAACTACGTTTATGTTGAGCACTTTGTGTTCCACTGCAGATCGTCAACCCACCTGGGATGAGGATTCAGTCTGTGGTGAAAATCTTCCCATTTAAGTCACTCAAGTTCTTGGAGGTGAGGGCGTGAGAAAATGCATTGAAACATGCACACAAGAAAAGCACATAAGAAATGTACCTTTTAAAAAGCAGGGCCGCAAATCTTCATAATAAAGTAGTGACAGTCTATTTATCTAAATGGATTTTGCTGTGTGAATGAATGAACAAACTTTACCCTTCATAGCCTCCATTTGGGTTCTGATGTGTTTTTAAGATGCCATAAACGGTATTTAGAACAATAGAGGACTTTGTGCACATAAAACAAATCTATATCATGTTTTAAACTTTATTTGCTGGACAAACCAGAGTATTAGTTGCAATAAACCTGCCCTCTTGGCTGTAGTTGGTATACAGAACAAAATACACATGTAGAGGGCTTTGCAAAATAGGTCACAGGACCAGCCAGACAACTAAAAATAACATATTTATAGTCTGGATAATATGGCTCCAAACTAGCTCTCTTAGCTTTTTTAGCTGTATTGGATGGCGCCACTAGGTGGCAGTATAAAGTCTAATGCGGTTTACACAGTTAAATTCTTATTTAAACTTTTTAAAGTTCTACATTGTGTATTGACATACAGTATCTGGCTTTAGGTTACTTGATAGTCTGTTGGGTTTAAAAGTGTATTAGTCAGATAGCTTTACTCATCCCACTTTCTGGCTGTGTGTCTGCCTGCCTGCCTGCCTGTCTGCATGTCTGCCTGTCTGTCATGACTAAGCATGAACAGTGAGCATGGTGTGATCAGCTGTCCACCAACCATCTCCTCTCCTGTATGTCTCCTCCTGGCTAGTTGAAGCGGGTGCCTCCACACTGTCTGGAGGGCCTCAGGGGGGTCTACTCCCAGCTGGAGGTCTTCACATGTTCCAGAAGCCTCAGCTCCCTGGAGGTACACGATTGCCACCTGCAGTGTTTGTGTGTGAAATGCTAAGATGGAGTGGTCGGCGTGTGTGTATTTGTATAGGTGGTATGCTGGGGAGATACGGGTATCAAAGCGTGGGGGGGGGGGGGGGGGGGGGGGGGGGGGGGGGGGGGGGGGGGGGGGGGGGGGGGGGGGGGGGGGGGGGGG
>JAODUK010000012.1:1055601-1085189 GCA_027564635.1 Typhlichthys eigenmanni | reverse complement strand
ATGGTGCCTATAGCTGGAATAAAATGACAGATTCCTTATTCGATTTAGATGTGATGTCATAATTAAACTTAGGCCTTATATTATATGGCACACCGATTAAGAAGAAATTTGGAAAAGGGCACTTCATATCGAAAAGGTTGCCGACCCCTGGTCTAGAATGACCGAGGCAACAACGAGGGAATTAGGAATAAATGAAAAACGTTTAATAATCAAAAAACCAACAAACACAGGCATGAAAGCAAAATAACCAAGCAAGGGTTAGACGAAACACAAACACTATATAGACACACTGACAGCAATCATCCACATAGGAAACAGTTGTGGAAGACCCTGATTGTCACCTGTCTCAGAGCAACTGTCAGCTATCAGCTGGGATCGCGTGCGAGAGCGTGCACTGCCCCGCCCCATGTGACATGGGTGGTGTTACCATAGAGATTTTTATTATAGAACTACAGACAAACCATGCAACTGTAAAACTGTAAGAATGTTTTATTTTAACTTTTTATTAAAAGGCATGGTCTGTCATTCTCAAGAACGCTTTCTAACTTTTAACTAACATCAAACAAAAACACCTCTCCCTTCAATGCCATAGCCATAGTGTGCTCCTTCAGAAGCTCTGCCCCACACAGTGGAAACGCATTGCAAAGCCTAGGGCATTGTTTCTGTGAGCGGTGTTCGCAACTTTGTTTATGTTTTGTTTATGTACCTATTACGGAGCCAGGGCTGTGTAGAAGTACTGGATCATTTTTTCAGCAGTCACAACTTAAACTTAAACTTAAACTAGCAGAATGTGAGGAGATTTTTTGTGTATTTGACATGAATTGTATTATGAAGTGTATTAACTTACAATCTCAGACTACCAGAAACTTTAGGAAGACCTGGCCAAGATGGGCTTCAGCATAAATAACAGTTACAGACAAGATTATATACTATCAATTATAAAATCTCAACAGCAAGCATAGAAAATCGTGAGTCACAGTTCTTCATCTTTCAATTATAAGCATTTAGCAAAATTAATGTTAATGTCAAGCCTTTTTTTGCAATGTATTCCATGCTGACAGCACATAATTAGTGGGAAACATTTTTCTCATTCATGTGCTGGCTTTTGATACAGAGAGCATAAAGCTCAGAGAACGCAAAGAATATTGTGGGAGCAGATCAAGACTTGCCTACAGGTGTACCAGTTACAAAGCCTGTCACTACGTATGTGTTTGTATTGCTTACAAAAAGAACCTAGCGGGTCACTGCACCAATAAAGGGCAAGGATGGATTGGTCAGGGACATTTGCATCTCAGTTTCTAATAGGGCCTCTGGAACTTATGAATACCTGGTTATGCCATTTGGATTGACCAATGGGCTGCCAGTGTTCCAGGGACTGGCAAATGACGTGCTCAGTGACATGCTTAATAGATTTGTCTTTGTCATTACTGACAACATTCTGATTTCCTCCAGGCGGGAGCACGTCATCCATCCACCAGGTGCTTCTGGAGAACAACCTTTTTGTTAAAGCAGAGAAGTGTTCCACCACTCCACCATTTTGTTCCTGGGATACATCATTGGCTCAGGGAAGTCTCTAGATGGACCCTGTTAAGTTGACGGTTTGGTTAATGCACCATCACGTCCCCGTTTCTTCACCATTTACATTTAGCCCACAGCATTTAGCAGATGCTTTTATCCAAAAAACGACTTTCTAGTACGTGTCAATAGATGAACAGGTCATAGACCAGCAATTTTAAGCAAACAACATTGTGGTAGAATAATTAGAGAGAGCTAGCATACCAGAACAATACATAATTAAATCCTCAAAGATCATAGCTAATAGTCTAAATAGTAGGACATAGTTTCTAGAGCAAGAAAGACGTTTCTTAAAGAGGGAGAATTTAAAATGATAAAGGATCATAATAAATAGAAAACGCCAGTTAGAATGAGTGCATCTATGATCTATGTCATCATCTTCCCCATCCACTCCAATGTGAGCTGATAGATTGTGGTGGAGAATGACTCCCGTGATGTCAGCGTAGGGGCCGTACTGTTGCAGCGCCCCATCCATGACTGGACGCTGCTTTTCTTTCCTCTCACATGGGCTCAATCTCTCTGATGTGAGATGTTGGGAGCTCTTGGCTGTTTTAGACTGCGCTGGAGGAATGAGTGGACACAATCTAACGCCATCTATGACCCTCACATACAGACCCTGTCTTTGTACCACAAACGTAATGAATGGAAGGAGGAGCAGTTACTCTGGATGGATCATCGTGTAATTACAAAGAACCCTACATATGCCAACAATTATGAGATAGATCAAACCTTGCGTACATACTTCTCCACACAGTCGCTTTATCAATCCTGATGAAATTTAGAGCTGCCCTACAAACAGGCTTCTAGTCACACATGTTAACACACACATTTGGCTCTAAATGGTATTAGCAAAATACATGCTTGTGCCTGAAGAATGCATTGATTTCAAATACAGGATGACAAAAGAGTTGAAACCAAGAAGAAGCTTTGTCACCCTTCATAAGAAAAATAAATTGTATAACAAAATACTTCACAGTAGTGTGTTAGGACTTACAAATATATAGAAGTTTTTAAGCAAAGTTGGATACAATATCAAGGTATCAAAGAAAACTGTCCAAAATAATAAATGGAGAGTGTCATAAACAGACATTATTCCAATGCCTATGTTCACAAAGATCTTGCCCCACCACCACAATTACTGATCTGTTTCACCTTTAGCTGATGTATCACCAGCTGCAGTGCAGACACAGTTGGCTCCCAGCATCCAGATACGTCTAGTGAAATGTGATCCATTACCTCTGGACCACTGGCTCCAGGAGGCAGCAGGGGTTGCTCCATGACCTATCCACACTGACAGGACTGATAGTCAGCAATGTCAGGTTCCTAGGCATCACCTAACTCACACTCACCATACAGAGTTGTGCCAGAACGCATCAATCACTCTCATTCTCACCAAAAGACCCCTTAAATACAACATTTACCATCTACACTCACCCACCTAACCCATGCACCCTACTATTTATAATTACTCCTACTGTATTTATTATTTATATAGTGTATTTGTGCTTTTATCCTAATGTATTTATATTTGTATTATATTTTAAGTGTGTTTTTGCAACACATTCACTGGATAGGACAGAGACCACACCCGCTGAGCCACTTATTAAGTATATATATTAATGTACTTAATTTCTCTGTTATCTCCTTGTGTGTGTGCTAGTGCTACGACTGGAAAAGTCAACTTGACATTTTTACTTGATAAAATAAAGTTGAAACGTGAACCTTTAGAACACACATTTTGCACACACACACACACACACACACACACACACACACACACACACACACAGTCTGGCTAATATCACAGAAACAAAACATGGACACCGTCTACAGTATGACCCTGACGCTTGTCTTTGTACCACAAACTCTTCCATCCATTAGCACTACATCACATAAGCAACTCTGTGCTGAACATCTGATACATACAACCTTGTATGTTTGACTGACTTTCCGGAATTGAAGAGGTCAGTGTTCATTGGCTGTTAGCATTGTCACTCAAGAAGTCTGGTAATTCCGGTATGACAATAGTGCAGTGCTTTATTTACTATTTGTTACATTTATACACAGTCACAGTCTTATCTAACAGACAATACCTGAAAACAGCCATAGTCGTGTTGGAAAGTTTCTCAATAAAAGTTTAACGTCTGACTTTGTCATTGAGTTGCTCGTTGTGCATGTCAATCAAAATGTCAAGTAGGCGGATCTTGATGCAGTATGCCATCGCTGTATCACAGATTTTACATGAGTAAGACTGGCTCTGCAAGAATACCAGAAACGTAACAGACTAACAGAGCCAATTATGTAATATCCTCTTAAACTGTCTATTCAGTCCCCTAACCAACATATATACAGTATTTATATTTAACATTATTAATTTACTCTTTTTGTAAACTTTAGAATTTTTCCAAGTGTTACTCGATCTGCCTTCATCTCCCTTATTCATATACACTAAACACAAGGGAGACTATTTGTGGTAAATATTGCTAATGTTTTTCCAACTATCTCTAATCTTCCATGAAATGTAATTATATGGATTGTTACCATGTTTAGTCATGGACATGGATGTGCTTTGCTGAGATTCTTACAAAAATCAACAAGTTAAACCAAAATGGATTAATGAACCTAATCCATGCCTAACCATCAAATCTTTCCTAAAAATGTAATCCAACATAAACCAGTATATCCATCTGCTTTACAGATGGGTTAAGCGTATTTACGAAACAATGGAAGTCAATATTGGATCATCGTGTACCACAAACATGAGATTATTTCATGCCGAACATTCAAAACAAAATGTTTTTTTTTAACAGCTGCTAAAAACACATTAAGCCTTACCCTTCTGTATTGGCACGTCATTCATTTACTCGGTTTTGTTATTGTAATATATTATATTAATATTACACACTGTACTGTAGTATTATGCTTTAATTGTTTACAAGATATCTATACTGTTCTATTTATCCATTTATCTATTTTTCTCCTGTACCCTTTCCACCTGCAAAACAAAATCCATTTCCCATTAAAACATTTTGCTCTGCTGTAATAACTCCAAAATTGTATAACTTTTATTAACTTTTGTAATTATTTGCCTTATTTTGAAATAAACATCTTAAACTTTTTTTTGACAATTAAGGTTAACCTCCTCGCATTGTATTGACTGGCTAAGAAGAGCAAAGCCATTTGTATGGCTCTAAGTCATTTAGTTAATAGAGACAGAGAACAGAGATTTACCAATTTGTGTTAATAAAACTATAATCAAATAAAATAATAGAAAGTCCTTGGTGTCGGGTCTATTAATTCTGAAATCCCCTTGGGGAGGTTCAGCCGAGAAGTTTGTAAGGCTTCTTAGGTATCTAAAGGTCACAGCTTCATTAGTAATTAACAACATTTTTGGCAAGGTGACAGGTGGAAGGAAGGGTCATAAAGTGACCTTTCTCTCTGGACATCTCCTATTTGAGATGAGACTATTTAAAACATTGTATTCTTACTACACATGTATAATAAGGGTGACATGACATTAACATAATATCTGACATGAAAATAAAGAATAACTTAATAAAAGAATAAATGGTATTTCCAGTTTTCCACAGCATTTGGTTTCATGTCAGTCTATTCATAATTTGATATAGCTCAAGACCCTCAATGTGCGACTATGAGGGTAAATGAAAAATATAATATATTTTTTAAAGAGATTATTTTCCAAATCTAGGACTTCTGGGGAGATCTTGCCCCACAGAGACCAATGAGTAACCAGAAAGGCAGGACATTACCTGTATGTCTATAATACTAATAATATAGAAATTAAATCCCAGCGAGACATGCAAGCATGGCACACAAACAAACTTTATGCCATGCTTACAGAAGCTTACACAATGTGTCTGTTTGTTTTTATATGTTATGAACAGGACAGAGTGTGTGGGTGCACCAATAAGGGGCAAGGGTGGAGTGACCATTTGTTTTGAACACACTGTTCTGCTCGATCGTCCACACACCTGTCATACATTGTAATGTATGACAGGTGTGTGATGCAGAGGCCTGGAGCCAAAGAACATTTTCCCTGCGGGACATTACAAAAATACCTTACCTTAGCTTACCTTATTTTACCTAACCTTACCTTACTTTACCACACCAGATGTGGTTAATATCACAAAAACAAAACGCAGATAACTTATATGACCCTGCCTGTCATCTTCGTATTATAACACATGCCTTCCAGAATCCTTTATTTTTTTATGTTTTAAATGCTTTATTCTCTCCCCTACATACTTTCCATGCTTCTTCAAAATCATTCATTTACCTTTTCTCTATAACCTTTGTCGTCTTTCCTAGTCTTCCTTTTTCCTGTCTGCCATTTTCATTCATCACCCTTATTCCTATACACTAGCAAACACAAACAGAAGGGAGGCTGTTTGTGGTAAATATTGCTCATGATTTCCTATACTACTCATCAATCTAATCTTAGATTAAGCTCAATGCACTGGATAGACTGGCTACTCCCCATCATGAGCATGCATGTCCTTTGCTGAGATTCCTAAATAAAATTGCACAGACATCCTTAATGTATTTCGTAATTTATCCCAATTACCGTCACCACATCAAATGACCATTGATGTCCTTTCTAATCCACTACACACTACTACACCAACTTGATTGTGATTATTAAATAAACTTGAGAACATATACGGTATTGTGCCTGTTGCAGTGATATCAATCAGCTGTGCAACAATGCAAGCATATTTCTGATAAGTTAGTTCCTCGTGTACCACAATGAAGGATGGCAGTTGGCGCAGTGGGCAGCCAGTGATCCAGAAATGGCTCATTCAAACCTTGCTAACTCCTCACCAAGTGACAAAATGTCTATAAGAAAGACGCCTAACTGCTAACTGCTCACAGCGGTGAGGTAACGCCTTGCATGGCAGACATCACCATCAGTGTATGATTGGGTGAATGTGAGGCAATACTGTATGCTTTAAGTGGCCGGAAGGTTGGAAAAGCACTATTGCAGTCTATTTACCATTACCACAAATAATTGATGATTTAATTCAAATATCAGCATTCCACCTTAAATTAAGATAATAAACTCACTTAAAAAGTAAATGCACCCAAAAATGTGTTGTTAAGGGTTGTAAAATGATATGATTGAAGTGATGAGACACATCAATGATGATATTGACAAAAGTCCAATTTTTATAAAAAGCTGCTTATGGGTGAAATGTCTCTACATGTCATATCTGTTTAATATTGCCTTGAAGGCCTATGAGTGTACATTTTACTCATGCATCATCAAATTCAAATGTTAATGTGACCCATCCTCTCAGCCCCTCCCCTTCCCCCCTCCCTCAGCTCCTTGACTAGTTTTTGCATTTAGCATGGATGTAGTCAGGCTCAGAGCTAGAGTGCAGTTACAGCATAACTAATATCAGTTTTATTTTAATTTTGTGGTTGATTCTAGTTCTAGTAAATATGTCACCAGGAAACGCTTGAGCCAAAGATAAAAACATGTTCAAAGTAATAAAGTGTGCGCTCATAGAGTACACCCACTAAAAAGTGCATACTGTATCTGCAATAGGGCAATTGTCCAACAATAATAATGGAAAACAGGGCTGTGTTCAGTTCACAGTTTGATAACAAGATGGCTATTGTTCATGCTCACAGAAGTAAAAGTTCTGGTCATAGCAAACATTTTAGTGGAAACAGTTGTTTATTTTATTTTCGTGCAAACTGAAAGCATACTGTATTTTGATTGACAATTCTCATATTTTTCAGTTTCTTATCTATTTTTCAGTTTCTTATCTTACCTACAACAGTAAATATAATCTTCATATTATTCCAATCATCCATGTTAAACAAATTACATTTTAGGTGAAACATAATAATTGCTTGCATTTTATTTTTTGGGTTTTCTTGTTGCTTGTCTGAACTAAAATGAGCCCAGTTGAAATAAATGAGTGCAATTTAGATGACAGTGAAAACTGAAAGTGATTTTTTTTTTTTTTTACTAATAACACAAGTTCAACCAATCGAGTGTGATAGTGTGTGATATTGCATAATAATGTCTATCCTTGTACAATAAAAACACATTTCAGATTACATCTGTGTAATTCTTCAAAAGTAATTTTCAGTGTCCAACTGCATTCATCCCATCATCGTACCAGTAGTAAAGGTGAAATAAAATAAAACTTTTTTTTTTGAGGGATGTTTATTGGATTATTACATGTATATAATAAAACACATTTTTATTATTGACAATTGATTGTCAAGTTGTTGTGTTCAACCATGGAGAGGATACTGCACCTGGACAAACCAAACTCATATATTGCATATTCCCATAAAATCCATAGCCGATAGGAGCACACAACATTTTGGGTATTGTTTAGAAATGTTCTGTGGAACTGATGTTGAAATATATATTTTTTTTAATGCACATTAATTAGGCTACATATTATTGAGTTCTGGACCTGGTTTATGTTGTTATATTCAGCACATTTATTCACCTGCTAATATATTGCAGTAATTTATTTATTTATTTATTCAGGACAGGGGACAGCACAAAGTGACAATATATTGTAGTAAAGGTATAATTTTGTTGTGAAAATGAGCTTTACCTTAAACCATCCCATTCCTTCAAGATTCAAGATCTTCAACATTGAAGATGATATTTCTGGAGCCAACACATTAGCTGCTATAGACACTGGTACTATAATGTGATACCTATACTGCATAATGAATGACTATGCACAGATATGTCGTATTATTCCAGGTGCATGTACTGTACGCTGTGTGTATCTGTGTCTATACATATGCAATGTATTTAAATATGTATGTAAATATGTAAATATGCTATCACTTGTCTTTTCCTGTTGTAATGTTGGCTGTAAACACACACACACACACCTGTGTCCTTCAGTGGCTAAGCCCTGCCTCCTCCAGGTATGCAGGTGGCAGGGTATAAAAAGGTATACAAATGAAGGCATCAATCTGCCTTTTTCCAGGGTCAGAGAGGAGGAAAGAGTGCAAGACACATAGCAGGGAATATTGGAACATTTTGGAAATTGGAAAACTGGATTGACTAGAAACCTGGATTGACGGTCCACAGTAGACTTGCACTGCGCTGCAAAGATGGGTTTGCTTAATGTAAGTGTTGAGGCTTTAGGAAGTTCAGATGTTGAAATGTTCAGTTTTAGGATAATGTTATTTTATGGAAAAAGTTAAAGCGCTACTGAACTATTAAAACCCCATAACTCATTTTGCTTTCTTATCTCAAAATGTATTTCTTTACTGATGTTAAACAGTAACACTGTTTGTATATCGAAACATTTCAGTATTCTAATTTAATACATTATTATCATCCATTATTTCTCAAAAACATATTTAATAAAATTTGATTACAGTTTTTTTATAATTTTTTGAGATAAAAAAAAACATTTAATTCATGGTGTTAGCATCAATAAGTTAATTAATATTGAGGTAGAGTCTAGAGTTTTAAAAAGTTAAAAGATAATATTGATCATATTACCTTAATATTACTTCAAGTTTCTTACTTAAATAAATGTATTGTGCATAAATATAAATCGGTCCGCACAACTCCCTCATACACTGAATAAGTGTTTAAATATTTAAAAGGGTCAGAAAGTCTTTAATAAGACAATGGTTCAGTTAGTTTGATCAGAAGTGAACACATACAGTATGTTCGATTTCAATCAGTTTTGTCTTTTAATTTAATTAAAAAATAAAATAACAAATGTTGCTCCATATGTTCTACTATGCTGCAGTTGGTGATCAGCAATTAGGACTGCAAAATGTATAATATATGAATTTTTATTAGCATTATATTCAAGATCAAAAAACTCTTGGAGCTATGATATGTCACTACAGTCTGTAGAGCAGATTGCAGACCATTTAAATAACTTGGATCTATGACATATCCAAATTCAACAGTCTGTAGAGCATGGCTAATACATTACTACATTTTATTATGTTATTTAATGAATCTGTACTCTGTATTCGATACTTTTAAAGTGAGATTTTACATAAACACAATATTATTATATAGCAGAACACAGAAAACAGACATTTCTATGAGGAATGTTATGTGAGCAATGTTCTGTGTTGCTCTTAGAATGAGAAGGATGAATACAAGCTGGCTGCAACATCTGAAAATGGAGAAAAGCCACAAAAGAAAAAGACCAATACGAAAGCTGATCTGGCTGACTTGAAGAAGGAGGTGGATTTGGTGAGTACTGTTCTCTTACTGTGGTTAACTTATTCGTGGGCGGTATGTCTAGTTTTTTTGCATTTCTTTGTGTGATTTCTAAATGTTTCGCTCTCTTCCTCTCTGTCCATCCACAGAATGATCACAAGTTAACCCTTGATGAACTTAGCAGGAAACATGGAACAGATATAAGCAGAGTAAGCCACGCCAGTGTGTGTATGCGTCACCAGGAGACATTGGCTTTTGGAGCGTTGTCGGTCATATATCTCATGTATCACCTCTCTGTCTCTCCAGGGTCTCACCACTTCAAAGGCAAAAGAGGTCCTGGCCCGAGATGGCCCCAACTCCCTCACGCCTCCTCCCACCACACCAGAATGGATCAAGTTCTGTAGACAGGTAGGCTTCAACATTTCTTTACGCTTATACAGACTGTGTGGATTCTATGCAGGTATAGGCTAGAATCTACTTGACTATCTTTTTAATCTTTCAGTTGTTTGGTGGTTTCTGTATGCTGCTGTGGATTGGAGCATTGCTCTGTGTCATAGCTTACACAATCCAGGTTTTGTCGGAAGAGGAACCTGCCAAGGACAACGTAAGGAGTTGTATATTAACACAGATGACAATGGCAATGCAGGAGTGCTTTGCTTAGGCTACTAGGCCTGTCACTATAATTAAGATACTAATTCACAGAAATAAAGGGTCATTCCACCCTTCATCATCGCCCTTTTTTCATCACTGATGTAAAATATTTACAGAATTAGCGATATGTATGAAGAATCGAAAATTACCATAATCTACAAATTCTGCTGACTGGACAATGTATCATCCAACATTTTTTATTGTGACAGGTCTAGTTTAAATCCTATTTGTTCAAATAATGAAACATTTACTGTTGAGGATGAAAAGTTTGAATTAAAATGTAATAATTACAGTCAGTAAATACCAGTCTTGTTTACCAAAATATCCTGTATGATGCCTAATGGGAAAAGAAATGCTGTAGATTTTCTGACATTTTACATTTTTGTCCTTCGCAGTTGTGGTTGGGTATTGTTCTGGCTGCTGTCGTCCTCATCACTGGATGTTTCACCTACTATCAAGAAGCCAAGAGCAACAATATCATGGAATCCTTCAGAAATCTAGTCCCACATGTAAGGTTTATACCAACCTTTAAAAACCTTTGTGAAACATTTCCTTTTCAGAGAACCAGATGGTGACTGGAGCCAATGAGTGTTTATGTTATCAATTAAAATTCCTCATGGAGCAGTATTGATCATTCAGAATTAGCAATTGTTACATACTGCATCAATGCCAGTATTTTACTGTAGCCTGTGTGTTCAGAATATCAATTGAAGCATTTTTTTGTGGCATCCCTGTAGCAAGCCCTGGTTGTCCGCGATGGTGAGGAGAAATGTATCAATGCTGAGGAGGTGGTGGTGGGAGACCTGGTGGAGGTCAAGGGTGGAGATAGGATCCCTGCTGACCTGCGTATCATCTCTGCTCACGGCTGCAAGGTTTGTACCTCCATGTTGACTCCATGTCGACCATTTATTCCTGAAGCATCTAAGTCACTGTAACAAATTTGACTATGACCTCCAATAATATCTGACCTGTGATTTAACCCAGTGCACAAAGAATATCAACTGTGCCTTCTCACACCTGCCTATAACCAAAATATCAGATATCATATCTATATCTATATTTATATCTATATTTGCACTATATATAGTGCACTATATATAGTGCAAATATGTAATTTTATAAAAATTATGTAGCTGTTTCTTAATTAAATGCACTTTGAGAAAATACATTAAACATATGAAAAACCCATTTGAAGATGCAGAGCAGGTAGCTTTTTCCGGAATAAACCATTCATTTCCCATTAGCCTAATTGCAATGTGCAATAAACTGGTGGTTTTTATGTAATCTAATTGTTTAAAGACTGTAGTTTGTAGTTTCAAGATACATTTCAAGTTCAAGATGTGTTTATTATTATTAATTAACAGAATGGTGTTTCTCAAAGTCTAACAAACAAGATTACAAGTAGGATTACAACATGCATGGCGAGACACCAGTAACTAGACCAGACCAGCTATATAAAAAGCGAACTGTTACAGAGTGCAAAAATATAGACATATGTACATATTACAGTATGGAAACATACTGTTAAGGTATATAGACAGAATGGAAGTAGGCCTACTCTGTATATACACAGAATAAATAAATAGTGAATGTACAGTAATAAGTATTACATGTGGAGGTGGGTAAGTCCTGGTGAGTAGTGTTTGGGAAATCTTCTGTTACTCTGTCTCTCTTCCGTCATCTTCTTCCAGGTGGATAACTCCTCTCTGACAGGTGAATCTGAGGCCCAGACAAGAAGCCCAGAATTCTCCCACGACAACCCACTGGAGACCAGGAACATTGCTTTCTTCTCTACCAACTGTGTTGAAGGTAGAATACAATCAGGAAGTCGAAGATACAGCTGTTTATGAAAGATATTGAGCCAGCATAAGACAAATAGGCTCTATACATCCATGAGCCAAAATGTACCTGGTGCGTATAGTATAATGCTTAGTAGCTGCAGACCAGCATATTAGACAAGTTGTCATAATGTTCAGTCTCAATGGCTATAGATATTTTTATGGAGGAATACTACAAAATGCAATCGTTTTTGATAAACAAAAGATAAAATCTACAATGTAAACATTTTTATGATGTAGCATCTAGAATAAGTGACTGATTTGTAACTGTCTGTCTCTGTCCAGGTACCGCTAGAGGCATTGTTGTCAACACAGGCGACCGTACCGTCATGGGTCGTATCGCCACTCTGGCTTCCAGCCTGGATGCAGGAATGACCCCCATCGCCATCGAGATCGACCACTTCATCAAAATCATCACAGGCGTCGCCGTATTCCTGGGCAGCACCTTCGGCATTCTCTCTCTCATCCTGGGATACACTTGGCTGGAAGCAGTCATTTTCCTTATTGGACTCATTGTTGCCAATGTGCCAGAGGGTCTCCTGGCCACGGTCACTGTGAGTACTGTAGTGCCTTTTATGAGTCACAAATGATTGGTACATCATGTGTACAATAGAATCTGACTACAGATAACCTGTTGTTATTTTGTTGGCCTTTCGCCTACACAAAGACAAGGTAAATGGTAACAAAAGCTGCATGCTTGCAGGTGTGTCTGACCCTGACTGCCAAGCGTATGGCCAAGAAGAACTGCCTGGTGAAGAACCTGGAGGCTGTGGAGACACTGGGCTCCACCTCCACCATCTGCTCTGACAAGACTGGCACCCTGACCCAGAACAGGATGACCGTGGCCCACATGTGGTTTGACAACCAGATCCACGAGGCCGACACCACCGAGAACCAGAGTGGGACCTCCTTCGACCAGACCTCTCCCACCTGGGCTTGCTTGGCCAGAATCGCTGGGCTCTGCAACCGAGCTGTGTTCCTGGCAGACCAGGCCAATGTGCCCATCCTGAAGGTGTCCATCAATCCTGCACACAATATCCATCATATTTCACCCACCAAGCTTCTGACAAATAGCTGTAAATAATTTAACGGCCCCAAATTATAAAATTTTCCATTAATTGTATTATTTGATATATTATATATTTGTTCATATCAGACAGACTTTTTCTCTTTGAGCTGACGATTCAAGATATGTTAAGTTTATTTATATATCCCTAATCACATTGCAGTCTCAAATGGCTGTACAGCCTACATTTAACTTGGAAACAAACAACAACCCTTAACCTGCTCCTAACCCCGGGCAAGGCAAAGCTTCCATTTAAAAACCCCATTGGGAAAAAGGGACGATACCTTGGGAAGGGAACACAGAGGGAGGAATCCACCCATCTAGGAGGGTTAAGATGCAATAAGTGATGATAGGCAAACATTATTTAGCAAAATGAAGATTTAGTTTCAGTTGTTGTTGCATTCAGGTTTTATTATGTCAATGAAAAGAATTCATGGCTAAATTACATGTTAGACAGATTTCAAAATCCCCAAAGAAAATATTTCTGTTTAGAGGACTATAAATAATAAATTACCGATGTAGTAGCATATCTTCTCTGCCTGTGTCTTCATCTTCCTTGGATCACTTTGTCATTGCTTCCTCTAACCAACCCAATGCATCAATTAGATTTCACCTGCTTTTAAGAGGTGGAGAAAACTGACTTTTTCTTTCCCCCTCAGTTTCATACATAAATAGAATTAACAAACTGAATTAATAAACATAAACTGAACTGTCTTTTTTATTCCTTGACATATTTTCGAACGGTTTAGCTTACAACCTGTGTCATTTAACAGAGAGGCGTGGCTGGTGACGCCTCAGAGTCTGCCCTGCTTAAGTGTATTGAGCAGTGCTGTGGATCAGTCAAAGAGATGAGAGAGAAATATAGCAAGATCGCTGAGATTCCATTCAACTCGACCAACAAGTATCAGGTAACACACTGTTGCCTTTATATTAATATTTCAGTTGTTCCGTAAAGGATACAGATTCTGAAAGTGTTAGTTAAGAGCAATAGTTAGACTTGACTTGCTTTCTCCATTTCACAGCTTTCAGTCCATAAGAACAGAACACCTGGAGAGTCCAAACACCTGCTGGTGATGAAGGGAGCCCCAGAGAGGATTCTGGACCGCTGCTCCACCATTTTGATCCAGGGCAAAGAGCAGCAACTGGATGACGAGATGAAAGACAACTTCCAGAATGCCTACATGGAACTGGGTGGACTGGGAGAGAGGGTGTTGGGTAAGATTCTGCCATATATCTAGATCTGGGATAAAAAATCCCCCAGTCTAGTTTAACAGTGAGCTCCAGTCTAACAACAACCCTTTCTATTCTTGTCTTCACTTTTCATTGTTTATTAAAGTTTAATATAGCCAAAATATGCAAATGTCACACAATATAAATGTGAATGACTGGTTAACCTTTATCCCATCCAGGTTTCTGCAATTATAACCTCCCTGATGACCAGTTTTCAGAGGGCTTTGTCTTTGACTCTGAGAATGTGAACTTCCCCACTGAGAACCTGTGCTTTGTGGGCCTCATCTCCATGATCGACCCTCCTCGTGCCGCTGTGCCCGACGCTGTAAACAAATGCAGGAGTGCTGGCATCAAGGTATAGCAGTCCTTTTTGAAATGCATTGGTCTGGACACAACTGGAATAGCTACTTTCTTCTTTACTACAAGAGTTGGTCAAACCCAACATGCAGTGTTCATTCCACCGCTGAACGTTCGTTCCATCGTTGTTTTGCTCCCCAGGTTATCATGGTAACAGGTGACCATCCAATCACAGCCAAGGCCATTGCCAGGAATGTGGGCATCATCTCTGAGGGCAATGAGACTGTCGAGGACATTGCTGCTCGTCTGAATCTACCAGTGTCAGAGGTTAACCCCAGGTACTCTATTACATTGGTATAGCCTCAATGAAATGTGACTTTATTGCCTTGTTTCTTTCAGTATTCTGACCCTGTACACACGAGGTGAAGAATATATTATTTCTTATAATCCCCTTTCTTACCAAATAATCCCTAATATATGTGGAGATAGAGAGAAGCTGTCAGTTGACTTCCGTTTGATGTGATGGGATGCTGTTTATCAGGTCTGCGGGATACACTCTGTCTGATGCTTAACAATATAGACCTGACGAGAGAGATCACAGTGTTGTTTGTTGGTTTTTGGTGTTAGAATTTAGAAGTGTCCAAACAGTGTGTGTTTATGGAGCACATTCGTCAAACAGTGTGTGTTTATGAAGCACATTCATGCCAATAGGCAGCACTGGTAAACTCTGATTTGATCATGTCCAACATAATTGTTTGTCCTTCTCTACAGGGAAGCCAAGGCCTGTGTGGTCCATGGTGGAGAACTGAAGGACATGAACGAGGAACAACTGGACAAGGTCCTGCGGTACCACACTGAGATTGTATTCGCCAGAACCTCCCCTCAGCAGAAACTTATCATTGTGGAAGGCTGCCAGAGACAGGTAACTGTTGCCTTACTGATGTGTAGAGCAGAGTAGAGTAAATGTAGAGCAGAGACCCTTTTATGCTCTACCATTGTCAAAATACATTTACATGCTATGCTCCAGCAATAAAGGCAGGGTTAGTCATTTTCAAGAACGCTTGCTAATAATATCCCTCCCCGTGTCCTACGCATTCTGCAGCAGTGTAGTAGTACTACGGCTTTGTTGTTGTGAGCAGTTTTCACCACATTGTTCATATTCTTATTTACGAAGCCAGGGCTGTGTAGAAGAGACGGATAATTTTTTCAACACGCACAGACAAGGGTAAAATAGATAAATGTGAGATATTTGTTGAATTTGACAAAACGTGTTACCTTACAAATTAGCTTGCAATAGCTGACTATACCTTTAATATATGCTGTTGTGTATTTGAAAACTGTTCTGTGCCTTCAATGACCTGTTGTAGAAAACTGATCAACATCCCACATATCCAGCATTGATGGGAACATTGCTGTTCATCCACTGATTTAGGAGAATGTCTCTCTCTGCCGGGACAGGGTGCCGTAGTGGCTGTGACAGGTGACGGTGTGAACGACTCTCCGGCCCTGAAGAAGGCTGACATTGGCGTTGCCATGGGAATCGCCGGCTCCGACGTCTCCAAACAGGCTGCTGACATGATATTAATGGATGACAACTTTGCCTCCATCGTCACTGGAGTGGAAGAGGGTGAGTTTTAAATAGTGATGTATTTTTATTTTTATGTTATTAGCAATAATACAGAAGCTGTTCATTTATCAACAGACCTCACAAAGTTATGTCAATCAAGCAATGTCTGCACATGCCCACACTGACCTAAAGAAGTACACACACAATTGATTGTAGGGGGGAACTTTAAAACACTGGTAGAGGGCTGCCTACACAAACACGGACAAGATGCACACTGTTATTTAGGACGCATGCTGTGGGAAAGTTTGATCAGAAAAGTCTTGAGGCTGGTGTTGAAGGTGTCAGATAGGGGGTCAGAGCATCGGATGGCTGAAGGAAGTGTTCCACAGCTTAGGTGCTGCAGCAGAAAAGGCTTGGTCACTAAATGCGCGTCGCCAGGTGCGGTATATGATGATGTGTCAGATGGTTGTAGATCACGTGCAGGGGTCTAGAGGTGGAGTACATCAGTTATGTAGGGAGGAACTAGATTATGGAGTGCTTTATAGGTGAGGAGAGGACCTTAAATTAGATGATGTGTTTTATAGGACGTCAATGATATTCTTCCAGGGTGGGAATGATATACTTCCAACAAGCACTCCATTATAGTCCAGGCAAGAGGTGACAGAGTATTACAAATTCAGCAGAGGTACCACAGACACAGAGAGAGTTAAATGTACACATGTATCTGTTTGTGATTGGAGGGTTGGGATGATGAGTGTAACATGAGTGGTGGTATTACTTTATTTTGTATATATTGTATTGTTTTTACTCATTTTTAATTGTTTTTAATGACGTAGTGTGAAGCACTTTGTGTTACATGAATTTGTATGAAAAGTGCTATATAAATAAAGATTGATTGATTGATTGATTGATGTATCTAACAGGCCGCTTGATCTTTGACAACCTGAAGAAGTCCATCGCCTACACCCTGACCAGTAAGATCCCTGAGATGTCACCCTTCCTCATGTTTGTCATCGCCGGCATCCCTCTGGCTCTGGGAACTGTCACCATCCTCTGTATCGATCTGGGAACGGACATGGTGATTTGAATGATTGATTTAGAATACGAATGCTTATGGCAGATATAATACTGAATGCCAGGAACCTCTCTCTTGCTCTCGTAGCTTCCTGCCATCTCCTTGGCCTATGAGGGACCTGAGAGTGACATCATGAAGAGACAGCCCAGGAACTCAAAGACAGACAAACTGGTCAATGAAAGACTCATCAGTATGGCCTATGGTCAGATCGGTAAGACAGCGCGCCTAGTCATCTAAGCTCAGATAATTATTGAAATTACATTAGGAGCTGATATTTCTTAATTCTAGTATACATGTAATGTAAGCAAAGTTTGTACGTGTGCTGTTGATGTTTTACAACAAAGTATTATGTTGCTTAAATCAAACTACGCTCATATTTTGCTAGGTATGATGCAGGCGGCGGCTGGGTTCTTCACATATTTTGTGATCCTTGCCGAAAATGGCTTCATGCCCTTTTACCTGCTTGGGCTCAGAATTTCCTGGGATAACAGACACATAACTGATCTGGAAGACAGCTATGGCCAGCAGTGGGTCAGTGCGGAATAACTAATGCTAGCCTTGTTTGACACAATGTGCACCAAGAACTGTTTGATGAAAAGCTTGTAAGAAGTCAACATTCCACAATGTTACATTGTTTTAAAAAATGTCTTGTTATTCTGCACCTTATTTGTAAAAAACAAAAAACAAAAAAGTAAATGTTATGTTATGTTACAATACGTTTTTAAGATATACAAAAATCTTATCACAATCAAATCTATCTATATCCACCAGACTTATGAACGCAGAAAGATTTTAGAGTTCACCTGCCAAACAGCGTTCTTCGCCAGTATTGTGGTCGTCCAGGTGGCTGACCTTCTCATCTGTAAAACCAGGATGAACTCTATTCTGCAACAAGGAATGAAGTATGTACCCCTGAACACATCCTGAATAGACCACATCATGGGATAAAACAGTGCAGTAATTCATTAATTTACTCAACAATTCATCCATCCATTCATTCATATATTTAACCAATAACCTAACCTTGCTAAGTATATATTTTTGTATTACCCTATCAAAACTTGTATAACTAACTTTAATCAGTTAAACCATTTGTTTATCATAAACAAATTAACTTGGTCTCAAATATAAAAAATACTGAGATTCAAAATACCCGTGTTTATTATATGCACAAATATCCAAAGTTTACAGGGGTTAATCATTAGTAACTGGATACTATACTTAGTCAATATGGACTAAACTGTTATTAATGTAAATTGAGGTAGGAAAATAGGATATTACAAACGGGTGAAGAATTTCATTCAACTAGGGGTAAAGTGCTGCTATTGTATTGTCATCATTGATATCTACAGTATAATATTGTATTTTCATACATTATCTTATATTGCTAGTTCTCATCTGTTTAACACTATATTATTGTCCTAACACCATTGTACTAACAAAATACAGTGATTAAAATGGCTCACCCACCCACAGCGTACCAGATTGTGGTAACTGCTGTTTCCATTTATCTCATCCACAGGAACCGTGTTCTGATCATTGCGATATTTGAGGAGGTGGCACTGGCTGCCTTCCTGTCCTACTGCCCTGGCATGGATGTTGCCCTCAGAATGTACCCTATCAAGTGAGTACAACACATCTGAAGTGTAGTGCACATCAACGTACACCTTTGGTATAAACTGACATGCCAGAAAAATTGTTAGACACAAGTCCATCTGTGGAGCTGTCCATCAAAATAGTTTGAAAAAGGCAGGCACTAAAAAAATACTTGGCAGTTGACTGGATCAACCAACATGTTTTCCAGTTGCTTTCTCTGTCACACCTAAACCACGCCCGTTGTTATCAGTATTTGCGCTGATTGGTCAGCTCAATTGCTTCTCTGATTCAGTCGGATTCCTTGGTTTCCAGCAAAATTAAACTGAAGCTTGCAAGGCCAGGATGGTCTCACGAGGCTACCTCTGATCAGCGTCACAACCAAATGTTAGCATGTGTATTAATGTGGTTGAACATAGCATTCCTTCCAGAAAAGCCCCTTTAGTGATTGGAACCATGATTTTGTTTTTTCATTGTAGATCTAATATTTTGCAGGTTAATTGGATACAGTTTGTCACATACACTTACTGAAGATATGAATGTCCAGTTGCTGCATTCAAATGTATGACCTGCTCTATCCTTTCTCTATTCCTCTCTATTTCCGTTCTCCCATCCCAGGGCAGCTTGGTGGTTCTGTGCCTTTCCTTATGGCATCATGCTCTTCTTCTATGATGAAACTAGGAGATACATCATGCGACACAACCCAGGAGGTAAGATCCTTAACCAACCAAGCCAGCTGTGCACAGCTGTATCTTGGAGATCTATAGAGAGTAAAATATGAAACAGCAGTCATACAATCTTAACATTTACTTATTATTGAAAGTGTGAAACTCCACTCTTGGCAATTCCCAGGTTTTTTTTAGAATGAATAGTGTTCCTAGCTTGACTATTGTTTAGTTGACTATTTCAATACATGTACCTTTAGGGTTCAAGAAACCAGCGCCTAAGTATCATGATGTGGATAAGCATACCTTAATCCATTGCATTAGAACTGAAACAGATGTGAATACAAAGCTCCACACCTTAACATAACGTTGCAATCCATTATGTTCACAGGTTGGGTGGAAAAGGAGACTTACTACTAAGTCTACTACTTGCATCATGTCAAGCTGTGCAACGTCAGAGAGAAGCTGCACCGTTATGCTGTTATCTTGCTGCCATGTTAATATATTTGTCTGACTTAACTGCTAGTCAGTGCACAAGAAAGAGTATGTATGCAATTAGGATATTGTGGTCTTTACGACTTCACATGACAATAAAGCTTTTCTCATCTGAGTTTTACATTGAGTTTTAAAGTGTTGAGTTTTGTTTCTAGGTTTTTCCAGAAAGATTGCTGAAATAAAAAAAAGATGATCGCTGAGGAGGCTGTCTTGTTGAATACGGTGACCTGTTTCTATCGATCATAATGTTGAAGAGGGACTACCTAGAGTTAATTAGGGGAATTAACTGCACAATAAACCTAGCCTGTGGGCTAAATCCCATAATACTGTATAGCACAAATAACACATCTGCTATTTCAGAACCTGGCTTGAACGTTCAAGGTCTTGTGTCTGCAGCAGATGTATCCACTAAGCTTTCTCCTCTGTTTTCCTAAATAAGTTGCTATGGTAACTCAACTTAAGAGTTTCCCCTACACAAACACATGCACATGCACAAGCACACACACTGACACCTACACACACATTAACGGTCTAAATAATATACAGGCTATTTTAGGAACACACTTGGAGCTGGCTTGAACACATAGGCCTACTGGTGTGAACACATAAAGTATATTCACACACAACAGTTATACATAGGTATACTGTTGCTGTGCATTGCTGCTAGTACTCAAAAGTTATATGGGATTTTTTTAGACAGTGTGTGTGTGAAGGAAGTCAGTCATCACAGTTCTGTTAACTGTGCAATAATAGGCACGTGTGGGAAGATGGTAACATACATGTTATGTCACTCTAAAATAATGCTGTAATGATTAATTGTTTCTTTCATTTGTAAATGACCAGCAGTAACCATACAGTAACCATACACTCGTCATGCTCATTCTAACATGAGGTTAGGTTAGTACAGCCGCAGAACAAACAGAGAGAATAAATATACTGTATATGCAAACCATCCATCCACCTTCATCCCCTTATCTGTTGTCAGCTTGCGGGGGGATGCAGCTCCAGCAAGGGACCACAAACGTCCCTTTCCCTAGCAACATTAACCAGCTCTAACTGGGGGATCCCGAGGCGTTCTCATGCCAATGTGGAGATATCATCTCTCCAACTAGTCCTGGGTCTTCCCCGAGGCCTCCTCCCAGCTGGAAGTGCCTGGGACATTTTCCTAGGGAGGCGCCAAGGGAGCATCCTTACCAGATGCACGTACCACCTCAACTGGCTCCATTCAACGCAAAGGAGCAGCGGCTCTACTCCGAGTTCCTCAAGAATAGCCAAGCTTCTCACGCTTTCTCTAAGAGAGAAGCCACTTGTACCGTACCCGTGATCTTGTTCTGTCCTATGATGGTGGGATGATGGCTCTAGGTCGCTGGCTTTAAGTAGGTTTTGGAGCTGGAGTTCTATGTGCTCTGTCCACCTCCGGCGACTTTGGGAAAATCTCACTGCCAACAAGTTTTTAGATAAGCTGCAAGACGAATTCTGATAGTGAACTTCCTTCGACCCCCTCTGGTAAGCCAACAACAAGATTCTGTCGTTGCTTATTTCGTGATCCTCGCCGAAAATGGCTTTATGCCCTTTTACCTGCTTGGGCTTAGAATATCCTGGGATAACAGACACATTACTGATCTGGAAGACAGCTATGGCCAGGAGTGGGTAAGTAGGGAATAACTAATGCTAGCCCTGTTTGACACAATGTGCACCAAGAACTGTGTTTGATGAAAAGCTTACACAATGTTACATTGTTTTAAAAAAGGTCTTGTTATTCTGCATTATGCATTTGTAAAAACAAAAAAAAAAGTTATGTTGCAGAACTGTAAATGCAAATGTAAAATACGTTTTTAAGATATACAAAAATATTATCACTTATCAAATCTATCTATATCCACCAGACTTATGAAGTCAGAAAGATTTTACAGTTCACCTGCCAAACAGCGTTCTTCGCCAGTATTGTGGTCGTCCAGGTGGCTGACTTTCTCATCTGTAAAACCAGGATGAACTCTATTCTGCAACAAGGAATGAAGTATGTACCCCTGAACACATCCTGAATAGACCACATCATGGGATAAAACAGTACAGTAATTAATTAATTCACTCAACAATTTATCCATCCATTCATTCATATATTTTACCAATAACCTAACCTTGCTAAGTATATTTTGTTGACACCCTATCAAAACTTGTATAACTAACTTTAACCAGTTAAACCATTTGTTTATCATAAACAAATGTACTTGGTCTCAAATATATAAAATACTGAGATTCAAAATACCCGTGTTTATTATATGCAAAAATACCCAAAGTTTACTGGGGTTAATCATTAATAATTGGATACTGTACTTAGTCAATATGGACTGAACTGTTATTAATGTAAACTGAGGTAGGAAAATAGGATTTTACAAACGGGTGTAGAATTTCGTTCAACTAGGGGTAAAGTGCTGCTATTGTATTGTCATCATTGATATCTACAGTGTAATATTGTATTTTCATACATTATTATCTTATATTGCTAGTTCTCATCTGTTTAACACTATATTATTTTCCTAACACTATTGTACTAACAAAATACAGTGATTAAAATGGCTGAAATTAAACTGAAGCTTGTCAGACACGGATGGTCTCACGAGGCTACCTCTGATCAGCGTCATAACCAAATGTTAGCATGTGTATTAATGTGGTTGAACGTAGAATTCCTTCCAGAAAAGCCCTTTTATGGGTTGGAACCATGGTTTTGTTTTTTCATTGTAGATTAGCTATTATTTTGCAATGTCAAGATTAATTTGATAGTTTGTCATATACACTTACTGAAGATATTAATGTCCAGTTGCTGGATCAATTTCCGAGGTCTCCTTCTTTGGATGCTAAAGCGCCGTTTGATTTTTCAAGCTGGTTCAGCCTAAATGTTAGCTTGGCTAGTTTGTCGCTGCGGCTAGTAAGCGTATTTTCCAGGATTGTTATCTTTTGATTATGTGAGGCCAGTGACGTGCTAATGGTGTCCAGCGATGTTCGTCTCAAAGGATGTTGAGACGTATATTTTTACTTCCGAGGTAAGACTCTCACGGTTCTTTTCAAGCACATACACCAGGTTAGTAACGGTTAAGGGATCCGCGGTTGTAACCATTGTTTGTGCATGGTGTTGAGTCGGAGCGGTGTCTCCTATTGCCAGTCGCGATTGTCTAGACATTTTCAGCCGATATATTAGAAACCAGGTGTAGTTCTATTCAAATTTTTGTATAGCAAGGTGAGGTAAATATAAGAATTATGTTAATCAAATTGTAAGAATCGCGGGAGCTACCCTTCAGCGTGTCTGACTCTACATTAAGTCCTTTCGGTCATGTCAAGTTTTGCCTTCCGGCTCACCTTTCTTTCTGTCACAACGTTGAGGTAAAGTGATTGTAATACCGCTCATGCTGCTCTGACTCTCCGGCCAATCTCCCGCTCCAATGTCCCCTTACTCTCAAACAAGACCCCGAGGTACTTGAACTCCTAGACTTGGAGTAAGGACTTATTCCCTACCCGGAGTAGGCACTCCATCGGTTTCCTGCTGAGAACCATGGTCTCAGATTTAGCTGTGCTAATTCTCATCCCAGCCGCTTAACACTCGGCTGCAAACCGATCCAGTCAGTGCAAGGAGTCAGGGACCGATGATGCCTTCACGACCACATCATCTGCAAAAAGCAGCAATGAGAACCATAACCCCTCCCCACCACAACTATGCCTATATATCCTGTGCTGCCCTGGCAAAGACCAGCCCCCACTTGAAACGAGTCTGCCGAGAATCCGTACACAGCTCTCGCTTTGGACATACAGGGATTGCATTGCCCTTAAGAAAGGGACCCCCTCACTCCATGCTCCCACAGCACCTCCCACAGTATCTCCCAGGGAACTCAGTCATACGCCTTCTCCAGATCCACAAAACACATGTAGACCGGAAGGGCATACTCCCAGGCCCCCTCCAGGATCTTTGTGAGAGTAAAGAGCTGGTCCGTTGTTCCACGACCAGGATGCAAACCGTATTGTTCTTCTTCAATCTGAGGTTCAACAATTGTCCAAACCATTCTTTCCAGCACCTTTGACTTATACTTAGACTACCAAGGAGGCTGAGAAGTGTGACACCCGTATAATTGGCACACACTCTGGTCCCCCTTTTTGAACAAGGGAACCACCACCCCGGTCTGCCACTCCTTGGGCACTTTCCAAGAATTCCAAGCAATTTAAAGAGGCGTGTCATCCAAGACATACCCTCCACACCCATAGATTTCAGCATTTCTGGACAGATCAATCTCACAGGCTTTGCCACTGCATCAGTGACTTCCACCAGGGTAATTGACCATAATCCCCATCAGCCTCCAGCACTGTCTCTACCACAGAGAGCATGTCAGTTGGATTTAGGAGTTCCTCAAAGTGCTCCTTCCACCGCCCAATTACCTTCTCAGTTGAGTTCAACAGCGTCCCATCCTAACTGTACACAGCTTGGATGGCTCCCCATTTCCCCCTCCTGAGGTGGCGCATGATTTTTCAGAAACACCTTGGTGCCGACCAAAAGCCCTTCTCCATGTCTTCTCCAAACACTCGCTATTTTGCCTCTTTCTTTTGCCGGAGGTGTGAGTTGAAGACGGGAAGGGGTCTACTCCAGACGTTCTCAGTTTACCCGCACTACCCATTTGGGCTTAGCAAGTCTGTCCAGAGTCTTCCCCCACCCCTTTACCCAACTCACCACCAGTTGGTGATCAGTTGACAGCTCTGTACCTCTCTTCACCCAAGTGTCCAAAACATGTGGCCTCAGATCAGATGATACGATCATAAAATTGATCATCAACCTTCGGCCTAGGGTGCTCTGGCACCACGTACACTTATGAGCATTCTTATGTTCAAACATGGTGTTTGTTATAGACAGTCCATGACTAGCACAGAAGTCTAACAACAAATGCCTGCTCGGGTTTAGATTAGGTTTCTCATAATTACTCCTCTCCAGTTATCTCCATCATTGCCCATGTGCACGTTGAAGTCTCTTACTGGAGCCCCATACATGACTCCATTCAAGGCCTCCAGGAAGGCCGAAAACTCCAAACTGCTGTTTGGTACATTGCGACAACAGTGTTTTATGATTTTTCATGAGGGGTCTTTTGAACCATTCCTAGTTTGACCCCTCCCCTGAAATCACTTTGCCTTCGGAGACCCTACCAGGAGCACAAGGCTCCAGACATCTTAGCATAATAGGGGCATACAAAACTCATTACCATAGTCTACAAAACTCTCGCAATAAGGTTATAGTTCCCGGACAAGGTAAATGTAAATGTAAGCCATATATCAATTATAGAAACATTATATAAATGTAGATCTAAACATAAATATATGTATGTATATATATATATGTATATATAAGAAATTAAAATGTAGAAATAATAAAAAATAAGCCATAAGATGCTGAAGTGGTCTTCTAATATTTTTTCCACGGCTGTATGTTTATGGAGAGCAAGTCGAGTCATATAGTAGTCTACCACCTTGTCCAAAAAGAATTGCAGTGCAAGATTATGTGCAATTGTGCATGGCCCTGCGGTAGGCTATATTGAATGGGGGTGTCATTTTATATTATATTGGTGACATTAATACATCGCGGTGTTCCCTCTTTATCACTCCGTCGTTCTCGCGTCGTTTTGAAACAGGCTAAAGGTTTTAGACCTTTTAAGTCTGAATGCAGTTTAGGGGTCGGTAGTCGTCACGCAATGTGGTTTGTGTGTGTGTGTGTGTGTGCGTGTGTGTGTGTGTGTGCGCGTGCGTGACTGTGTGCGCGCGCTGCGAGTGGAGGAGAACAACACACGCCCAGTTATGGTGGATTCGCCGCCCCATTTGTGGGGTTACCATGGCAAACGGCGTGCACGTGACGATGGACTGAACGTCATCTATAAGTATTCGGCGGAGGGAGGAGAGATCTGCAGCGGCCGCTGGCGATCTTGTTTGAGTGTTTAGGAGTAGACACGTGCAGCAAGAATAAAGAGGGAACATCCGGAGCTGCTTTTTAAAAAGTCCCTTTGTCATTTTATACCAAGGATTTTATTTTCATTTTAACATACTTTGAAGATATTTTAAGTCCACACTAAAGCAACAATGGGAAAAGGAGTGAGTACTATTAATATTACATTTCTCTGATTGTTAACCCTCCACAGTAGCATACGTGTTGATGTATTTATAGATAATTTGCTTTGGGGCATCCTTGCTGAATACAACTATTCAAACAAGTGGTTACTGAATCGATGTTATAAATTGCATCGCGTGTTTGCGCGAATATAACATAGCCACGATGCCTTCCTTATAAAACGCATAATGTTGTAGGCATTGGGGGACTTTACTCGTTTGAGCCACGCTACACATTTTGTTGGGTTTGCTGATGGTTTGAATTTAGACAGATCGCGCCTCAATCCGACTGAATTATATCGCCTGTTGCCTAAATGTGTGTTTGCGATTTAACCAGCTGTGGGGTTATAATGGATGTTTGTTTCAGCGCTTGGCTGGCTATTACGTTTTAATGATAACTTGCAATTGTGTAGAAGAGTGATGATCCGTTATAAGACATGACACGTACAGTTAGTTCTATGACTTGTGAACAAAAGCCTGTTTGTGTGGCAATGGAAACGGAGCAATACTAGATTCCGTGACGCCATTTGGATTTTTATTCATCTTTTTCAGTTTTAAGATTTTCTTCTGTGAAAGGGATGTCAACTGGCCAGCCCCCAATTATGTTGACCTAAGACCACGCCTACGTTTGCGTGTTTTGGGCCATTGTCGTGCCTACTATTGTTTAAAATATCGGTTCAAATTCTTTGAACTTAATAATATAGGTACCACGTTTATACATGAAAGGGAATACGTCTTGTCGTCGTGGCGGTCTACGGCACATGCTAGTCATGCTGCTTTTCATGGAAACATTTGACACAGCATCATATTCGCTGTTGAGACTGTTGAGAACAATCTGCTTCTGTTTTGTTTTATTTGAACCCCAAATGTGGTACAGGCCTTGCCTTTTCACCGTATCCATCACTCCTGCCCCCATTCTCTGCTTTTCTCCACCCCCACCTTCATTTAGGCTACTCCCCTTTCTTTCACACCCCAACATTTTCCAATACATTGTCAAATAAATTGCCGCATAACCTTGTGGACGGAGCGCGCCCACTTTATTATATCCAGGGAGTGATGAGGGTGGGGCGACGATTTTTGATCACTTGAGTGGGTGATTAGTCCTACTTCAGGGAGGGCATGCACCAGTTGCCGCATTGCCACTAAAACTTGCTAGAGGGGGTGGTAAAGGGGGGGCATTGCGCTGAATTGCAACAAATGTTTACATTGTTTTTATTTTGATCAATCAAAGGTAGAATATGTCTGCTTAAGGAATTCATGAAGCCATTGTCTATAGAAAATAAGCAGGGGATTGATGAACCAAATCCCCAGCTCATTTATTATGATTATTATTTATTATTATTATTATATTATTATTTATTTTTTTTAAACGGGAGGTGAATTGAATTCTGAGATGAAGGAATATTCCTACGTTGCAAATGTAGATGCATATATTAGCTCATCTCTTTGGTCACCACTTTTATCCATACTTGTCTTAGACTGGTCATTCTTGTGCAATTAGTCTTGCTGCTATACTCATGAGGAAGGATGACATCTCAGGGATCTTACTGGTCAGGGTGTAGGCGATGGACATCTTCAGGTTGTCAAAGATCAAATGACCTGTTTAAATGTTTACGTTTAACTCTCTCTCTTTAACATTCTTCAGAGTTTTTTCTCAAATTTTTTCTCCATTTTCTCTTTCATTCATCTTTGTCAATAAATACTACCTCTGTCACAAGCTTCTCTGTCCTGTCTGTTTAGTTTTCCTTAACATGTAGCTCACGTTGTGACCCTTGTGTTGTTATTGCAAATAATGACCAGCTGAGGGGCAAAATGACTGCAAGCAGCTACAGTGCGCCTATCTGGAAATATGCCTCTTGGTGGGCTGGGGGGAGGGGAGGGTATTTCAGTCTGTCCATTCACATGTCTCATGAGGTGTTTCTGTGTTTCCAGCCAGCCGGCCAGGCTCGGGACTCGGGGAGTGGGGAGAGAGATTCGTGCTTGAATGGTCAGCTTGTGCATATGACAATGGAGCGAAGGGCTTATAATGGCTGTGCATAGGAATTCAAGCCTGCATATAGCATGGGTGTCAATGGCTCTCTCCTCATGTTTGTTTGAGCCCTGGGACGATGTTCCTTCAGCAGAGAAATGGGGAGAGATGAGGTGGTACTAGTGGGGGAGGCGGAGGCCCCTTCTTCTGTTGTTATCACGAGATGCCATCAGAAGCAGAATCCTCCAAACACTTCCTAATTGTAATTGATGATAATGATTGATTCAGGCAATATCCGTAACGTTCAGAAATGACAGGAACCTTGCCCTGAAACACCGATCTGTCTTTGTCATTTCTATTTTGGTACTCATTAAATACCTTATTTTGCCTTAATCATTCGCCGATCTGCCACAACAATACAACCTGTAACTGGTTTTAATGTTATGGCTTATCTTGAATGTTTAGGCATATCCTATTATCTGTCTTTTTTCTCTCACACTTATATTGGCAACGGCCAACTCCATATTAAACCCTACAGATTAAGAAAGGGAACATGCATACATACATACATACATACATACATACATACATACATACATACATACATACAGGGATTATACGTATTGCTTACAATAATACAGTACTATTGATAGATCTATCGTCGGAATACTATTTTGTGTGTGTGTGTGTGTGTGTGTAAACGTAGCCACTGAAGCCAGAAGCCCTAGTAATGGAGTATACAGAATAGAGTATACTATTTATGACTATACAGTCAGCCTGCAATGAAGAATTTCATTATGCATGCTGTTCTGTGCACATAAAGACAATAAGGCTTGAAGGCAAAAAAGCAGAATGCTATAAAGTATTTAATTTGTTGTAAATGTTATGTTGCATTCTTAAGCATAAAGGATGTGCTATAATGAAGACCCTGGAGCAAATTACTATACCTAGATTTGGGGAAAATGGATGCCTATTGTTTTGTACATGATTTTCTATACTGTATAATTGAATATAATGGATTATTCATATTGCTTACAATAATACAGTACTGTCAAAAAGTTTGGGGCCACTTATACATTTCCTAATGTAGACGTGTAAATTAACTATTGTAGCTAGAAATTACTCATCCATTTAAAATGTATACAGTATATATCAGTGGCGGGCCGTGCATTTCAAACTTAGGCCTTCAGTGATGTCCTACTTATTCCGACTTCAATAAATACCTCTAATAATACCAT
>JAODUK010000012.1:1017672-1045615 GCA_027564635.1 Typhlichthys eigenmanni | reverse complement strand
TCACCAGATCTCAACCCAATAGAGCATCTTTGGGATGTGGTGGAACGGGAGCTTCGTGCCCTGGATGTGCATCCCACTAATCTCCATCAACTGCAAGATGCTGTCCTATCAATATGGGCCAACATTTCTAAAGATTGCTTTCAGCACCTTGTTGAATCAATGCCACGTAAAATTAAGGCAGTTCTGAAGGCGAAAGGGGGTCAAACACAGTATTGGTATGGTGTTCCTAATAATCCTTTAGGTGAGTGTACATGTATAGGCTAATACATTGTCTATTGAATCATTTCTAAATTTCGTATAAACCATCCTTCGCGCAATGTTTCTTGTAACCCCTGAACATATTTCAGGCACAGAAATAATACTTGCTTTAAAGGCGGGGTTACTTTTTCTCCAACCAAGCTAAAATCAAAACGGTATCCCTCCAGTGCTACGGCTTTGTTGATACCAGCGATGTCGGCCACTTTGTTTATGATGCTGTTCACGGAGCCAGGGTTGTGTAGATGTATCGGGTTCTTGACAACATGCAGAGTAAATATCATAAATATTGGCATCTTCAACATGCAGAGCAGCGGTAAGCTAGTGAAATGTGAGGAGATATTAGTTGAATTTTACAAATGTGTATCAGCTTACAAATAGCTGACCAGACCTTTTTTAAATGTGCTCTCGTATAACCCCCCCCTCCCATCCCCCACAGCCAAAGCCCATTGATGTGCAGGTGATCACCCACCACATGCAGAGGTACGCGGTCTGGTTTGGAGGCTCCATGCTGGCGTCCACTGTGAGTATCTCCCCCCATGACACACAGACACAGACAGACACACACCTAGTGTAACACTCAACATGTTCCTGTCTTCCCCCCCCCAGCCTGAGTTCTACCAGGTGTGCCACACCAAGAAGGACTACGAAGAGATCGGGCCGAGCATCTGCCGCCACAACCCCGTTTTTGGGGTCATGTCCTAGGGAAGCGGGGGTGGGGGGGGGGATTTGGACCGTAAACGCTGTGGAAGTACGTACGGCGAGCCTTTTGCACAGACCCCGTGGCCGAACTGCCACGCACGCACGCACAGTCACACACACACGCACGCGCGCACACACACACACACACACACGAAACTATAGACCAAATAGCCTGCCGAAGGGGCGGCGCTCTCCTCACAAATTCCTTTGAGAAAAGCTAACCTCATACTAAAATGTTTACTGCAAATGGGTAAAAAAATAAATAATAATAAGCCTGATGCTTGGTCTGTTGTCCTCGCAGGGTTGGAATATAGGTAACTGATATCCTGTGTGTGTCATGTCCTTAACACTCTGGGAGGTGTCTTTAAGAAGTGGGAATAACTGCAAGAATCACATGAAAGTATAAATACTGTAGATGTTTGGTTCGGTATGACGTACCGAAATGCTCATGTCTGTACATGCTGACCTAGTTCTTTACTAACGAGTACAGTATGAGAATTAGTATTGGCCATTTGATAGAAACACTCTGACACAAGACATGAATGGAAAACATTGGTACCCATTTATTTATTTTTTTTACCCCCCCCCAAGTTACTTGTCTGGCATATTTTTTTATTTTTTTATTTTTTTTATTTTTTTTAGCTGCACTCATTTTTGTTATGACCTCCGTTTATTTTATTATTTTGTATTATTTAAAGATTCTTCAGATAGCAATTTCAACTCTGCGTGACTTGACCAAACACACTTTTCTTACCAAACTAGAATCTGCAGCATTCCTTAAGTACATTTTGGCACTGCCTGCATTTGCTATTCTCCTGCCTCAAAGCAATGTATGTGACAGTGGACCAACACATTGTTCTGTAAAGTCTTGCCTCTTTCTTAAATGTTATTTCTTGGCCATTTAACTTTAGATATGATAATCTGTTAACATTGTCTGTAGGGCTAAAAGTTTATATATATAAAAAAAAAAAAGTCGATTGATCGATCTCTATGTAAATTAATATTCAATCTGTTCGATTCGGTCTCAGTTCTACGGGATAGCCTTGGCTTGTAACTGTACCAAATCAGGTTCTCTACAGGCGTCAGTTTGTGTGTCGTGCCTGCATGGCTCGTCAAAGTGGCTTCCTCTAAAATGCTCTATCTACCTGCCTATAGGTGTGAAATGCACAAAACAACCGAGAAACAAACACCGCTCTACCGGTATTTACATTTGGAACATATAATAGCAGGCTGTCTTCCACATTGGACTTCCAGTCTGGCTTTTGTGTCTCTTCTGAACCCAACACAGCTATTTTTGTGCACTCAAAAAATACAGTGTAACCGTATCTATCATGACGCCAGTGTGTATTTTCATCCCAACACCCGATTAGTCGCTTTGAGAAGAGTCTTTCCTGCTGTCTCGCGGTGGAACTGGCTATCTATAGTCTAAACATGGATAACACGCAGAGATTGATTGTTGCACAGGGGCCGAACCCTGAACGAACTTTACCGGAGAGGGTGAAGGTCGTTCTCTTCCTCGCGGCGTTCTTCTGTGCTGTAGGCCTTTTGTTGACGTTGGTCTGCTGTGGAACAGATTACTGGCTGCTGGGCTCCGAGTCCTGCGACCTGGCTACACACACACGTGTAGGGGGAGGAGGAGGGGACCATGGACGTGACAGGCACCACGTGTTTACAGGAGAGGTACAGGAATCCTATTCTAGGTTGACGGCTACGTCTAACACAGTGCAACAGTAGACTTCAGTTTTGCAAAAAGATTTGTGTGTATACAGCTGTGGGAAGAAATTAAGACACCACTACCCATTTTTTAAAATGTAATAACTTCAATATACTGTAAATGTATAAACGTAACAAATAAATAAATAATTCTATAAATACAAATCTAAAAATACATATTAAATAAAACATTTATAAAATGATCTGCTTCTTCTGTGGCTGAATATGTATATAAAACACTATATTGCTCCTGTTGTAAATATTTTTACTTATTTTTCACAATGCTTGAAGACAGACTACTGTTACTCAGAGAAACAAAAACTCAAATGCCCTTCTACCTCATATACCCTCAATGGTCAGATCTCTGAAAAGGCTATTACATCAAAGACACTATCCTCCCTTTTTTATTTACTTTATATATTGTAATGTTTCAAAAGAGTTTATAAACCCAAATTAGTGGGCTTTAACATTACTTTTTTCAGTAATTAGTAGTGTAACTAATTAAGCATCTGGTTTGAGAGGCTGCAATGTTTTCAGTTTGGCTGATTGTTGACCCTTAAGTTTCATTATTGTTCCAATAAAAAGGATTCAATTATAAAATGAGCTGGCTACACAGGTTGTCATTTTTCAGAATGGGTGAGGCAGTGTAGTGATTGTGAAAGTAATATAGTAATGTAACTAGTAACTAATAACTTTTAAAACCCAGTAATAAGGGAAGTAATATAATTACTTTTTGAAGGAGTAATAAGTACATTATTACAATTCCTGAGTAACTTGCCCAACACTGATTACCGGACCATTTTTCAAAAATTTTAAAGGCAGGGTCAGTCAATATTGATAACTTCGCTCTGCGGTCCTCGGCCGCACTGATAAGATAGCGAAATGTGAGGAGATATTTGGTGGCTTGCAATAGTTGACTAAACCTTTAATTGTATTGATGATAATGTGGCTAGTTATTCTGAATACAATGAGAAAACCAAAATATGAACCAAAATCATTGGAAGAGTGAGTCACAGGACAATTAGATGATCAAATACATGACAGTTTTCCATTGTGTGTTGACCTTTTGACCTTTCACCTCTCTGACCTACAGTCCCTGGCTACGGGCAGTGCGCGGTTCTTTCACGAGGGTCTGTTCTGGCGCTGCTACTTCAGTGCAAAGCCTGTTGACTTCTCTGTATGGAGCCTATGGATACGTAAGAATCGCTACACAAACGGCCATTTTGAAATGACACTGTATACTTTATGTTTTCAAACATACCATTGTGTAAGTGTGCTCTGGCTTGCCTTCGCACGGTCCGATTTCCCCGCTCAGCCAATCATCCGTCATCGAAGGTCTGTCAGCCAGCATACCTCTTCCCCTTTCCTGTTTATGAACCAATTCACACACAGAATCCCCTTAATTTACCTGTGCAGCCCTCTGAACCAAGCTCTGCCATCAGTGAGTAGTTTATTTGAACAAATTACTGAATAAATTTAATAGAACAGAATATTGTTATTTATAAATTCAATATTTTAGGTGTACTCTTAATTTTGGATGGGAAACGCTTTTCTGAAATGTGTATGTCTTTCCACCTTTTACAGTCTTCAGAACCTTTTGGAGTGTTTTCCTGGTAGCTGGCATGGTGACAATTGTGATTGGTGGATTTATTGTAATCTGTGCTGCCCCGTCAGCCAATCACAAGATGTTTGAAATAGGCGGGGCTCTTCTGCTTATTGGTGGTAAGGACTTTTCTTCCTTCCTGTTTTTTTTTTGTTTTTCTGTACAGTTGTCCTTAGTCAATGTCTTTGCCACTAATATCTACTGTTGGGTGTTGAACCACTTCACTGGAGCCTTGCTCAAGGGTAGAGATGTTAATGTGTGACGCATCATTGGGCTACTTCTACTGTACATGACATTAATATAACACTCAGTGGTTTAATATCTGTCAGTCTAAATCACAACAAATATTGCTATTCACCGGGGAACTAAACCTTGACTGGTAAAATGTTTGTGTCAATAACCACAGGTAAGTATTAAAGCAACAACCCGCCCACGCAGGTGTTTTAGACAATTTTTGGGAACTGTGTGGGCTTGATTGACACCTCCCTGGTCCCTGGGGTCTGTTTTGTTGCACCTGTTATGGGCTGACATCTCTCTCTCTCTCTCTCTCTCTCTCTCTCTCTCTCTCTCTCTCTCTAGGCCTGTGCATGCTGGCGGTGGCCGTGATGTTCGTGGTCTGGATCCAGCTGCTCGACGTTCTCGAGCACTTCTCCCTGCGGCAAAGTCTTCGCACGTGTCCCGCCTACCACCTCCGCGTGGAGCACGGCCCTTCCTCCTCATTGGCTCCCGCGGCCGCCTGTTTCTGCCTTCTCTCGGGCCTGCTGTTCGTCCTGGCAGGGCGGAGGAGCGCACATAAGGAGGGGGTCCGAACAGTCAGTTCATGTGATGTTTGAAACGACGCTGTTCCATTAAGGTCAATATTTATGACGATTGTTCCTAAATATTATTGTTATGGAATTGGAATTTGTTTTAAAAATTGATTTTTATTTACAATCTAATGAACACAAGCTTTTTTTTAATTATTATTTTTTAAAGTAATTGTCTCACAGGCTGTTAAGGTTGCTGTTAAGAAATGCACTCTATGTATGCTTTATTGTTATTATTATTATTATTATTAATATTGATAAATCAACTTTGACACGGGTAGAATTGGGTAGAGTATGACTGTGACAATGCCTGCCATTAGGACATCAGTTTGAAGCTTGGCAGTACTGGGTCAAGGGGAGCGAGGTAATAAATGAGACTGTCATAATCGATTTTCTATCATCGCCCTTTTCATGAAAGACCACAGCACATCAAACTGTCTGCAGTGCACACTACAGCCACTGGAGGGCAGTGTTGTTTCGACGTTGGCGAATTTGTTGCCACGGTTATTTGTATTCTCATTTGTTTTTCTGACCCCAATAAATCACGTTATCTGAAAGAACTTACACGCAACGACGTCCAACAGCATCCACACACAATTTAAGGCTGTTCATAATAGATTAGGGCCTGCAAAAAATAACTAGTTGTAAGTGATAATGAATTCAAGCGATTATTCTTTTTTCTTTTTCTTTTTTTATTCTTCAAAATTGCACCCAGACGAAAATTATTTTCTTTACTTCAGTACAGTTAACTTTGTATGGAAAGGGGAAAACTCGCGACAACCCACAGTCACACCTTCATAATTGGAAAGGGAAACGGAAAGTGAGACGTCGATGATATGACGGAGAGGTTGACATTGCGCATCAGCGGAGATGCGTGCCTTCATATTCTTTCTTGTTTGACGCGCCGCGCTGCCTTCTCTTCAATCCGCCTAATCTCCGCCGCGAACGAGGTAGTGTGGTGAGTATAATTAGACGTGGCCGCTCACGTTCACGTCCCTCCGTGGGCCTCGGTGTGGTTTCAAGTCGCTGTCACCTCCGCAACCCCGGCACGTAGGCCTATACAGTACGCCACGCGAACACCGCACCAGCCACGTTTAAAGGTGTGATCAGCGTCTAATGAATACGCAGAGAGAGGCCTATCACTCGAGTTAGGTCATATAGCCGCCTCACAAGACCCCCACGCCCCATCCACGCTCTTCTTCCTTGGCAGATTCATTAAACTCTCGCTTTCGCTCCCACTCTTTCTCTCTCTCTCTCTCTCCCCTTCGCTCTCACTCTCTCGTCCATGGAGTGGCTGTGTTAGAACTGCCAGCCTTATCTTGTTTCCCCGCCCCACCCGCCACACACACACACACACACACACACCCGCCATTGCAGTTCTTTGTATCACATCATCAAACCGGCCTTTTGTCCCCAGAAGATGATAATGTCCCCAACAATTACCACAGCAGCGACAGACACGGGCAAACATGGCAAGCAACACACGCACGCACACACACACGCAAGTACACGCACACATACACACACACACTTTCATAATCATTCTTAAATGTACTTTTAGGTCCACAATTATATTTTCTACCAAGCTGCATTTTGTTGCATTTGAGTTTATGCAGAAGCATACTGTATATATATTGTAAATATAAACAGTTGTTTATGCAGCATCTTAAGCTACTGTAAATATAAACAGTTCCATTTTCTACAAGCCATCTTTTTTTGTTGTCAAATGGACAGTTGTGTTTGTTCTCTAAAGCATAGAAGCATATATGCAGTAGCTCAAACTGCTCAAAAACCATACACAAACCATATAGGTGACTGGGCTATTTTCGTTCCCATTTGAAAGCATATAACCTCACCACTACACCGCCTACAGGCCGAGCCAGGGGGCAGAATAATTCAGGCATTTATTTAGTTTTTGGCTTATTCGAGTGGAAGAAACAATCTTGCTCCTCAGCCACGGGACCTTCCAACCTGCCCCGAGACCTTCCAACCTGCCCTGAGACCTTACACCCTGGCCTGAGACCTTCCAACCTGCCCAAGACCTACCAACCTGCCCCGGGACCTTCCACCCTGGCCTGAGACCTTCCAACCTGCCCAAGACCTACCAACCTGCCCCGGGACCTTCCAACCTGGCCTGGGACCTTCCATCCTGCCCCGGGACCTTCCAACCTGCCCCGAGACCTTCAAACCTGCCCCGAGACCTTCCAACCTGCCCCGGGACGCCTTGGACTGCTGACCCCAAGTGACTTCTCTCCCCCAGACCTGGCGTTTGGTTTGTTATACATGGCTGGGAAGTTGCAGGCTACAGAATCTACAGAACAACCCACCAGTGAAGTACCACTACCTTATTACTAGTCTCTTTAAAGTGTAATGTAAATATAATGCTGGTTGTTGGTAATTATGATAATTTAGACTTCATTTTGACCCCCCATATACACACCCACACACACACACACCTCATATCATACCTGGTTTGAACTGTTGTTGCCGAAGTTATTCCAACCAATACTAAACAGAAAAGTATTTGATTTAGCCTGAGTGGTAAAGTAGCTCAGGGAAATACCATGTCATCGTTGTGAACAAACAGCAGTTCTGCTGTGTCAGCAGATTCCACTTAGCATTAGATGGCAAGCAGCTCAAAAAAACATGTCAGGTTCATTCTCTCCAGCCAGTGTCATGTGACCAGTGACACTGGCCTCTATCTGGAGTTGATCCCCGGGCGCTGCACAGCGGCTGCCCACTGTTACCTTGAGGGATGGGTTAAAAGCAGAGGATGAATTTTACTATGTGTATGTGACAATAAAAGCACCTCACCTCTACACTTGTTACAGTCCCCTGCTTTCTTTCTTTCTGTCTGTCTTTCTGTCTGTCTGTCTGTGTCCATCTCTCTCTCTCCGTAAGCCTGCCTGCTTGTTCCTCTCTCTCTTTCCATCTCTCCCCATCTCTCTCTGTCTGTCTGTCCATCTGACCATCTGTCTGGTTCCTAGCTGTGAGTGGCAGGTGCAGCTGCTCACCAGTAGGACTCTAGAGTCAGGCCTCACGCCTGGCTCTCTTTCTCTTGTGCTTCTAATTGACCGACCCCCAAGCCCCGCCCCTTTTCACCTGTCCTCCAATAACAGTTCAGCATTTTTTGAATCCGACAGAAACACCGCCAACGTGTCTGTTTTCCCGTTATATTCTACCAGAGAGAATTTCATATAACAGGCTCCAACGGACGGCACTTGATTTTTGGAAAGGGGGGGGGGGGCTTTTCAAAATTAGTCAAAATGGTATTTCTGCAGCGAACTGTTTTGAGATAAATTAACTTTCTTTGAGGCCATGTCTGCGTCAGCCTCCATAGCAAAATGCAGTTGGTGACACGCCCACTTAAGAGACCAAAAGCTTTCCATTTTTGCTCCATTGAAATGCATTACGATGCTCCATCTTTGCATAATTCTATCATCTTTGAGACTGCTATGCTGTGTTGACCCACCTAGTAACAGAAACTAGGTGGGAGAGGTGAAAAGGGGCGGGGCTTGGGATTGGTAAATGGTCACCCCCAGAGAGAGAGAGAGAGAGAGAGAGAGAGATGTCAGTTAAGAGAATCCTTTTTTTTTCATCAGCAACGCAAACTGGACCAGTTGGAGGGTGAGAAAGATGGGAGGGGAGGAGTTAAGAAACAAGAAATAAGGAACAGCAGAGACACAGCGGCCTGCGACACACAGCGTAGAAAACATCTCCCCGTTGACACATGTAGGAGAAAAGAAGCCGCGTTTTTCTATTCCGTTATCTGCCACACGCCAGAACCTTCTCCCTTTGTCTTTCCCCCAGGTCTTAGCTGTCTTTCCCCCGGGTCTTAGCTGAAAAATACTCCACGGGGATGGAGCCGCTGTCGTAATTCCGCAGCCGCCCGTAAGAAGTAACAAATTTAACGCCCTCCAGGTCGAGTTGTTTCGAAGGTACAGCAGAGTCTTTGGTCGAGCTGCATCGCCCATTGAACTAGACGCGCTGCCCCGGGTTACTGTTGATGCCTGAAACACGGCAGTGCACAATAGCGCTACAGGGTTGCCGTGAGGGGAGGGGTGGAGATCGGTGTGAGCCTGTGATAGCGACAGGGGGAGGGGTAGAGATGAGAGAGTGACAATCAGCGTGTAGGTATTTATATAGGTATTTTTTGGTTTTGTAACCATGGGGATTCAACAGAAATCGAGGAGTGTCTCCAAGGAATTTAAGATAACGACAGGGAGAGGTATAGGCAAAAGGAGAGACTGTTTCGAGCACAATAACAACACCAACAGGCTAATCCCTCCTTTACAAAAATGTAACCAAAACTAAATCAACATTTTTAAATTTATATATATATATATATTTTGTGTTTTATGCCACTTCAGATAGTTGACACGCAGTCTAATCTCTGCTGTTCCCACTTTTTGTTTTTTCATAACATTTATGCCAGGACTAATTTCGAAGTGGGGGATGAATACAGATGTCAGGATGCCATCGAATCCCATCGCAGCTCCTTTAATGAGATAACAGGCTTTAGTCAAAGAATTATCGCTTTTGGAAAAAAAAAAGAATTGAGATTAGCTCAATAGCATGTGGGTACAGTTTAGAGAGAGAGAGAGAGAGAGACACCGTAGTTGTATCAGACCGAAAGACCTGCGCTGCCAAATCACAAATCTATTTCCGACGCTGGGTATTAATTATCAAACTAAAGCTGCTGTTGCATATTGATTCATCGGTGCCGTGCTCTTGTATTATCTTCTATTAAGCAGGGGGGTGGGGGGGTGGGGGGGAGATTATAGGAAGCCTCTAGGGGAGTTTTATGGATCCTGTGAGACCGTTAAACCATGTCAGAGACTCCAGAGCAACAAGACAAGGCTCTTATTGAGTGTGTGTGTACGTGTGTGTGTGTGTGAGCACGTGCACGCTTTATGTTGTGCCCGAATAGAATGCATTCTTAAGCTGTAAATCTGATTATTTTGGAGTGAATTTTTCAATTACCCCCTGAATTTTACGACCTTGGATAAACTGTGTACCAAAATACAACGCGCCTCGACATAAACCCGCGTGTAACAGTAATATGAGCAGAGACAGCTGGAATAGTGTGTTGGACTTCTTTAAGGACTTGCTGGTCCTAAATCTGGACCAAAAGTGGATTGTTTATTAAACACATCGCCAAAACCACAGACAAGTAGGATATACCATCAAAGACGTTCAAGAAGGCCTCTGAATTCTAAAGTTTAGCCTAGTGGAATATAAAATCACTGAGACACTCACTAACTGACCGATGCATGTCCCCGAAGCCCTGCGGCTCTGATTCACACCTCAGAGCCGCGTTGCCCTCTGGGAAACACAACGCCAATTGAGACGCAAACTGATTTGGATTCAGATTAACCGAAGGAGAGGTGTATTGTGTATACCAGGGCACCTTTTTTAACCCCCTCTACAGTTTGCCAATAATGAGCCCTCGGTCGGCGTGTCACCCATTTCACACATGGGCGGCATCTGGGATTGGCAAACATATGTTTGTATTGATGTATAATTATGAGCATTGAGCCCCCAATCCCCACCGCACCGCCACCACTCTTCTATCCCAGTTAGTCCCCAATCACACTGCCGTGTGTGTGTGTGATTGAGTGCGAGCGAGCGACCGAGCGAGCGAGCTAGTGCAAAAAAAGGGCAAGAGAGCGAACGATTGCGTTGAGGGACTGCTGGGGGGGGGGGGGTTGAAAGTAGGCTATGAGAGAGAGAGAGAGAGACGCGAAGCAGCGAGGACGGGGTAGAGAGAGAGAGAGAGAAATCGGGCGACAGGGCGAGAGGGCAAAAAAAAAGAGTAAGTGTATGTGTGTGCGTGTGTGTGTGCGTGTGTGTGTGTTCAAAGAAAGCGTGACACCAAAACGGGAGGGGGGGGGAGGGTAGTTGACGAAGAGTGAAGGAGAGAATGGAAGCCCCCACCTCTAACCGCCGTCGCCGCTCCGATCTGCGTTCAATCACGTTGTAATTATACAGCGAGAACACACGTCACCGTGGCTCCGGAAGCCGATACGCAAGCCATGACAGATTCCGCGCCGAAGATGTCGTCATCATCCTCATCCTCATCATGGTCTTTGTCTTCGTCTTCCCCCACCGCCACCTCTTCAGGTGTTCTTCACAGGTAGCGGGGCCCGCCGACGGTGTGAATGCCGTAACCATGGCGCCATCCGCCACGCATGAGGGGCGGCCTGCCTATCGCCCATACAGGCTACTGTACATATCACCCATACAGGCTACATATCACCCATACAGGCTACATATCGCCCACACATGCTACATATCACCCATACATGCTACATATCACCCATACATGCTACATATCACCTATACAGGCTACATATCACCCATACAGGCTACATATCGCCCACACAGGCTACATATCACCCATACATGCTACATATCACCTATACAGGCTACATATCACCCATACAGGCTACATATCACCCATACAGGCTACTGTACATATCACCCATACAGGCTACATATCACCCATACAGGCTACTGTACATATCACCCATACAGGCTACATATCGCCCACACAGGCTACATATCACCCATACATGCTACATATCACCCATACAGGCTACATATCACCCACACAGGCTACATATCGCCCACACAGGCTACATATCACCCATACAGGCTACATATCACCCATACAGGCTACATATCACCGATACAGGCTACATATCGCCCACACAGGCTACATATCACCCACACATGCTACATATCACCCATACAGGCTACATATCACCCATACAGGCTACATATCGCCCATACAGGCTACATATCGCCCATACAGGCTACATATCGCCCATACAGGCTACATATCACCCATACAGGCTACATATCACCCATACAGGCTACATATCGCCCATACAGGCTACATATCACCCATACAGGCTACATATCACCTATACAGGCTACATATCACCTATACAGGCTACATATCGCCTATACAGGCTACATATCACCCATACAGGCTACATATCACCTATACAGGCTACATATCGACCATGAACCCGGATCACGAATCATTAAAAATGCAAAAGAATATGTGGGTTGGTGGGGTTTGTGTTCTGGAAGGTGGAGGGATAGATGAACTGGAAATTGAGAGAAAATTATGGGAGAGAGAGAGAGCGATAGATAGAGGGTGAGGGAGGGAGGGAGAGAGAGAGAGGAAAAGAGGGGGAGGGAGAAAGACAGAGGGGAAGAGAGAGGAAGAGGGAGGATGAGATGAAGAGGAACAGGGTACGGCTAGGGGCTGGAAAGTGAGGGGGGGGTTTGTGTGCTTGCATGCTGTCGATGGAGGGGGGTTAGTGTGTGTGTGTGTGGTGTGGGGGGTGAAGGGGGGCGGCGGCGGGGGGGGGTGGTGGTGGTTGAAATGAGACCACATTTTCGGTGGCAATCTGCGTGTTCCTGCTGCAGGTGCCGGGGCCATTTCACTAAAGCAGGGCCGGACGAGAATGTCATTAGTTCCTGAGCCCCAGGTGAATTTGCCACAGTTCCACATGATTAACCCAGATAATTGTGTGTTGATAGCGAGCATGGTCGATGGAATACAATTTTCGGGGATGGGGGGGGGGGCCCTAGATTCCCCTAAACAAACAGCTCACCATCGGCGCCGATGAGCCAGCCGGGGGAAGAGAAGGCCGTGGGAGACGTCGCGTGGCGGCAGCACTTGTGATGCCGGCTGCATTCTCTCAGCCCAAGGTTTAAGGAGAGAGAGAGAGAGAGAGAGAGAGGGGGAGAGAGGGGTGTCTAAACCAAGTGGGTGTGCACTGAGAGAAAGAGAAGGGAAACGGGGTATAGAGCGTAACAGTCTGGTTCCGGAAGTACATTTCCCTATTAATTTTCTCCAATTGACTTTTCGCAAAATTCTTATATAACTTATATATATTTTTACGCTCCTTATATAAGGATCTTATATAAGTCAATGGAGGAAATGTATGGGAAAAGACTGTAATGACCCTCTAAAGAAATTGGGTGGAAACCCAGACAATAATGTTTTTAATTAATTCTATGGTTTTTACCTAGTTTTCTTATTTCTACTTGTTTAATTTAATTTGTTCCCTTCATCCTTTGTTCAGATGTTTTTAACTGTAAAGCACGTTGAGTTGCACATTGTGTATGAAATTGTGTACAAATAAAGTTTATTATTATTATTATTATTATTATTACTTCCGGAACCAGAGCAGACGGTCAAAAACAGTTATTTGTTAGTTTGTTTGTCTGTTGTTGTTTTGTTAGTTTGTTGTGTTAAAGGTATAGTTAATTGTAAGCTAATTGTAAACTAATGCACTTTTTGTCAAATTCACCAAATGTCTCCTATCTTAACAACGTTCTCTGTGTGTGCTGAAGAAAATATTTTCCGGTACTTCTACACAGCCCTGGCTCTGCAAATAGGTGGCGAACACCGCTCATATCAACAATGCCCTTGGCTTTGCGACGGGACAATGTCGTGTCAATGTGTGGGGGCGGAGCTTCTGTGGGATATTTTCACCTCAAAGTAAATTAATTACATCCCATGGATTTAACTGCAGTGTTTTTTTTTCTGCATTGTCAAGCCTGACACTATTTGTGTTTTGCTTTTTTCCACCGAGAGCAAAATTGCCTCGAATGTTGCTGAGACGGCATAAAACCCCAATATCTCCTGTATATATTCCCTGGCTTATGTGATTTATAGTACTACGCGCTGTGGCATCGACTTCATCAATATGGTGTGAGAATTAGCCTTAACGTGAGAGGCTTTATCTGCTGTGTAAACATGCACAAATAAACCTCTGCATCTGAAAGATGCAGAAAAACACAAAACATATATCAAACTTTATTTCTTTATCTTACTGGAAATCAAAAATGGAATCAGCACATTGCCTTTAAACAGCTATACATAGAGCTATGTTAAACATGTAAACACACACACACACACACATCCAGTAAATGTTTACAGTACCTTGAAAAGCACTATATATGTGTAACGATGATGATGATGATTATTGTTATTATGACAATCAAGGGAACACAAACGCACACATTTATCGGTTGGAATGTCCTTGTCTGTTCATAGGTTAGGTCAAATGGGTGTAGTCTTCCTGCCTCCCTGAACAATAATGTAATTTCCCTCTGCTGTGGGGTTGATGGAACAAGACACAATATTTCCCCCGACCACAAATGGTCTTCCGCTCCAAACCATCCTACTCCCCCTGACGACACTGTAGGCCTGGGACAGCAAAATTGTGAAGGGTCACAGTCCAGTCCTCTGAAGATACTCTTTATGCACTCCATGTACCTGCATGCAGTATTACATTTAAGATATTTAACGGGATAATTCAACAGTTCTAATTGAGACATAAATGTGTCAGTCAGCCAGCTACATGTCAAGCAATTTCTTGTGAAATGGTAGATAAAACCGACAATTTTAGAAAGGAACCCTATATAATTATACCAATCCAAGAAATACTATAGTTATTTCTTGGAGACTGGCTGTGTTGTCGTGCTGTGGCAAAGTGTATTTAAATCTGAACGGGTTAATTGACAAGGATTTCTCAGCCCAGTTGACATTTTTACAAATACGCTGTTGTGTCTTTTATCAAACCTGTCAAAGCAGGATTGAACCTTTTATCTGTTGACAGTATGTAAATATACGTGTACTGTGTACTGTTTTAGACACTGGATACTGCTGTGCATGTCCTGTGGGTGTTATGTGTAAAATATAACACACTATTTATACAGTGACTGTGTTTGCAGGCTACAATATTACAAGATCCTGATATATTGACATAATTTGCTCATGTAACTATAACTATTACTAACTAGCGCCTGAACTGCTTCTCAGGAGAGCAGCTCTTATCAATCACTCAATCTGCTTTATGGTCTTTTTCTTCAGCCCGACTGAGGTGGTTATAAGGGTTGCACGATATTGACAAAATGTGATATTGTGTTAGTGATCGTGAAAACTGAAATATTTATATTAATTTTGATATTTTTAAACATAAGTAAAAACACAAATGTTATGGGAAAACGCATCAAAACAGATTCATAACATAGCACAACAACAAGTCATATTGGACGTTTACAACAACAGTAATTCCAAGATACCGAGGAGGCATGACCACTAATGTTTCCTCTTCATTGTCTTCCTCAGCCACACATCTTACTTTTCTGTCTAAATCAAACACATCTAATGCAGCCTCTCTCCATAAAAGAAACAGAATATTGCATACTTTATGCAACATTTTAGATATGATATTGTGCACTGTGATATTGCATAACGATATTGAGTCAGTGTATTGTGCACCCCTAGCTGGTTATGTTTATTATATATATTATTTTAAGTGTTTGGTTCACACACACAGTGGAGAAGAGAGATTAAAAGGAGACGGAGGAGGAAGGATGCAGTCCACGCGAAGGGTGTAATGGAGAAGGACTGGCACAGCAGGAGGAGGAGGAGAAGGAGGAGATTGAAGTGGAGACCGCCAATCCCCGCGGTGCATTCTGGGAGTTCAACCTGGCAGGAGAAATTAGCGACACGCGGGAGCTAAGTGAAAGGGATAATCCCAGAGAGAGAGAGAGGCTTTGCTGGCTGCCGTGTTCACTTCACCTTCCAGGGTTATTTATTAGCACGATAAGCCTGTTCTCTGTATCCAAACCCTGGACTCAAAAGGTATAGTGCGCCTACTGTATAGTAGCTGTCAAGATGGGGTGGGGAAGGTGTGTTGTTCCTGCTCCTTCGCTGGCCTGGGAATGTGGATCGCAGGAGAACGGTGACATCACAGTGCTATAGTGTGCTCTGTGATGACCAAGCCGTTCATGACCATTCATCGCTGCTGCTGTGTCTGTGTGCTGTGTAGTAGAAACTAACACCCCTTCCACATCGCCACACACTCTAATATGTTGTTTTGGCGGCCCAGTTTCAGCCACGCTCCTTTGGGAAGTGCTTGCAGTCGTTCCCTCCTACTGGCCGTACACCTCTGGTTCATTTTGACACTATTGGACAGCGCTGAACAACTGTTCTGATCGCCTCATCTAGCTCTACCACTGTTTCATAACATGCTTTTTCCAGTAACTAGTAGTGTAACTAATTACTATTTTCCAAAACAGTAATATTATTACAATTACTAATCCAAGTAATGCTGCATTACTACGTTACAATAACAATATTTCTGGTCCTAGCAAACTTGAGGTAGGCTAATTGAACCAACCTGTCAATCATCCGTAAAATAAAGAGGATTACATTCTAAAATGAGCTGGCTACACAGGTTCTCATTTTTCGGAAGGGGCGAGGCAGGGTAGTGATTGAGAAAGTAATATAGTAATGTAACTAGTAACTTATCTAATTCATTTTAATACCCAGTAATAAGTAAAGTACTATTAATTATTTTTTAAGGAGTAATAAGTAAATAGTAGCTGCCGCTGTAGCCTATTATGTCTCAGTCATCCCCATGCTCATTTATTTTTATGCCCCCTTAATTTCCCCCTTTGTGTCCCCCTCCCCTTAAGAGCATACCACCTATTAGAGACCATGTTTGGGAATAAGAACACATTCTTACTCCTGTGAAATAAAGGTATAATAAAGGTATAATAAAATAAAAAATATGTTACTGTGGGATGTTATGAAACACATTGTGGGCTTTTCAGAAGGGCTGTGACTCACGTCCACCTTCATGTAATCTGGTTTAGGATATTAAAGGCAGGATCAGCAATGCTCACCTGCTCAAAGTGACGTGTCAGGAGCAACACACTATACTGTAGCCTCGCGAGACCATCCTGACCTTGCGAGCTTCAGTTTGACTTTGCTGCGGAATCAGCAGTCTGGAGAGCTCGGAAATGGTTATTCAGGCCAGTAAACCGTGTGTTTTGCCAATCAGCGACGTACTGTTAGCTACGGGCATGGTTAAGGTGTGACGTAGGAAACTTGAAAACAACTTGAGTCGAAAATGCCTAGCTGATACATTATAGAATCGGTTATATTAGAGTTTACTAGAAGAGCAAAGGCTTTTCTCAATGGAAAATATGTTTTCACTCTTCTCCAGACTTTTCTACTACAAGAGTGGATTAGCAACCTTCACAGGTTCACAGGTTCGTCCAATCACATGCAATGTATTTTTTTGAAAGCGTCTGCCCTTTTGAAACCGTTTCAGTGGACGGCTCCCCAGAGTGATGTGTCTTAGACACAGATACTGTATCTGGTGTGTTAGGTTACACTATATACATCTGTAAAGCAGATGGGTTCAAGCTGAGAAAGAGCGCCCGTGTGGTTGTGTGAGCTGTTCGGGTGCGCTGGATTGACTGATCAGACATGAGGCATGAAAGATACTTCCCTGAAAGAGCCGAGATCTAATCACAGAAATTCTATCAAAGGCTAAGGTTTAAGCTACAGTACATACACTTCAGAGATGACTTTTAAATCAATCAGTAGGAAAGGTAATGTGTGTTTGCGTCTCATAAGAGATGAAGGATAGAAGGATAGAAGGATAGGTGTTTAGTGCTGGAAAAATAGATGCAAAACACAATTTATTGAAACTGAAATAGCGTATCGATTTTTGTCCACACTCATTGTTTGCAATTTACTGTAAGAAACTAGACACTCCCCCCTCCCCCAGATATTTCCTCTCTGTGTCCATCTATCCAAATATACTGTTGATCACTGCTAATCGGACGGGGTGGGGGGGTAGTGTATTGGCCTACATTGACCAACTTTGTCATTGTGATTGTCTCCCTGCCACAGAGTCAATACTCTGCAAGATAATATGGTAATATATAACATCCACTTCACCCATCCTCCCCTTCAACTCCAAATGCATATTCATTCTGAGAACGTCCTCGGTGTCATTGCCTTCCATCTACAAATTGAAGGAGCGTTACGTTTCATGAAGGCAGTCGTGCTCACCACCAGGAAGCGAGCTGAACTGTAGTCATATAGCAAGTGAGTGGGAAAACGACAACCACATTTTATTCAAATTATTAATATGAAATGTGACAACAGCTATTCTGTTCAAACCTCACAAAGTATAGACTAGACATTAAATGGGCTGTATATACAGTATGATGAACAAATGACTGCTGATGACATCTAAACTGTCACACAGGTCGGTTTCCTGTCAAATATGCAATGAAAAACAGAAATGTAATCATTATTAATATTGCTTACATTTCCAGTAAGAAAGATGTTGACCCACCAACGAGATAAAACAACTTCAATAAACAGTTGGAAAAGTGGTTCTGGCATTGAACACACTCCCCTGCCCCACCCTGAACATGCATTAATATATAAGATATATACTATGAACCCTGTATATCAATATATAAAACGTTTGCTGTGTGGCAACTGGTGTTACCCCGAGCCAATAGGGGCAGTATTTTGTGATTTGGTGTGAGCGTAAATGGTGTTATCCATATTAAGTAGCCAAAACAACGCAAATTAAATCAAGTTAGGCTACCAATTCCTCAAGATAGTTCAGCAATTATGTTTTAATGTTAAACGTGTTGGCAGTGCAAGGCTACAAGTAGGCTACAGAAATAACCATGTACCAGGTTTGTATACTTTTCTTTGTATGCTAATTATTTGATACCTTAATTGGCTAACTATAGGCTACCGTACCAGGCTCCTGACGTACTATATATAATACAGTCGGCTATGATACAGCACTAGCACGCCGGTGCAGGTGTGAAAGTCGATGTACTTTCTTAGCGTTTGAAGTTGTCCCCGCTTTTCATGTGCTACAATACTAAAGTGGCTTGAATTTGACATCCAGGTAGCCTGATAAATTAAAGTTTATGAATTGTGTTATTTCACATAATGTCCATTTCAAGAGCGCTACGGAAGCCTACACGCTGCAGTTTTCAGTAAAACGTGATGTGCTGTATGGAATCATTAGAAGTTAAAGTGAGCTAAACACACATGCATTTCATTAATAATGATAAGTTGATTAGTTCAGTAATAAAATGTGAATGACAGTCACGTTTGTAAAGTAGGAGTAGTGTTAATCTAGTATGACTACGTTTTCTCTATAGCCTGTAATTTAGAGACAAAACGTTGTAAACTAAAGTAGAACATTCTGGTAGATGACCAGATGAAAGTTTGTCTTACAGTAGTAGTAGCCACTTGTAGTTGGTTGAAGGAAACTACCCAGAGAAAGCAATGTTTATGATAATTGTATGATCTTTACTGTATGAGTAATACAATTTCTGAATGTGTGAGTACACACTATGCATTGTAATAATGGGTGATTGTCATTAGCTGCAGAGTCAGCAGGGAGAGGACATCTTTGTTCAGAACGTTCCATTCAGGAAGAGGTCAGGTAAGAGAATATGTAACAGAGAAAGAAACAGATAATTGAACACTACTGTTTCAACACTACCACCAAACACATATCTAATATATTCTAATATTTTACATGATTTATTTATGTTTTTTTATGTCCTCCATTTCCTGAACTTTAAAGAAGACTTCTTGACCTTAATCTGAACCCACAGTGACCAAGCGAATGTTAACGAATACTGTATGCATTTTATTTACTACAGGGCCTGTGTCCACCAAGCCCCATAGTAATTAGATCAGCATTAGATCCACTGCGCCTATAAAACGCTCACCTGCACTTAGCGGTAGACATCTTCACCAAACCCCCTTCATATTCTGAGCCACTCTTGAGTTTGAGTGAGTTCTCCTCGCCCACAAACAACCCTCGGCTAACGACTATCTCTGCCATTAGTTCAGGACAAGGAGAGAGAAAGGAACAGGTTGAAAGGATATAGATGGGGGAAGGAGACAGAGAGAGAGAGAGGGGAAAAAAAGCAAGACCTCAAATAGAGTCTTCACCTTTGCCACATTTTGAAACTTAAAGGTCTTTGGCTAACGCTAACACCTGCAAATCGTCTGGGCGCGAGAATGGGGTGGGATTTACCACCTTGTTACAGTGCGTGGGAAATGTCAGGTCCGTGTCACTTAACGGGCTCCGCTCTGTCTGCCTGCTCGCTCCGCCGAAACAACGGCTCGCACGACTGGAACTGTTGCCGGGGGCGCTGACGCGGGGGTGTTCATGTCACATTACCGCGGCAGCTGCGAGAGCCGTTCACGCCGCTGACAGCAGCCTAATGGCAGCACCTCGCAGTTCTCTCAGCTCACTGTGTGACCTAGAATGCTTCTGTCCCGTCAACGCAGAGGAACTTTGTTGCTCCTAAAGTTGCCGTAGGGAAGGACTTGAGAGTTGCAACGCTCACAGATTTTTACAGTTTGCCCCTGCCCACTGGAGCTCGTTGACAAACCTGTTGTACTGTAGCTGTGCCTGCCCATTCGTGTGATTGACAAGCAATGACGATTTGCCAGACCAATCAAGGATAAGATTGGTGAGATATTTGACTTGCTGAGAGCTGATTGGTCTCTATGGCATTTGAAACAAATTACATTACACCTACCTGTGGTCGACAGTGGTGCAGTGGGTACAGCAGGGCGACAGGTAATCCAAAAGTTGCTAGTTCGATCCCCGCTAACTCCTCACCAAGTGTTGAGGTGTCCTTGAGCAAGACATCTAACCGTAACTGCTCCCTGTTGTTGATCGCACCTTGCATGGCAGCAATCACCATCGGTGTATGAATGTGTGAATGTGAGGCAATGCTGTACAGCGCCTTGAGTGGCCGGAGGGTTAGAAAAGCGCTATATAAATGCAGTCCATTTTACCATTTACCTTCAGCTTCTTCAAAGTTTAAACACAACCTTCTTTCATGTACAGACAGATTAATGGGGGCTATAAACATATACATAAAGAATTAAACCTTCAGTGTTTCAATCAACATATTTGCTAAATATTATAGTGACATTGTTGATAAGAGTTACCTTTATTAACCCTTGAGGGGAAATTCTGCATTCAATATTATTTAATTACTTAATTTACTGCATTTGCATTTTAATTAATAACATTAGCTATTTGTTCAAAATACTGTCTTGGGGCAGTCTTTCTTCTAAGAAATCCTCAGGCACACAGGAGATGGATGATGTGTTTAATGCTCAGGAAGGATAAGAGAATCTAACTTTAACCAAAAACTAGCACAATCTTTAGTTGGGTTGTGGGCCACCCTAGCCACTAGCCTGGCAGAGTCAGCGTAAAGTTACGCAGACTTGCGTAAAGTCTGGGACAATGGTCTGGGACAGCGCTGGCTAACTGCGTCAAGATCCGCCTACTTAACGGGATATATTTTGATTGACATGCACAACAACCAGCTAACGTAATTAAGTAATCAAGTCGGACATAAAACTTACACCATTGTAAATACGTAGGATACGGTTACTTTTTAAAAATAAACCCACTGAAATTAGTAATTAAAGCACTGTACTGTATTAGCGTTGTGTCCGAATTATGTATACAGACTTGTGAGTGAATGTGAACAGCCAATGAAAATATACTTACTGTCGAGCATACAGGCGGTCTATGTATCAGATGTTCAGCACAGAGTTGCTTATGTGACGTAGTGCTGATGGACGGAAGAGGCTGAGACTACTCTATAGCCACTAGCCCATCCTGTTCCTGATGATTTGTAATGTGTGATTCTCTCATGCACCACAGCAGCTTAACAAAACTAGTCGGTGCAAGGCCTTTTGTGCCACCTGTGCCTCTCTGTCCTGTAGGCCTAGCTGCCTTAACACCTAGAGGCCATGCAGTCTATAGAGGCAAAGCGGTTGTTTGGGGAGGTTGGCAGGAGAAACAGAATGGGGAGCCAATTCTCTGTGGTGTCGGTGATAGAAATCCTTCTGATTGAAATTGCTGGCCATTATGGTATAAGGAGGGGTGTGTGTGGGGTAGGGGGGTGGTGGGAGAGGCAGGGAGAGAGCGGGCGGAGTGGTTTCACAATCGCTGAGGTGCTCCTTTCTGTTTCATTTTCAAATGAAAGCTAATTACGCGGCGTGGCGATGAGGGGAGGGGCGGGCGGGTGGGTGCGCTAAGCAGGAAGCGGGGAGCCGGGCTGGTTAATTGGGGTATGTGATTACACAGGGCTGTAGTTAGTGAGAATTAGCCAACAACACTCGGCAGAGCAGCTCATCATGGGTATCGCTGAAAGGAGAAGGCGATACCCCCTCCCCCCCCCACCCCCTTCCTCTAATTGTGCCCCCCCTGCGCCCAGTAGACACTTGCTGAGGCCCGCCAGTCTCCCAGTAGCGAGGGTGGCAGATGTTTTGCGTGGATTTTGGGGCGTCTTGGAGATGCTTGATTCATCCCACAGTGAAGCTATTGAGGATTCCAATCTACCGTACGTCACTCTACGCCACTGTTCTCATAACAACGGTGTATAAGCCGCCATTTTGACATCGTTTTTCGACTTCCATTGACTTTGTATATTACGTGAAGGTGCCAAAATCACGTGACCTATGACGTCAGCTCGGACTCATCGGCACACGGTAATTAAATACACAACAATCATACCATCCAGCCCTAATAAATAATTAAATAAATGCAGCAACAAGTTCAAAGATGCAACATTTCTAAAATCACTGATGTGTAGATAGTAGATAAAGATAGCTTGTCTTTAAAAACACCCAGTGCTACAAGGTCCTGCATTTTTTGGTCTTGTGAGACCACCCTGATGTCGCCAGCTTCAGTTTGACTTTGCTGCAAGAATCAGTCCGGAGAGCTCGATATCTTTCGTACTTCAGTCCGGTAAACATATTTTGTGATAGAGATGGAGACAAATACAAATATGTTATTCAGATAAGCACAAATAGTGTGTTTTTCCGAATATTTATTTTGAACACGTGTATTTAAAAAATTATTTGTATTTCGGAAGAAGAGAGAGAACCCAGTTTCAAACAGCTGGCATGTCAGGTTAGCATATTTAGGTCAGATTGAAGACCATTCCTCATATGTTCAGACCTGAATGAAGACATCATCTTGACACTTCTTGTTCCTTGTTTGTTGTAACCTCCTAAATCTCTTGTAGAAAATACGGCAACATCTTCGTTTCAACTTTGAACTGTTTGCTGTCAAACATGATCAGTGTGTGTTTTTGTTTAACATGTCTTCATCTGTCTGTGCTGTATGGTGGCGTTTTCTTTCTCTAGCATATTGTTATGGTTCAGACAGTGAGTGAGTAGTCTATGTTAAGAGATCAAAAAAGTAGCAATTAGCTATATTTCTGTTCGCTAATTTCTCCTTTATTGCAATGAAAATGTAATCACTGAATAAACATATTTATCATATCTAATATATTGCCAATTTATAAACAAAACATGTCAGATGGACTTAGAGGGTTTTGCATCTGAACTCTTCATGTGTAAGTCAAGTGCCATTCCCTCAGCGTTTGCTGAGAGTAGGCCAATCATTCATCACCCCGACTTTAAACTGGTGCCAAATCCTTCGCTCCCAAACCCATCGCACTTGTCTTTCGTCTAGGGCCTCAGATTACAGGCCTCCTGGTCCAACCAAGCCCATGAACCCATCCGAACGCTGTCCAGTGGTCCTTACCGATGACCGGTGAATGTCGCTACTCTCCATTCTAAATGGTGAGAAACCTCTGAACCCTATTCCATTATGAGCGCTATCAGTGACACTTCAATGACCACTCGAACTTCTCAATAGGGGGTGGGGACATCCATCTCCAACATTATCTCCAAGCTAGATGGTCTCTATTGATCTGTACTTTGTTCAAAGTGCCCTTACGCTTCATCATGCAGACCCCTCTCCCTTTATGTTTCGCAACAAAAGGCTGAGCAATAAAAACCGACCATTGTCGTGCCTGGACCATTGTCGCTCGGCTACAAACCCCACGGAGAACGTTTGAACCAGCCGTCTCGGGTCATACACGCTGAGCTCTGCATTTGGCGTGTTCGCAGAGCTGAAAAGGTGGAATTGCGGCAACGGGAAACATTCGTCTTAATGGGATCTTTGTCTCTTCGCCCCCAATAGATTCCCCGGTCATCCTTCTTTACAGCCATCGACACAGATCACCTGTAAGTGCTCAAGGAAGTGCAGTTGCCATTTAAACCAAGAGAGACCCTCCCACAGCCCCTTAAGTGACCCCGGTGGTGTCCGCCACATCAAAGCCTTAGCTGCGCACCATCCAAGTGATCAATATTAATACTGTGTGATCCGATCATGAACATCAGCGCCACTTCAGCCCTGTAGTGTCCGGTGTGCGGCCCTTGCCTTAAATCTGGCCTTAGCCGCCTTTTCTCCCCTCGACCGGCCGCCCGCGACCTCTCGTAATCAAAGCTCCAGCCGTGCGTCGTCGCGACGAGGAGCACACATCAAAGGGGCAACCTCGAAATACGGAGACAATGTCGCCTTGTCTGGCCCCCGGGCACGGTCGCCTTTGAACCTCCCTTCAATTAGCCGACATCAGAAACGGTCCGTGGTGCCGAACCCCCCACCCCCAGTCCGTCGTTGCTGGCCTCCTTGTTTTGAAGGCCCGCCTTTTGTTTTGGTGAATTATTCTTGCCTCGTCAGCCGCTGTTATTATTAATCAATGCTAACGGCCCACGCACTGATGGAGGTGATGTGCAGATGAGAGCTAACACTGGCAGATTAGAGAAGGAGGCAGTGATGTTTATTAAAGACGGTTAACACAATGGTCAGGTGCAGTGGCTGTCTTTCTGAACAGTTGTGACAGTTGGTTTGCAGGGTGGGGGACTATTTGACTATGTAGGTTTGCATCCGCACAATATCATCTGCCATTAAGGAACCAGCAAGGAAGATACTTTTAAATGTGTCCTCAAGGTCAGTCCTTATAAAAAGTTAACAAGTATGACTCAACTCTGTAAAATGGCAGCCAAATAGATGTATGCTTATACTCTTGCTTGCACATGCTTGTACATGTTGTTGGGTTTGTCCTGTAATTTGTTTGAATCACCACTAGATGTCCCTCTAAGACATGAAACCAATGAGAACCTACTGTACACGTTTGGCTGCCAGAGTAAACACGATATTTAATCAGTTTTACATTTAATACCGGCAAACACTTAATAAATAATAGGATTTTGTCCAACACGACTATGCAAAACAAAGTGTGGTTTGGAAGGCTTTTAGGCAGTTCAGCTGAAAATAGACATTATTGATTTGAAGTTGTTGACTCAAAAACAGATGAAATACATGTTTCGCTTCATAATTGCATTTCACAAAATGTTTCCATGTAAATCTAAATATATCTAGGTTTTTTAACAGTGTTTTCATTGGTTGTATTTTATGGAATATATACTTTGCACCTTTTAAGATTCACACAATACTATTAATTACTAAACTATCTGAAATTACCCATTAGTTAGCTCATGTTATATTTAACATATCTGGTATATAAACACAAAAGATTAAAACATTTTTTACCAATGCATTTTTATTTCGCCCAGCTGTGGGGAAAAAAAAATCTCATAATAGAAATTGAACTTTTTATTTTTTTTACTCTTCATTTGTAACCATAGATGCAGATCGACATCAAAACAAACCAACATACAGTACAGTCTTTTGCTAAGTACCACCTACTGTAGTGCTCACAGCAGGCCACCTCTCCCAAACACATTGTCATGCAACCTAATTTATTCAGGGTAACCTTTTGTAAAATGTCCATATGCCTGCCATGCCTCTGTTCACACAGGCTGCCACCGCACTGTGCGTTGCAAGCACAGATGGACCCAACTGCTGCAGAGAATTGAGATGAACATCTGCATACACGTAAGGGATCCATTGCCGCTTTCCGTACAGCGAGCCCACATGGAAACAATCGTCTGCGAGCGTTGAAACACCGTAAGCCCGGATAATGCAAATACAGCAGCTACGTTCTCATGGTGCCCAAACCAAGAAAACACCTTTTGTATTTGGTTGTGCTCATTCCAAGCGCAGAGTGGCCATCTATTGTAATACGTGTCGGGGGTGGGGACTGAGTCCATATCTGGGCATTTCTAACTTTATTTTTTTAAACTATGGTATATTCCAAATGGGATTTCAAAATGAGTCAAAGGCCTAAATGTTTTAAACGCGCACTCATTTACGTTGATGCGGCAGACAGATTGCTGATTAGGTTCATACAACTTGGAGACTCCCCCGAAAAGCTGAGTCAAGAACATGCACAGTACAAAGGCCACTGATGAGGGGGAATGCATTCAGCTCGCCCTACAATCTTCCTGTTTTGATCCCATTTTGGGGAGAAAAAAAAACAACAAAAATTAAGCTTTTTTTTTTTTTTTTTTTTAACCTATCTGTCGCCCGGTTCATTCACGCGCTTGACATTGTGAATACATGTTACCACGTTATAATCTGAACAGAAACGTTATTAGGCCAAAGATTGTCGGCTATTGGGAGGCATTAGGCCGGCGTGAATGAAATGGCATAATCTCAGCCTTTTCAAAAAGATGGTTTCAGTGCAACAAAAGTTAATTATGTGTGTCTGGCTTTTAATGGTGGTTATTACCAGGCAATTCAAAGGACAATTCTTCAGGTGTTGCAGTATGTCAGACTAGGAGAGAATGGTAGGAAAATACCACACATTGTATGTGAGTGTCTAGAATTGAAATGAGATTTAGTAGTCATAATTTACATTCATTAATACCTTATACATTTCAATGAACAGCTTTACGTAATTGTGAAAGCAAAATAAATAAATAGATAATTACAGTATATGTAAATGTTGTGATCTTAATTGTGCAAATATCGTCTATTGCGAATACGCATATCCCGTTATGTGATGGCATGATGTAAATCTGTGTTTCAGGTAAAACCAAACTAAAAACCCAGTATAAAAAAAAAGTGTGTCCAAAAGATATCAGGGCTTTATGTTTTAATATTGTATTTGTGTTAGATTATTTATCCCTAAAATTGTAACATTGTCATGCACCTTAAATGTGATACCTCTGCCTTTGTGCAAACCTTTTCAGTTTTCAGTAAATCCCTGGAGATGGATAGACGGTCTGGTGTTTGCCTGGTTGAATGGGATGTGGCATACTGTTACATAAACCTCAGTTTTTTTTATATAAAATTATTTAATTTTCCTCTCCTGCAGCTGTTTTAGATCCCCGAGCACTGTCTGCTTTTAACTGATGTGATAATGACAGCAGATAGGATATTTACACTGTAGATCTGTACAGTGTGCCGGAGACTTAACATCTCAACATCTTGGTTTAATTTTTAAATCTTTGCGTTTCTTCATTGGCTACAAATTGAAATTTACCAATATGGCATTTGGCTTTAGAAGGCACAGATTGTTATGCAAACAGATGTGTGCAAAAAGGTTAAAATAAAGAGCTTGATTTTATTTTTAGATTAGACATTTGTTTAAAATGCCTACTGTAAAAATGCTCCCAATAGAAAAGTACTCAATATTCAACTTCATTTTGCTTATGTAGTCTACCCCCCTTCACACCTATTGCTGTTGCAGGCCTGTATCTAAATGTCAGTTATCAGCAGCAGTTGGAGTTAATCTGAACTTGTTGCACTACATCAGTGTAACATCCAAAACAAGATGATTGAACTCTGCCATGGGCCCCATTATTGCTTTAATGGTGATGCGTAGATTTTCTTTAACACACTGCCAAGGGACTTGCATTTGCATGCCATTTAGAACTGCCGTTCTTGCCTGAAATAACACTTATTGCATAATATCCCAATGAACATGCACTGGTAATACACCACAATTAGCCGGGAAGCGTTTCGCATCTGCCTGCTTCAGCTCTGCTAGCAGCGGTTATTTGGCAGCGGGTACACAAAGGGGTTATGGGCCGTCGTTTGATGGACACGACGGGCCTTTTGATTTATAATTGTAATTGTAATCCTCTCCACTTGAGGACGTGGAAAATGCATCGTTTGGGGGGGGGGGGGGGGGGGGGGGGGGGGGGGGGGGGGGGGGGGGGGGGGGGGGGGGGGGGGGGGGGGGGGGG
>JAODUK010000012.1:992535-1008540 GCA_027564635.1 Typhlichthys eigenmanni | reverse complement strand
TTTTCCCCCCCCCCCCCCCCCCCCCCCCCACACACACACACACACACACACGCACGCACGCACGCACGCACACACACATTGCACTCAGATGGTTAATCGTATCTCGGAGTTGTTGCCGACAATCAGTATTGTTCCCGCACGTTTGACCGCTTCCACCCTGGCCGGTCGTATGCGCTGTAGTAGGCTGTTGTTATAGTAACGGGGTGCGTTAGCGCAACGCAAACAAGCGGCAGAAAGTATGACGGGAGGAAAGGAGCTACGACAAACCACGATACGCGGGGTGAACGGGGTCGAACCGACGACAAACGATGTGTTGCTTCCCCCCCCTTCCCCCCTCTGGTAAAAAAAAATAAAAAGATGTGCTCCTCCCACACACACACACACACACACACACACACACACGTACACATTATGGAGCGCTCGGCCGCTCAGGGAGCATGCGAGTGAAGCAGGTGAAGCACACTCGAGCCCTCGGCCGTGGACCAGGCAATTCAGCCGGCAGGGACGGTTGGGAGTGGGACAACGGACGGCAGTGTTCTCATCGGGCAGGCCGAGGTCACGGGTTGGTGGGGTGGGGGGGTTCAGAGCCGCTTTGCTAGAGTACGCGCGTGAGATCTCTACTCGTCTTGTTCTTTGGTTCATTCATACAAACAAAGTCTACAAGAGGATGGAAAAACATGCTTTTAGTTTTGTGTTTGTTTAATGCATTCTAGTGGATGTAACGTTTAGCTGCTGTTCTCGCACAAATAAAAGTTAAAGGTAAAATCATTTCAAAAATGTCTAAGAAACAGAAGTGTGATTACTTCTCCCCCCCCACAACTCAAAGCGAGCAAATTGTCTCTTTCTGCTCACGATTGCAGAGGATCTCCAGCCTATATCCGGTCTTACAGATGCTGTTTGCTCTCGGCGCCCTGTATGTGGACTTACATTACAATGTGTAGATTTAGAGATTGGGAAACTGAAGTCGTGGGGGCTCTTGGGTGGGATAACAGCTCTCTCTCTCTGTGTCTGTATGTCACCCAATACCAGATGGTTGGTGTTGGACGTGGAGCCCCAGCAACGCTCAGCTTAAAATACCTGATTACAATTCATCGATACAATTCAAATATCGCAAGGGCAGCTTAAGGATAATACTTCTGTAACAATATCATTTATTTTCCTGCCTGTTCCCTTTATCCTTGTCTTACCGTGAGAGGAGATGGCAAAGCCATTTTCTAAACATATAAAGGGAAAGATAAAGTTTTATTTTTTTTCCCCTCTCTTGCCTATAACTGCTTTTTGAACTATTTATTTATTTATGCTGTGTCGTACGATTTATCCACATATCTACAAACATTAGCGAACAGATAAACAGTGTGTGAATTAATTTGTTAACATTAATAAATAACTTGTATTTATGTCTCACATGTTGGCATTAATAAGGTAATGGGTATAGACATACCAGAAGGAAAAATATTTATGGGATGTAAATTACATTGTCTGACATTTTGGAACTGTGGCAATAATGAATGAAAATGTTATGCCAAATTCATATTTCTGCTGTTTATTCATAATAAACTAATTGGTTTACCGCAGTCATACATATACATCTTGTTCTTGTAAATGCAAGTACACAAATGAATTATGCTTCATACTAGTGGCGACAAATATTAAATGAATCCTTAAGGGCAGTTTTAATTCAGTTGACTATGAATGCAACATCAAAAATGATTTATGTAATGACCTAATTTTGTACATTTTGTACAATAAGTTTTTGATCATTGTTATATTTCAGTTTCTCTGTGGAAGAAAAATAAAATATATTTAAAAAAGATATATTTATAGTATTAATTTTTATATATATATATATATATATATATATATATATATATATATATTTTCATTTAGTGAACTGAACCTATTCGTGAACTGAAACAAAACAAAAGTATTGTTTGTTTCAACACAAATAAAATGTACAATACCTAAATTGGTCTCTATAATAACATAAAATAAAGACTAACAAATTCTATAGGTTTTTTACTACATTACCGCTACAGTAGTTGCGTTACAAGATTCTTGGCTGTTTAAAATCGGAACGCAGTTTTGCTTAGACGTCGGGTTTTATGTACACATACGTCATGAGACCAGAACTCCTCCACTATACCGGGGTGTTTAGATTTTAACACATATTTGTTAATATAGTAACTACTGTAACAGTTGATTGTTTTATTCCTACATGGATTGCAGTTTCTAAATATATAAATAGATGCTTGATGTCTAAATGCATTACCAAATAAAAGTTAAAATCAATTGGAGCAGCCATTTCCGCAGGTCACTAACATGAGTGTACAGTATGTGGAGGTATAAATAAATAAAAAATCAGATGCAAGGCAACTTTTGGTGTCAAATAACGGTAACACCAACCAGCCAGTTTTGTGTTAAACACTGTTTAGAAAATACATATTGTATAAAAATTAGGGCTCTTTCTTAAGTGTTCTTTCTCAAGTGTTTTTCTTTAAACGTTCTCCCTTACGCTTAGCCTTTCTCTGGTTCAGAAAGCGTATACTGTATTGTTAAAAGCTTGGAGCTGCATCCGTTGTATAGGCGCTTGGCGACGGATGCTGCTATTCTTCCGCGGACAGTGTGTCTTTGGCATACGGGCCGAGTGTGATCTCTGGTGTGGGCAGAAGTGCGCTTAGCCACCCACACCGCTGGCAGGTCCAGCAGTGTAGCACCCCCCCCCCCCCGACTCCCAAATCATTAGTGGCATGGCAGCTGCCCACAATTCAACCACCTTCATTAGTCATTCAAGCTCCTTTTATTTTTGTTTGGTTTTCCCTCTGGCTCCTAATTAATGCTTAATCGAAAGTGCTGAACGGAAAATTCATGAATATAAAAAATCATCCTTGACGTTTTACCACGTTTTCTATTTTCTTTCATATCCAACAGCCCCTCTTCCTGCTCCCTTGCTGTGACAATCAAAGTACTGTAGCCAGGCACCCATTCTTAGAGTACAACATTTAGTTTGACATGCATAGACTTTTTTTTACTTACTACTACTTACTAAATATTATGTGAACATACAAGAATAAAGTGAAAATGTTTATTTTTTTTAAACCTTTTTTTTCCTCATTTCATTTTAATTATAAAATATTGTATTCAATGTCATAGAATCTAAAATATTTTAATATATATTTTAATTAAAATTAATACTTCAACTGTTTATAGTTGGTATAACTCTAGGGTTCTACCAACGACACTTTCATCAGACTGTATACGTTACAGTTTACAGTCTTTGCAGTCATCCCCCCAGTACAGATGAGAAGTTAACTTCTGAATGAGCCTCATTGTGTTTCTATTACCATTTATGGAACATGACTCTTGATGATCCCTTGGAGGAAGCCCCGTCTTTTGTGGAGAGCACGACCTTACAATCTTCTTAAAATATATGCTAACCGCTGTCGTTTATCACATTTAATTGACAAATCTGAGAGTAAAATGCATTTACTCAGAGGCCCATAACTCTGTACTCAGACACAAACACATCTTATATTAAAACCGCTTTTTAAACTCTCTCACACACACACACACACACACCTACTGGTGGTGGCCATTGATTTGCATAATATGGATACTTTGACTACTACCAGGGCAGCAATGCTTTCAACAGCCTCTGACTACAGACCCAGGGCGGGAAGGCCAGAGCGATGTCGATTATAAATACATCAGAAAGAGAAAGGCAAGTTGGTGAAACAGTCAACATTATTCTTTTTTTTTTTTTTGTTTTTAGTCAGGCAAAAACCAGAGACCTCCGTGATGGTAGGTGACCGTGGCAGTGGAAGGTCGCCGTGGGGATGGGGTCCTTTGAGGCTTGAGCTACAGCATTGACTCTGCAGCACCACGGGAGACTGGTGTTGGAGGCCAGGGCGAAAGGAACTCTAGAGGTTTTGCGCCGACAGGTCGAACCAAGATGACTGAACTGACGCTAATGCCATGTAGCTCTCTTGCTCTAATTGTTGATTCAATTTGCTAATGACTAATTTGATTTAAGTGGCAGGCACATCTCCATGTGAGCGGGACACGGGAGAGGGGTGTCGGGGTGTGTATGTGGTGGTGGGGGGGGGTGGCTATGGACTGGAGGTGGCGTGATGGCTTGTCATGAGAAGGCTGCTCGCCTATGAATATTCCATGAGAGTTCACACTTAATTGTTTCTGATTTGTTTATCCCCCCCCCCCCCCGATACAGTGCTTTAGCGCATACTCCATCGGTTGCTGTTTTGACACGCCTCCACGCACATCCGACCCCCCCCCCCCAACCACCACACCTCCGCACACACTCTCCTGCCATCCTCTCCTCTCCTCACCGTCCACCCACACAAGTGGTCCTCAGATGTCCATCAAATGTGCCCGATGGAGGATCGCTGTAGGTTGTTGGAGCCCATCGACCAAAGCACTCCGCCGCTCTGTCCCAACCCCCCCTCCCCCCTTTCTCTCTCTGTCTGTGGGGGGTGAACCAACATGTGTAATTCCACATTCGGTGGGGCCCCTTTTTAGAGAGCTCCCCTACCTGTTGCCAAATCAAATGGAGCCCAGCTCCGAGGCGTTCCACACGGGCTTATTCGCTGCCCCCCCCCCCTCTTTTTTGTTTGGATGGTTGGCTTTGAGGGGGGGGGGGCCCGTTGCTGTGGTTCAACATCTCGCTCTCCCTTGAACGCACCCCGGTGTGCGAGGCCAGTCCCAGTAGTGGACGGAGATGCGATGTAAGAGTCCAAAGTTAACATTCAGGGTCGGGTGTGTGTACGGGGGGAGACGGGGGAAGGGGGGGGGGGGAGACATGGCGTCCACTGAAAATGAAGGCGCAGCAACGCGGTTTGCACGCGGAAAGTGTAACGCGAGCAGACTGGGAAGACAAGAGCACTTACCCACATGAAAGGCTCGCAGCAGAGCCTCTTGCCGAAACTTGTAACTGCTCCAAGCCCGTGGAGTGTTTTCGCTTGCAGTCTTTCTCTCTGCGCTCCTGCACCTCTGCACTGCCATGTTTCTGGCTGGACTTGTAAAGAAGTGAGTCTCTTTTCTTTCCACCCCCAGTCCCCCTCCCACTCCCCCCCCCCTCCTTTTATCCACTCCTTTGACGGGCCCTCCTGCGCTGCATGACTTGCAAATTGTCCCGTGATATTGAGCGGGATTGACATTCTCAAATGCAAATACATTGAATATTTCACCGTTGGCCAACGGAAAGAACCGAAAGTCTAATTAGTGTATAATGATATTTCCCCCCCACCCCCCATGTTGGCTCCACTGGGGCCAGCGTATGCGTTGCTATGGATATTATGAATAAACACGGAAATGTATTTATGTATTAATTCATCCGAGTGGATATTTATGTGGCGAGCGCTCGTGTGTTCATTGTATTATTTATGCATTTGGGCTGTTGTTTTTATGTGGACAAACGAGGCCGCCACAGCAGCAAAGCTCCTTCATCGTCTCGTAATCATGTCGCTCGTCGCATTCGACAAGAAAGAAACTTAAAAGCAGCTTGAAAGCAGTGGAACGACATTCCCAGCCCTTTTTAGATGTTGATGACGACCAGCACAGCCAATCACACATCCCGGGCCTCAGCCCCCAAAACGCATGAAAAACAAACTGAAATAAAATAAAAGTTTTCGCTCTAATTTCTAAGCCAAAAGTTCAGAGCGGGGGGAAGTCACAACTTGACTAACTTTGCTTTCTCCAACTTTCCCCCTCCCCTCACATTCCTTGTGTTTGTTTGCTGCTGCATGTGAGTTACCGACGGTAACCGAAGCGCCCGGAGAGAGATCAGAGGCGGGTCACGGGAGAGCGACAGTTTAGGGCGGTTTTCTTTTTATTAGTATTGATAAATAAACATTATTTGAAACATCTGTCAGGCCCTGTTAAATATCCTCGGCGTGGTTCAGTAGCTCTGCCAACCCAGGGCATTGAATATTTAATTATCGCACTAACGGAATAATGAAAAAGGCAATTTCCAAACCAATGCCCCGTGCGCAGGGAGACAATTGCATTTCTAATATCCGCATGCAAAATCTCCCCTCTTCGATGCCTATCTTGATGCCTGGCAGGGCCACAGAGTCTCTTACATTACCACACGGGCTTCTCAACCAAGTGTGTTTCCTCGTAGTCACTTGTCGTGGCTAATTACGTGTTTAACCCTCCGCGCCCGACGAGGCCGTTTTACATTCAGATTTACGGGGGGAGCCTCTGTTGATCTTAAGACGCAGCGGTACGCCAAGGCACGACTGCAGAGAGATCAGTCTTCTGGTAATTGATTAGCCTCTCAGAAATAAGTCTTGCAGTCATTGACCTTTAACCTCTTTTGTGTTTGGGGGGGGTGGAGTTCACAGGTGTTCCAGTGATGGATGTGCATGCTGTTTCTTACTTATTTAACTATTAAATTAGTTTTGATTATGATTAGCTGAGCTTTATCTTTTTGTTGTATTATTTGGACTTTTTAAATTTTTTATGTGACTTAAAATAATAATTGTTAGTATTATGAATTATAATACAGTGATATAATTTCCATCTTATTACCAACCAATATTTCTGTTAATTTTCAGAAAACGCAAACGGCACATTTTTCTATTTATTTTTTGCCTTAGTGATCTTTGTGGCTTGTGGTGTAAGTAATTATGCGTACATTGTCAATATTTACATTTCCACTGTTTAATTTAATTCTAATGGAAGTCCCTGAGCGATAGGAGCAGTGGCTAATACAGGAAAGATGATTGGAGCTCCCGCAGTAATAACCCTCCTCAAACACAACAAGCTGCAATGGGATGTTCTACTCTTTAGACTGTCCAGTAGAACACGTATATCCATATTTCTTATATCCACCTAAAAAGTAAATATGTGAGTGAATATTAATAATACTAAGTCACTAAATTAATTAGTAAATAGAAATATAATATATAAAAGTATAAACATAAATATTTTAAAATGTGATTGTAACAGTGAGTAAAATGACAAATACAAAATATTGTTTAAAAATATAATTAAAATGGAGAATTAAGCATAAATGCATATAAATAATAAAATTGCAGAAATAAAAATGAATGAAATTAAAAAGTGTGTGTGTGGCCTAAGTTTTAATCATTACCACCCTCCTAGCTATACCGTTACTACAGTGGGTCCACTGTGCTTTAAGCAGTGTGTGTGTGTGCGTGTGTGTTTGGCAGGCAGTACCAGGCTGGGTCAAAGCAGCTTAGTTCCGATCTGCTGGGTGACCTGCATGGAGCCCCCCCCCCCCCTTTCCGCACGCCTCTCCAGCCCCGCTGACCTGCATGATTTCATTATATAGAGGTGAGGCGTGTGGCTCTGCAAGCTGCATGTGTGTGTCTGTGTCTCTCTCTCTCTCTCTCTCTCTCTCTCTCTCTCTCTGTGCATTTCTCTCTGTCTCTATCTCTCTCTCTCTCTCTCTCTCTCTTTGTCTCTGTGCATTTCTCTCTGTCTCTGAGGTGCTCTCTCTCTCTCTCGCTCTCTCCCCTCTCTCTCTCTCGCTCTCTCTCTCTCTCTCTCTCTGTGATTCTCTGAGATTCTCTCTCTCTCTCTCTCTGTGATTCTGAGTTTCTCTTTCTCATTCTCTCTCACACACACACGCACACACACACGCACACACACACGTAGGTCATGCGAGATAAGTGCACTATAGACATGCAGATGTGCACACACACAACAGCAGTGCCAGATGCACGTCTAATACAGCAAAGCAGTAAGGCCCAAGAACGTTCAGGTCAAACGCATCATATAACACAGACCAGTACTGTGTATATATGTCACCAATGCATTTGGGGCATTTACTGCACTGGCGCACGCAACACAAATGTAAGCACATTTCTATTTCCAGGAAGTGATTTATGTTTAAGTGTAAGCCATTCTTGGTTGATATCAATTTCACTAGTTTCTTAACCAGTGAGAAGGCTGACGGCCTCACCGCAACACTGACTCAACGTTTTTAGGAAACAACTCTGCTGATGTTTTCATCCGGAATAAATCATTCTGCGCATCAGAAATGTAATTAATCATGTTGTTGCAATGCACACAAATATACCAATGGCAAGCTGTAGGTGAATACACACATGGCCCGCTTAAAATGCATTTTAATCCATTGTTGTATCGACTGACCTAATTCACATACAAATTAAAACCACATTTTTGTTTGTGTGTGATGAAAATGCATGTGTATATATATATATACAGTATGTGCATGTAAATATATGTCTGTACTTTATATCTGAGTTTACAGTAGTGGTACTACATGTAACTACCTGTGACCACTAGATGGCGATCTAGGTTAAAGCAGTGTAAGGTAATCTGAGCGCTGAATAACGCTAAATATCAGGCTGTACCTATGCTCTGCTCTGTGCTGTCAGTACACACACACACACAGGCGTCATTTGCTGTAGTACTGTAAACTAAACTGTTTTTATCTAAACTGCTTTTATCTATAAACACAAACTTCATACGTCAGTCACACAAATATTGGTCTGCTTTTGAACAAGGTGAAACCCAGACGCATGCTTTGAAAACCTCTCTCTTCTAATATTGATTTTGATTTTGTATTTACCTGTGATGTAAAATCTATTCAGTCATGCAAAAGTCAGATTTGCTCGCGTAAAATACTGTAGTCCCATCACAGGTTTCACCTAAAATGATTTCACTGAGAAATAAGGAAACAGGAATAGGTGATCAAGTGCAGAATAATGGATTTTCTGAACATTCAGCTATAAAAGGACCTGACCTTAATTATGCCAAGTGAAAGTCCCACCGGCTGTTATAATATAAAGGTGCCTGCATTACTAGGTCAAGGCATTTCTCTTTTCCTGCCAAGCTTACACTACATATGTCCTTCATTAGCACGAAGCTGCATCCCTGTGTGTTGGACAAGGACAACTGTGGCAGGGGATGTCGACAGTGGACTACAAATCTGTATCGTCGCCAAGGCCCGATCAGACAACTTCCCTAAGTGAGAATCTTTTATTTGTTTGTTTATTTAAGAAGGGCAAAGTTTAAGTCACAATCATAAAGGGGCGAAATGCTCAACGCACACGCTCAAAAGGTAACCAATTACATAGATCACATGTAAACCGACATGCTGTAGGAGCAATACATATTGCAAAGGCGAGGAAAACCGTGAGTGAGAGACACCCGCTTGTTAGATGAGTATCTGTTCATCACAAAACAAAGAGATAGACGTGAATGATTTAAAAAAAGAATGGCCGGGGGGGGGGGAAATACCTATGACTGCAGGATATCTAGTGATTTCTTTGGATATAACTTCTGTAACTTTGATTTAAAACAATTATTTTTCTTGTTACGTGGAACAAACATAAGTAATATCATGCTAAAATAAATACAAACTAGGCTATACTGTGTGTGTGGATTGGCTTGCTACCTGATGTTTAAAAATATCAGTAACAGGCCAGTCAATATATTGAATAAAAAAATCACTCTCCTCATTGTGTTGCATACAGAAAAAGTCTGGTACATTATTGTGGTATTGTGGCTTTTAACTTTTTTGCAGTTTAAGGTTAACATTTTCATATTTAGTCCATGAATGTCAGTGATAGTGCACTCTAATCTAAGATTCAGAACTAAGTTTTAGTTTTGAAATTGACACAAAAATAAGATAACTGAATTCCAATAACTAGCATTAACTTGAATGCTGGTTCGACACAAACACCATAAACCATTAAAACACACACACACCCCTTAGGAACTGCAACACCACATCACCTCTTCTTCATGCAATCTTTCTAAAGCCCTCTCTTTCCATCTGTGCTGGTGTCTACCTGCCTTCTACGTGTGCAAGGTTTCATTGTCCCACCAAAACGGCGTTTCCACCATAACAGCGGTTCCGTCAAAAACGTAATCACCGAATGTGGCGCAGGAGCAAATTGAGTCTCCAACAAACGGCCTGTCGAATACCCCCCCCACCCCCCACACACACACAAATCAACAAAGGCTGACAAAACACCCGGCTGACGTTTCCCCTTCAACACCTGAAGTTGATATTTACAACAGAATAGCACCAGCGTTGCCTGAATAACGAGGGCCGGTGCTCGTGCGTTGTGTTCCGCGCTGTCATTTTGACTAGACGGGGGGATTGCGGAGGGCGCCCGCCGCTTGTTTGGCATAGCCACGGAGCAGAAATGGGGTTTGTTTGATTAACGCTCGCCGGCGCTCGTCAAGCTCGACGCCCGGCATCTCCGTGCACAGACAGGCGGAGACTGCGCCTATGTAAATGCGTGTAATGCGGAGGAAGTCAAATCAGTTACATACAGCGTCCACTTCCTGAATACAAATGGGTTTTTCTTGTATTGTTCCCTATAAAGCACATCTATAAAGTAATTATATCATTCTGTAAAGTTGTTGTAAACTACAGTATGAAGTTGAACCTATGTTTGAACCAAATTTTCTATGGCCTATGGCCCTTCATACCACTCTATACTGTGTTAAAGATGATAATAATACATTTTATTTTAGACGCCTTTCTAAACACTCAAGGACATCTTACATGGCAAATACATAGTTATAAAACAGTTGGCTGAAATATACATACTATAGGAATAAACATTTGATCTGAGAAATATATACAAAATAAATAAAACGAAATAAAAATTAAGTGTTAAAAATAAATAAAACTCTCAGTTGAGTGTAGATCAAAGGGTCAAACGTCGTAGGCGACCTTGAAGAGGTGGGTTTTGAGGAGTTTAGCAAATGAGGCGATCGTGGTGGCGTGTTGAATGTGCAGTGGAAGTGTGCTCCAGAGTCTGGGAGCAGAGCAGCTGAAGGCCCGAGCCCAAATGGTGGAGAGGAGGAATGGGGGGGGACCAGAAGTCCTGTAGAGGAGGAGCGGAGAGATCGGGGGGAGTATATGGCAGGAGGTCAGAGAGAGGAGGGAGCCAGATCGTGAAGGGTCTTGTATGTGAGGAGGAGAGTCTTAAAGTTTATACGGAATTTTGCAGGAAGCCAATGAAGTTGAATCCGAATTGGAGTGATGTGATCTGTTGACCTCGTGTTTGTGAGGATTCTGGCAGCAGAGTTCTGTACTAATTGGAGTATATTTATACATTTAGTATCTATATAGTATTTACTGTATGCATGACATGTTTCATATCCCTAAGTGCCACTAACCTAACACAATACATTACCATGCAATACATTGTAATATTGTGTAATTCAAGCATTATGTGTGTAAATACACAGTTAAACTATCACACAAAAAATATGATATAAACTATATATCATATCATCAAAAATATGATTCAGTATTTTATCTGCTCTTTCTGTCTGTGCTTTGTATGTGTATGTAGGCTACGAACAAATCACATGGGTATGGAGATATATATATATATATATATATATATATATATATATATATATATCCACTATTGGCTTGTGTGACCACATGATTAGGGCGATTACACGCATACATTACTTACTGCACATTACCTGTGTGTGTGTGTGTATTCGCACTCTATAGCCTCTGCTATTTTGTCTGTCTGTGTGTGTGTGTGTGTGTGTGTGCGTGTGCGCGTGTTCTCAGGCTGCAACAATGCGAGTAATCTGTCCGCTTTAGTAATGTGCGGCAATGGCATTGTTTTGAAATAGCGAAATTGCCTCCCAGTTCACAGAAATCACATTACATGTCCATGGAATATGCCATTTGCAAACGTCGTACCATTAGCTTACTCACGACTTAGGTATTAGCTACCTCAAATCTTTTCTAATGCACTGTAATATAGCGTATCATTTGAATTGGGGCCATTTCATAGCTAAAAATGGCCAAATTGCTCACCATTATGAACTGGATTCGTCCTATATTTTAATGCAACTCCAAACCATAACTGAATCTCTGAGAAAACAAAGCAACAAATAGATCTAGCAGATAGGAAAAACAAAATAAATTGAATCCAACTGGGCTGCCAGAAAAATGTGTTTCGACAGGCTCTCTTCTTTCACCCCTTTAATGCCGAGTCTATATTTAACATACAAAATATTCTATGGCAAAGACATAACTCCCCAAGATTATACGCAGTAACTTCTTCATATTACAGCTTACTTCTCATGCTCTTAAACTAATTACAGCGCTGCCTGACATTAGACGGCAGCTGTCTGCATCCGTTAGCCAAATACAGTTGCTAGCTGTTACCGAGGTGTCGCTTGACTCTGTTCCTGAACACGCAAGCCTGGAGGAAGTTGTCGGGATTGTCTGTTGATCGCTGGAACGCTGTTCTTTTATTGTATCGCACCTCTAATGGGAAACTCACAGCGGCACATTCGCTGTCTCTTTCCATAGAGACGGGCGCACCTGATCGGCTTGTCAGAGACACGGAGACGGTGCTGTGCTCTGTCCCCTCGCCAAAGGTGCCTTGCACAAAGGTTATCAGGCTCTGTGTCACTTCGGCATTAAAAGGCTCACTATAGTTTGGATTTTCATCTAGAATTGTATTATCTAGTTATTTTTCTCTTTCTGTCTCTTTTCCTTTTGTGTGTGAGAAGCATGTATGAGATCCCTGCGATTGTGTTTTGTTATATTTTTCTGTCACCAGCTGAAATGGTTCAGATACAACACAGCATTGAAGCGGTGGGATACTGTGTGTCAGGAGGAGGTCACCACTAAAGATCTGCATTCACACAGTACATCTCTATGGCTTTGCAATTGGAATAAATGCACACTGATTAGATGGTACTTTTACACTACTTCACCACGCGCTCAGACCTATGAGAGCAGTACTTGGTGTACAATACACTTCCTGCCATTGTAACCATAGTTACGATTGTGTAGGACACCGGCCTTTTGTTTTGGGGCCTATAGACTAAAGTTGAATGTAAAAAGTTGGAATTTTGTCATATAACATTTAATTTCACCAAAAATATGTTTTGCTATGAGCCCGTCATCAGTGGCAAGCCACAAAAGTTTATTTGGCAACATCAAGTTTCGGTGATCTTTCGCCCCATGAATTTCAATATCCAATGTGATGAAACGGGCAACGTTATTCAGCCACAAATAACTGGCAGAATGTAAAAGAAGACGAGCAAAATACGACCTGTGCATTTTTAATGCTAATATGCATGACCCCATGAATATAAGATTCTGAGATACCAGCTGATGGTTGCATGTAATTTAAATACAATGGCTTATTAAGAAACTAATTCATATATCTTCCTGTTTTTCTTTTTTTGTTGTTGAACAGTCCTGACTGTTGAGTGTTTTAATGTGTTGTTGTAGCATCCACGAGATTACAACTTTTCACCCGCTGTCAATATTAATGCAGACTTCTTTTGTAAATATATTTGCGGTTTTGTTCACATCTTAATTTAATGTGGTCTGTCAAGATCTGTCATAATTGTGTCATTTCAGAAGGATATTAAAACCTCCTGTCTAGTGCAGGGTATTTCCATATGCGCTGTACACATGCCTGCGGAGAACTAGTTTTGCCACCATTCAGCAGAATTAAAGAACAATGCAATACTGTAAATGTGAGTATGATGCCGCAGATCTGTCTGAAAGGTTCCCTTTCATAAACGTCTGACATGGACAATTGTCAGTTAGCAGCTAATAACATCAGATGTATTGTTTGTAAGGACCTGGATGGGCCAAACTAATTTTGAAACGTTTCTTAATAAATAGTGGAAAAACAATCCAATCATATTTGGCACCGTGGGTGTGGCATCATACAATATGGGTGCATTCAGTGGACTAAACTTTTTTACTGAACATCCCGTTTCCTTAAAACACTCAAAGCGTTATTGAACTACTTTCAAGGACGTTAACTGTGTTTAACGGGCGTGGCGAGTGATGCTTGGCGACGTGTAGGAAGTGTACAGTATCCACATATTTACCATGGGTGTTTTAAAAAGTATTTGTGAGTGTAAGTCATAATCACTATTTAGTATTTAGTACCATTACAAAATGTTGCTTTTATTACATCATAATTGTATGCCGTCTCATTCTGATATGAAATGCATGACATTGAATATGTTGACACAGCCATTACGGACATATTCTTCTACTGGAACAGTGCGCTATGCACCGACAGAAGGGGTTCTAGAGCCACGCTCGTTCTTCATCTTGTGCATCTGTACTGTTGAAACACAACAATCTAAATCAGTAAAACACAAACTATCGCATTGTTGTTGTTAGCCATGTGAGCGTTGTTCAACCCACAGCCTATATGGACAGCCTACCTCCTCCCTGTTCTGTAACATGCTGTCCAGTCCACTGCCGTTCGCGTTCATTGAACTTGTAGCAAACGTTCCACCATCCTGAATGCAGGGTATATGTTGTCTTTGACTTATCCTCCCTCTCCCAGTCAAATAGCCAGTCTGGTTAAGGGATGTTTTAAAAACAACAGAACAACACCAACTGGAACTGAAACACTTGACAGTTGGAAATAGGTTGGTTACTGTAACTCCTCCTTTACACGTCTCACTCACACAAATACATTACAACTACATTCCCGCCTTTTATGGGCAATTGTTTGGGGTAATAATTCAAAATGAATCAATAATCTTCAACCAATCCACTGTGGTCAGTAGCCTAACCTTCATGCTATCAAAGGAAGCTAGCTAGTAAGACGACACTCGACTTGCAGCATATGTGGCTAACTCTTGTGCCCCTTGCCTCCTCATTTGCTAGGCTGAGTACGGCCTGAGTCCCAAACCCCCCCTCCCCCCTTCCCGTTCTCGACACAGATAGGGTGGGGGGTGGGATCAGGCTGCCCCCCCGACCTACCCTACCCCACCCCCAAGAACCATCTCCTCATTAACCCCCTCTAATTAGATGGCAGGGTAACCCATTGTTCCGCCCTAATGAAGCCTCAATGGAAAGACATGGCCTCGCCTGGTGCCACCGACACTACTGTGAAATTACACCGCCACCCCCCACCTCCCCCCCACCACGCCTCCCAAACGCACACTTCTTTATTTTAACCCCCAGCTCTCTCCCTCTGTCTGTCTCTGTCTGTGTCTTGCTCTCACTCTCCCAACACGCAATCTCTGCTCCTTAACTCCTTTCATTATGGTCATGAGAACTGGGGCGTAGTTTGAGGTGGTCTATCCAAGATGGGGGGGGGGAGAGAGAGAGAGAGAGAGAGAGAGAGATTGACAAAGAGAGAGGGGGAGAGAGAGAGGGACACTCCTCCTCTGCTAGCTTCGCCGCTCAGGGTAGCATTAGCTCTGATTAGCGCCCCCAGTATGGATCCCGTGCACTAATTACTGGAGCAGCCGCGCTTCGGCGAGATTTAAACACCACCTCAATCACATTATCTCTCATCCCCGCAGCCTGGCCGGCGTGGCCGGGGCCCCCTTTGTAAGTCGGCTAAGTGGAGCAGGCTGGAGGGGCTACCCCGGCTAGCTGACGACGCAGGCTAGCGGCACGGTACCTTTTATAGTATAGTATCGGTACAGGGGGTGTGTGTGTGTGTTTGTGTTTGTATTGCATTCTAACATGTAATCTTGTTTCTGTGCCAGGGCAGGGGGGGTTAAGATGGGATGGGGGGGATACACTGCACATGCTCAGTGGGGCAGTGGCGGGGGCCGGGGAATTGGGGGGAGGTGGGAACAAGATGGGGGTTAAAAATTGGATTGGGTGTTTGAAGAGATTCTTTGCCCTCGAGTTTTATTTTGTGTGTGTGTGTGTGTTGGGGGGGGGGGGGGGTTACTTTGCTCACCCCAGAGCGACTAATTACAATTCACGTGTCACACACTCCCCACATAATAAGAGCCGGGGAACAGAATGAAACTGTTCCAGTGGCCTGCGGGGGGTGCTGTCTCGGGAGATGGAGGGGGTGGTGTCGAGGTGTGTGTGTGTGTGTGTGTGTGTGTGTACATGGTTGTGGACCGCACTGTATGTGCTAATCTGACAGTGTTTGAATGTGACACCCCTGCTTGCCTCCCCTCCCCCTTCCTCCCCCAACCGGCCCCCCCAGACTGTGTTTCAGGGTTACCGCCCGGTCAATGTGTCCCCAACCCCCCCCCCCCCCCCAC
>JAODUK010000012.1:980004-992435 GCA_027564635.1 Typhlichthys eigenmanni | reverse complement strand
CCCCCCCCCCCCCCCCCCCTTCCAAACCCCAGTGCCAGTAGCAATTACAGCTCGGACTATTAATTAATCTCACAAAGAGCGCTCATTTCCTGTCTTCCTCTCTCTCTCAGATTGACGAGAGGCGGGTGGGAGGGCGGCAGAGATGCTGGTTTCAAAGGCAATTCAGTCAGAGAGAGAGGGAGAGAGGGGGAGAGAGAACGGAGAAGAAAGACCTGCTCACACAGATGAGGTTGGGGAAGTGGAGGGCACATTTGATACAGGGGCCGTGCTACTTGAATGTGATTGAATGCTTTGTTGCCGAGGGCTCTCCGCTAATCTTTTACCTGCACAGACATACACGGGGGCCAGAAATATGCCCTCCGCTGAAGGGGGGGCTTTTCTGAGTCGAGCGGGAGAGGAGTTTGGGCCTCTGGGTGGGCCGTGGATGTTGGCTTGGGAAGGGGGGGGGGGGGGTTTTCACATCCTGGACGGGCACTCTCTCCCTCCCGCATCTTGCATTCTTCTTCTCTGCCCGGGAACACTTTTGTGGTCTCCTGAAAAAGGGAGAAAAATAAGGGGACCTCCCATTTCAGCAAGAAAAGACGGGGGCTTGTTGGACGAGCGACATTGATGGAACCGCATGCAAAGGAGGGTGGGGGAGAGAGAGAGAGAGAGAGGAGGGCGTATTATAGCGCGGAGGACAGAGAGCTAGGCAGAGTGAGGGGATTTAGACGTTTCATTCATGTCTTTTGCGGCTGGGCAGTTTGAATGGTGTGACCAAGCCTAATGTATAGGCACTGCTCACTGCCACTAATCTCCCAGTGCACTGTGGTTTCATAGCAACAGCAGCCTGACCGAGTCCCCCTGGATAAACTCTACGGCCAATTAAAGCCATGCTGTTTGAGTGCTAGCGTGTCAGTTGGGTTCACGTTAAGTATACACACACACACTAAGTGATAGTACATTATTAGTAGTATAGACAATGCACATAATCCTAATAAATGTTTGTGTACAACACAGGGGTTAAGCTACTGAAGGAAAAGAAATGTGTGTGTGGGGGGGGGGGGCGGGGGCAGTGGAGGTTGACGCCTGGAGTTGGCATCGTATTGAACATAAAATATATATCATAATTTGTTACCATAGTCACCCCCTCTACACACACACACACGGGTATGTGATTATCAATATTTCAAGTAGTCAATTTCTTTGAAGTCATTTGATCGAGGAGCTTCAGTTAATTTAGAGCCACTGCGGTCAATACAGTTAAAAATTTTAAAACGTGGATGGATTTTCTTTGTGTGCCGTGTTCAGGCGGGAAGCGCTTTCTCCATTTGCGTGAGGCTCGAGAGAAGAGGCACACGCTGCTGTTCTCTCTTTTTTTTTAGTGGCGTTTGGGGAAAGGCCTTCTTTATTTTAGCATTATGATGTTGTTTTTTTTTAATCAGGAATTGCAGTCGCTGGTTTGTGTGTACATTATTAGTTGTGGTTGTTGAGTATGATGTGGTGACCACTTTGTTATCATGGCTAAGAGGTTTAAAAACAAGTTATTTGAGGAACATTTTTATTCACACAGCAAATGTGCATTTTATGATTATTTTTCTACGCAATGGTACTTAATACCTCAATTATTAATAGCTCAATACCTCAAAAGCCGTGATTGTGTAGTTTCATATCGTGTGTGAATGTTATCTGTTTTCTTTAAATAAAGAATGCTAAAATGATGAACATATGCAACATTACCATGGCCAAATATAATCCACCTTCATCGGCGTGTGAAGCTTGCTTCAGGCTAATGGATTTTCCTGGGGGAGCACACCTGGTTCAAAGGTCACTGAGAACATTCGCTCTTCCTCGTCAAATCACCGCCGGTGAAAACAGGCAAAAACACTGGCAGGTGTGAAGGCAGCGAGAAAACGCCTCAACACAGGAAGTGGAAATCTAAATATTCAGCTGGAGGGGTGGCGGGGCTGGCAAGAGAGGCCGTTTTCTCTGACCCCAAATGTCTGCGGGACCCAACCTGGACCCTCACATCTCCTCCCTGGCCAGATGTTCGTAGATGCAAATGAGCGTGCACACCAATATGCACAAGCGTGCGTGCCTTACCTGTTTGAACATGCCTGCCTTTTTTACAGACACCACCCCCCACCTCCCCTCTTTTTTTTTTTTTTAAAAGAGCAGTTACACCTTCTATGTGAGCTCCAACGTCTGCTATGTTTTTCTATCATTCATCAACAGGCTGTCAGAAGTCAAGATTTCTGGCGGCCATGTTTACGCCAAATGAAGGATGGATGAAATAGGGGAACGGCACGTGAGATTAATGGGTCCACCTGATTGAATGTGATTTCTATTTCCTTTCGTATGTGTGGCCTGAACACCAGAGTTTGTTTTGCTTTTATTAGGGGTTAAGACATTTTCTAATTTGGAAGTGGGGCTCCTTATGTCGTTCCCTCTATGAAGGCTTATATGTGAGTCACAATACTTGTTTCAACACTATCCATTGTGAGTGTTCAGCCTTCCTGCACCATTTGAGCTGGCACTCAGCAAACAAACCTTGCTTCGGGATAATTTGGTCCTCAGGGATAGTCTTATGAGCCATTAACAAACTTCCCTGCTCTGTTGCGGCAGGGGGAGACATGATTGTACGGAAAACTAACACTTTAAAAACGTAATGCTCCCTCCCTGTTTGGCCGACCTGATTAGCAGCATGCTAATTCTCCTCCCCGGTGCAATTAATCACATTGACACCTGTACTCGAGGCTCCGGCTAAATCTTCATTCTCAATCTCTGCCTAGCGGCCTTATCTGGGGTGCTGTAAGTGTTTTCATTTCATGTCATCTCATTAAAGGCTTCCAGGATTGATTGATTCATTTCTTTCAAATAAATCACACACACAAATATTAACAGTAAGTTAAACAGCAGAAATACAGCATAGGCATGCCATATTTAATATCCAACATTATATATAGATCACTGAAGACTTTGGCATTGTCAATTCCCTTACAGTAAGTCAGATTTTCGTTGATTTATCGGGACTTCATTTGGAAACAAATATAATTTTAATAGAAATTAATAATGATGGCTTCACGCTTATAAATGGGAAATTAGACATTAATCTGCTACACTGTTAATTACTGGGAGGTGTAATCTGATTAAAATGACATGTTGCTAATGCAATGTCCACCCCCCCCCCCAAACCCAACCCAGCACTGCATGAAATATACTACACCTTAACAAATATGAATTAAAAAGGTGTGAGCCTTGGGTAAACTAGACAAAACGTTCACTTGGTGAGCCACACAATAAGTAAATGCATAGTGAGAATTATTAAAGTTTACCTGCACCCCGGCTCTGAGCCTGACTCCACCCACTAAATTGCTGAAACAATTGCTGTGAATAAGAGGAAGGGGTAGGGGCTGAGAGCCATTAATGTCAACATTTGAATTTGATGACGTATGAGCGGGCCGAGTGTACCGTTGATAAACAGCCAGGTCCTGGAGTGATTTTGATTTTGAACGGGGAAAAAAACCACCAGCCATTTAGGGGTACACGATATTGATAAAATTATACTGCAGTGTTGATCATGAAAATTGCAATATCGATATTCATTTAGATATTTTTAAACATCAGTAAAAACACAGGTTATGGGAAAATGCATCAAAATATATTCGTAACATATCAAAACAACATATTTTCAGCTGACATGATATTGGACTGATACAACAGTAATTCCAAGCTTCGATGAGGCATTATTTTTGGCCACTGATGTTTCCTATTTGAACATCAAATATATAATTAGCTTCCTCAGCCACACATCTTACTTGTCTGTCTAAATCAAACACAACTAAGCCAAACAGCCAACGGATGCATCTCTCCATAAAATAAACAGAAAATCAATGGAACATGATATTGCGATAACGATACTGAGTCGATGTATTGTGCACCCCGATTGCCATTACACAGCATGTACGCAGGTAGTTTGTGTGATGTTGGTATTACAATGTAGGACGTTTGCATGTAGGCATACAAACGCCTATTGTCTTAAAGGTTAGACAGGGAGGAGGGGGGTGGGGTTTAGACGTCAACCCTCCAGATCAATCTCAATACCTTTTCCATGGGGTTGCTGCCGACCGCTTGCTCGATCGCCCCCCCGTGGGCCCCACAGCGGATGGTCAGGGCGGGTCACGGGCCAAATGGGGCGGTGGTTGGGGGTGTCGGGACGTTTTCCTGGAAGGCAAATGTGACGGGCACACCTGCTTCGTCTTTCAGCCCTCCTCACGCCCCGCCTTTCCCCTCGGCACGGGGCCGTGCCATCAAAGACCCTGGCCCCGCCATGACGCACGCAGCACAGCGGCCAGGACATCTGTGGAGCGCTGGCAGGCTCCCACGGTGAGCGCGCGTGTGTGCGTGTGTCTGGGAGGAGGGAGAGAGAGAGAGAGAGAGGTAGAGAGTAGGAGGGAAGAGAGGGAGAGAGAGAGTAAGAGAGAGAGAGAGAGAGAGAGAGAGAGAGAGAGAGAGACCGACCGCTGTCCCTGGCCAACATGGCCTCCCACTCAGACACTGTTTGGCCGCGGAGCCGCTGTGTTACAAGTGTCACCCTGTCGGAAACAAGGGGGGAAGGGGGGGGCTGTTGGGGCCCTGTGCCCCAGCCAGCCCTACAGGAACCTGCCACGGGTCCCAGGCCAAATACGAGTCTCGCCCACACACACACACACAGGGGTGGGGATGTACAATTGCACATTTTCTCCCCGCAGACTTGCACATAAAGGCATTTGTGCACGTGCACACACACACACACTGTTGCGAGGGGCCCCCCATGAATATTCATTTGCAACTGTGATGCGTTGTGTGACACGGTTCCCTGGCACGGCCCCGTGACCACATGGCCTGTGTGTGTGTGTGTGTGTGTGTGTGGTTCTGTGTCTCAGACCCAGGCCAACCTCACTCGGTCGGATTTCTCAATCTCAGATGGATTCCAGACGTTCTCTGAACTCCGTCTATTCACTTTGATGGTGGTGGTGCATGGGAGAAGTGGCGGGGGGGAGTGGTTGGTTTTTAAGGGTTTGTGTTTGTGCATTTGTTTCCATGCTAGCATGAAAGGAAATCCTTTCCTCTGATGAAAGGCTCACCTTTTTCAGATATACCCATAGACTGTACTGTATATATAAATGGACAGACCCTCTGTGACGTCACCATAGACTGTATATATAAATGAACAAACCCTCTGTGACGTCACCATAGACTGTATATATAAATGGACAAACCCTCTGTGACGTCACCATAGACTGTATATATAAATGGACAGACCCTCTGTGACGTCACCCATAGATTCTCTAAAGATCATATTTGAACACTGCTGACTCTGGCTGTCGGCATCGTCGCAGTTACCGCCTGTAACGCCCCCTATTCATTATAATGGTGAAACATGCATGGCTAATATATTTTGAACCGAGTTATAAATAAATTCTCACCCCCTGTACAGTTGGCACGACCGGGGAGACTATAACCATTTTGTGAACCAGGCTGTAAACATGTAAATTCTTTGCTGTAAAGTCGGCAGCCAGCCTCAAGTGGCCATTCTATGAACTACAAGGTTTAGCACTGGAGGTTCTTGCTTGGATATACCGTACACACACACATACGCACACAAACCACAACGACTTCAGTCCACCAGTCTGCTGCCTGTACCCGTGCGCGCACGCGGACGGTCGCCCTGTCGCCACACGCTGCGTGCACGCCGGCTACGCGGCATAGCGGCTGGCACCGGCCGCCTCTCTTGCAGGGCGGGGCGACGCCGCCGCTTTTTTCCTTATGCTGCGGCCCATTGTGCGCAAATCTGTGCATCGTTTCATCCGTCCAACCCCCCCCCACCGCACGCCCGTTCGTACCCGGCCAGCTGGCACCAAGATGGCTGCAGCGCTGACAAGGCCTACAATACCCCCTCCGGTCCGCATCCACAATGGAGGAACATGGACCCAGCCGCCTCTGTGGAGGAGGAGAGTGGCGTGGGGTGGACGGGGACCCCGGGAGCCCCTTGGCAGGCAGGTGCTCGCTGCCAACGTCGCTGTCGCCTGCGACGCGCTCGCTAGCTTTTAGCGCTGAACAAGGGGCTGGCAAAGAGAGGTCCCTCCCCCCCCTTCCTCACCCTCCTTTTTAGAAAGTCCACATTGTTCACACAGGGGCTCTAGAGGACAAGTTTTTGTGTGCTGTTTTTTCTTCCTTTTGCAGACGGGAGGGAGCTTAGCTGCTTTCAGTCTCGCTCTACACACATAAACCGCCGACAGAGGTGGGCGAAAGCTTGCGCGCACGCACACACATTCTCTTCACCATCCTTCCTTTCTGTCGTTTTTTTTGTTTTTGTTCGCTAGCTCCCTGTCAAGGCTTATCAAGGGGAGAGAAGTGGCATGTCTTGTCAAACCGGGGAGAGGAAAAGGTTTCTTTTTAGAACGAGAGCGAGAGAAAAAGAATGATGAGGCGTTTTGAGTGTTCGAGGTCTTTGACTGACAGTCCACTGCCAGTTCATGGTTCCTCGAGTAATGATACGCTGTTTGTGCGGGTGCGTTTGCCTGTGCCTGAAGCTGCTGGGTTGTGAGTCGAGACGCGTTCTGAGGCTGGAAGTGATGTCGGAATCCCCGAAGGTCACGCTCCTTTTTATGTCAGTACACATGCAGGTGGAATAGATGCATAGAGTATTTTGTTTAAACAAAGAAAATAGGAATAACAGTTAACTGTTAAGGTGGTTACTCCCTCTCTGCAAGTGTACCATAAATTGTGTTTCGTGTTATTGTTGACACTTGATTTCATATTCAAACACAAATCAAGTCCAGCCGTAGCACAACAATGGCATGCACCATATGTCCACACAAAACGCTTCCAAATGTTCATCCTTCCTTTCTTTCTCAAATGTGTCTAGTATCATATCGCAATAACCGCCCTGAAATAGTTTTCGGTTGCCTGCTACTTTTTTTGTATGTATTTGTTGCCAGATTGCAATTAAAGACCCTTTCACAAAGGGACACACAATGTCAAATGTTAGCGTTAGCTCCTCTCGTCGGATGAAAGCGGTGGGTGAATGCCATTACTGTCAGAGAGGTAAACAGCAGGCCAGTGGCAGCATCAAGATGGTTTTGGTGTCAGGGCGTTCCATCTGGGTCTCGACGATGCCGGCATGTACTGTAACCATGTGACCACGTAAAAATAAAAAAAAAAGTATAAAAAGAAAATCGCTTTTAGCCTTAACACTATAGCCAGCTTATTGAATCTCTCTCATTATCAATAAACAAAATAATTAATAACGTTTTAATTTTCCGGAGACATCGTTATAATCGCTATTGCTACATTAGCTCCACACAGCACCTTTACTTAAGTTTCACACATATTCTGTTTCTTTCTTTCTTTTTTCTTTCTAATCACTCTATCCACATGAAATTAGGCAAGCCCCCATTCCTCTATATGCCATTTTAGTTTTAGTTGTCCACTTCCACGCTGCTCCATTTCCCCAAAGCCCCCCCCACCCTCCCACTCCCATCCTCGTTCCTGCCGGTTCAGGGGAGGGTTGTTCCTCTTTGAAATGCATATTGTGCCGACGAGGCTTGTCGCCGGCATGTGTTGATGCTGGGTAATTGTGGAGGCCAAATGTTTAATTACACATGACGGGGCTGAGCAGCGGGGCGCCTCGACGCAGCGGGTTCTCCCCGCCAAACAGGGCCCCGAGCCCCGGCTCTGTTGGGTGCGCCTGTAACAACCCGGGCACGAAAAGAAACGCACACGGCGAGAAAATGCTGGGGGGGGAGGGAGGGAGAGAGAGAGAGAGAGAGAGAGACAGCATTCAACATTATCACGTTTGCGCCGCTTGCTCGAGTCACTGTACGGATTGCCAACCTCCATGCCAACCTCGAGGGGGAGATATCCAAGGGCACCTCGACCTCACAGAAAACTCCACCACTTAGTTAGCACACAACTTCCCAAAATAACTCCCTAGTTTACCGTGAAAGGCACCGGTACGTTTAGCCCGAGCGCGTTCCTCGACCAAGGGGTCCCTGTGCCGCGCGTTAGCATTAGCGCTAGCGCTGGGCTTTAGCTCCTCACAGCGGGCCAGGGAAGTCCTCGCGGTGCTGCTAATGGACCCAGGTCAAGCCTGGGGATTGTGGGGGGGCATCCACCTCCCCCTCCCCCAGTTCAGCGGGGTTGACAGGAGGAAGTTGAGAGCAGCGGGGAAGGGGGGGGTGGAAAGAGGGAGCACCTGTGCAGGTCAGTGGCAGCCCGTCAGGCTTAACTAATTTTGAAATTGACCCCGCGACCCGCGTTCCCACGGTGCACCGGGGGTGAGAGGTCTGGTTCCCAGCTAGCTGCACTCCTGCTTCTAATTACCAGTGAGCAGTTATCTGATTACGCCCTCCGTATGAAACCATATCATTGATTGTGTTCTTGCCTCAGCGTTTGGACAAATTAGCCCATTAACACGCAACCAGGGACGTGGCCGTGTTATTTATTGAAATATTCTAAAGCCGATAATAGCTGTGGTTATTTCAGTTGTTGACCTAGTGTGAGGGAGTAGCTTGGCCCGCTCCGGCCTGCGCACCGGTAGTAGTGGTGTGCACGCACACACACACTCGTTTCAGTTTTGGGCAGTTGGTTCACTTCATCGGCTGTCTGTGAAAGCCATAAATAATTTTATATAACATTGTGATTTGATGTATACGTACACACATACTTTTATTTGGACACCTTAAACACGTTGGAATATATTTTTTGGGATCTTCTACTCCATTCAGTTTAAAAAAGATGAAATAGTGTATATGTGAAAACCGTTTTGTCAATGTGTTGTTTTTTTCCCCGTCTATTGATGTGTTGTCACACAATGCTCACAATAAGGCGATACAATTTATGCATTACACACAATGTAGTACATACAGTACATTTAGTAGTTTTTAGCGATAATGCTATATCTTCAATGTCCTTCCGTTGATAAGGGGAGGGGCTAACATAAATGAGGCTAAACATTAGTGGAGGAAATTGGTATATGTATCTCACAACAATAGAATCTTACTCGGCAGAATCGGAGCATACAACCAACACATACACCATATTGTATTGGTACAGTGCAGTTATTTAATTAAACACCCTTTTAAATGTTTAAACTATGAAAGTTGATGAGGTCATGTGACGATCACACGAAAGCACTTGTTTGTCGCGAAGCCTCGTTTATTCTGGAAGTCCCCTCCAATATGAGCTCTTCACAAAGGACCTCAACACCAAGGCGGCAGGTGTCCTGTCTGCCATAATTTCCTGCGTCTATTTGTCAGGGCGCTAGGACGTGCGGCATTCCTGAATCCCTGCCAGATTGGAGCCAGTGTCACTGATCACATGACACTGGCTGGAGAGTGTGAACCTAGCATGTTTTTAGATGTTTTTAGATAGTGGGGGAAACCAGAGCACCCGGAGGAAACCCACACAGACACGGGGAGAACATGCAAACTCCACACAGAAAGGCCGGGACGACCGGGGTTCGAACCCGGGACTTTCTTGCTGTGAGGCCACAGTGCTATTTACTGGGCCTGTCTGTTGCCCAAAGGAAACAGACAGGAAACAGACAGATGCGCACACACACACACACACAGAGACAGACGTATACAAAGACCGACACACACACACAGACACAAACAGACACACACAGATACTGACATATACCAAAACAGACATACACACAGAGACAGACACACAGACAGACACACACACACACGCGCTCCTTTTCCCACTGCCATAACCCCCCCAAAATCCCAGAGTTCTCTTCCCATTGTCCTTTAGCTGCCGCTGGTCATTACCATTAGAAAGGCTGTGGGGACACGCATGGCTTCATTCACAAAAGTGTCTCCCAGTGCATGGAGAGCGTCCCGAGCCGGGCAAGGGGCATGGCGAGGCGGGGATCTGCCCCGAGAGCCACAGCTAAACGAAAACAGCCGCCACCGAAAAGTCCAAAGTGTGCTCAGTCAAGCAGCAACCACACCAAACAAAAGGGCCCTGTTGTGTGTGAGTGTGTGTGTGTGTGTGTGTGTCTGTGTGTGTTTTTCAATAACCCCCGTGTTGTAACCAAACGCCTTAACCTTAGCCGGGCTTGAACTTTGACCTTGGGTTGAGGTGTGGTGGTGGGGGGGAGAGGAGGAGGGGGTTGGGGTGGAGGTCAGAGTCTGTGTTTGTTTGGATACATCTTACCTTGTTGGCCAACACATCATCAGACACACTAAACTCCAGTGTGTCTGTCTCGCTGCGTCATTACGCAGTAGACTGTCAAAAATGTTCTGGTCGTGGCGGTTAAATGTATTGTCAGCTATTGCAAGTTAATTGTAAGCTAATATACATGTCAAATTCACCAAATATCTCCTCGCATTTCGCTAGCTTACCGTTCTGTGTGTTGAAAAAATAATCAGATACTTCTACGCAGCCCAAGTGCCATGAATATGAACATGAAAAAAGAGGTGAACACCGCTCACAACAACAATACTACACACAGTACTACACTTTGCTTAACAATGCTTTTCAATGTGTGAAATGGCATCGCGGGGGTTATTGTTTTGTTTTGAGCTCGAAGTTAGCAAGCGTTCTCAAGAATGACTGACCCTGCCTTTAATTAGTGAGTGACCTTGAAGCATCGGATGAGTGGTGTTTTTTTGTGTTAACACACGCGGGTGCAAGGAGGAAAATGGTGGGTGTTCCAAAGATGACTTGATCCATAGTCTTTAGCCTTCTCAGTGTGAGGACCACACAGACTAATGTTGAAGACTACTGCAGGCCAAGATAACCACACTAAGCTGCACAGTACAGCTTTTTAAGTGGTAGATATATAAACGGTGACTGGAACAAATATCAATAAAGAAAAGATTATTAGTATTTAGCTACTTTTTTTAATTTTATTTTGCGTCCCACCTTTTCAGCAGTCGACCCTTAAAGTCACCTTAAAGTGTTTCTACGGCCCTGTTCCTCCAAGGCACTTAGACAAACGCAATTTTGGTTTATCAGGCAGAACATACTTTAGCAATCATCTCATTTTCCACTTGGTCTGCCCCTCACGTTTAGCAAATCTATATTATTCTCACAACGCCGACGTGGCAATCACACATTGCTCTCGCTACTGGAGGGGAGAGGGATTTGCTCACGAGTTCCAGTGAATCTTCTAGAAAATTTGCTTTCGCTGGAGTTTTAACGCTAGTCACAAAGTGTGTGCGACCAGGCGACAGATACTGTGTTTGCGCACACATGCATGTGGACACACATGACGACTATGGCTATGACAAAACTGTATGCGTGCGTTCAGACTCTGCATGCTAATTACCTGTACGCACCTGTACACACATGCATCTTTGTGGCTAGACACCTACCCCTTTCCATGTCTGCAAATCCTGCCCTGAAAGGATAAACCGAGAAATCTCTGCAATTGCCTTCCGTTAATGGCCCTCTTATCATTTTAATAGGTAGACCTGTTTTAAATACTTTGGTGTGATGTGGATGTATAGGGGCATAGCGGGGTTCAGATGGATAAACCGGTGTGCCCGATAGCTGGCGGACATACTATAGCGCTCTCTCTCTCTGTTCCTTTTCACTGGTCACTCCCACCAAGCCCAACCCTTGACAACTTACCGGCGCAGTAGCAAGCGCTGACTTTAGAATGCCTTTGTTAAACAGCTGTTTACGTCCATATAATTCACCGAATACATTTTCCAGAGGAGGTGGCTTTTAATAATTTCTCCCGTTGCCAGCATGATGGATCGTCCCTGATTTTTCGATTTCCGACTTTTGACGGGCAGCTGGGGTTGGACTACACGGCGACGAGGTGGCCTTTGTTTTGCATTGCAAGCCACTTGCTCTGAAAGACAATAAATCTTCCCCATGCAAATTTGTATCTGCCTTAAGTGCATGGCGCGTCCTGAAGGTTAACATAGACTGTGGCGGAGTGTTTCGCCCGTAAATCGACGGTCTACGCCCACTTCCTTTCTAAATAATCTGGTAATACAGTCAAGAATGTGATTTGTATATATATATATACTTTATTTTCCCCCCAAATGAATGGTTCTCTTAATCAAAATGCACAAACAAAACAAAACAAACATAAAAAGTTTGCTATCTCAACTTTCGTTTTTACTTCTTTTCCAAGCCTTGTAAAAACGTCCCTTCAGGTTATTTCCGAGCAATTATGTACGTGCTTAATGTTAGCTTGGGTACGGGTCTTTGTGCGTGCGCACGATGAAAGTCGACCTGCGGAGGCAGCGCACCTGTGCACGTGCTCGCGCGCGTCCCCGCACAACAAAACAAAACAAAGGCAGCCGCTCTATTCTCTCTCTGATAAACAGACATAATTCAAATGTCAGCATTTGAATGTCATCCTCAAAGAGGACCTCTCCATCAGCGCTCAAGTCATTACAGGCGATAGAGGGTGTGGAATAGGAGTGTGTGTGTGTGTG
>JAODUK010000012.1:951982-967519 GCA_027564635.1 Typhlichthys eigenmanni | reverse complement strand
CACGTGGCTGTGGCGGACCGGCCGCCATGGCGATTCCCCCCCCCCCCCCCCGCTTCAAATGGGCTCTGATGTTAAAAGTACACCCTGTCATCGTTAGCTTGTAATTGCTCGACTGCCGATGCCCCTTCTTTCTACCAGGCTTCAGCAATTACAGGAAATACAATGAAGCCCGGCGCGTCTCGGCCGGGGCTGTAGCATGTATACACTAATTCCAAATAAAGCGCGACTACAGCTGTCAGTGCATTTTATGCTCTGTTACTTCAATAAATTGGAACTCTGAGTAGGGGAGAAAAATGGGGAATATCGCATTATTCCCTTTTGCCACCCTGACCACCCACCCCCCCCCACACCGCAAACACAATTTCAACAATCCCATTTACTCCCCGCGATGAGAAAAAAATGTGACATGACGTTTTCAGAGATAGACGGACCAGTCTGCTCCTCATCGACAAATAATGGATTTCTCCGTTCAGGAAACAATAATTGGGGACCCAGGTATTAAAATAAATAAATACATAAATAGGTTTTATTGTCAAATTATGTAAACCCAAAAAGTGTTTGATTTCAGCCAGTGTGCGACACTTTGACCTTTGACCTTATCAGTAGCGCTGATGTCCACAGCCACTGTAAACCCAACGTAACGGGCCCCGCCTACATATATGCTTTTGTCTTTCCCTCAGACGTGCATCTCCCTCCCTCTCTCTGCATATCTTTCGCTTGTATATACACGAGCTAGCGCCCCCAAAACCTCCCCATCAACCCCTTTTCTCTGCTCCCCGACGCGCCACAAGTCTTTACGATGTCACCGACTAACATGGCATCTGGAAGAGGGCAGGATATTTCCAGATAAACAAAGAGAGAGAGAGAGAGAGAGAGGGGGGGGGGTGCGGGGGTTGTCTTATTGCACAACATTCTCACAGCTGCCTTGGCCATTAGCACAATGGGTGAGAGACAGAGGAATAGAGAGAATAGACAGGAGGTGTGATAGAGAGAGAGAGAGGGCGAGAGAGAGATATACAGTAGATATATTTATACAGAGAGAGAGAGAGAGAGATATACAGTATATATATATATATATATATATATATATATAGAGAGAGAGAGATAGAGATATACAGTATATATATTTATACAGAGAGAGAGAGGGATCCTTGTTAGGGATCATTTATTAACTGAGATCATCTTTTGGTTAGCCTCGGGCTAATGACTAATGTCAATGACAAATTTCACAGTCGTCTAGAGAAATGAATTTGGCTCGTTGTATAAAGGGCCCCCTCGGCTCGTGGCGCGACACCCGTTCGCCGCGAACGGGGATCACTGGGTTTAATGCCCTCACCCTATACCCCCCCTCCCCCCCGCTCCCTGAGCAAGACATTGACCTTTTTAGAAGCGATTGGGGGGGGGGGGGGGGGGGTAAAAAGAAGCTCACCTTATTCCGCACTGTAGGAGTATTAAGACACGTAGCACATTGCTAATGAGACCTACATATCGCAGCTGTACTCTTTAACGCTGATAGTGTGTGCGTGTGTGTGTGCGTGCACGTGCTTGTGTGCAGTTCAAAGATTAACACCGAGGCATATTCTTTATTCCGTCCATTGAGACACACATGCACACACACACACTCATACACCTCTCCAGTCTCACACACTGCTGTCATAGCCTGAGGGGGAAGGGGAGGGGGGGTTGGAACCCGGGGGAAAGAACCCCATTTGGTAACCCCCTCCCCTCCCCTCCCCCAAAAGAAAGAAGCAGACAGCAGTGCCCTCAGCCCTCCTTTCTTCCTACTGGACAGATGACACAATGCGAGGGTTGGCGCTGCGGTGGTCAGGACCTATTGGCTGGCGTGCGGCTGGCTCTCAGCGTGGGGTTAATTGCCGGCGAGGTTAACAAAACGAGACAAAATGTGGGAGGAGCAGTGGGAGTTGGTTGATGGGGCGGGGCTGTGCGGCGGGGGGGGGTTGACAATGACACGGGAATGAACGTCGGAAAGAATAATGTGTTCACGGGACCCCGGTTCGATATGTATACTTTAATAATTTGGACTTTCATTTGCACAAAGCCAAGTGCAGAGTTGCCGCCTGAGGAGGGTTCTGATCCCGTTGGCTAATTCTGTGCTAGTTCTCACAATGAAAAGCATGGAGCTATTGTTCAGCTGAGCTGCGACGCTGTTTACAGTTCCACTCCTCGAAAAACGTCAGTTACAGTAGCCGCAAACATGTCCTGGATTGACACGCTTGTGGAAATGACACAAAAATTGTTACTTGTAAATTGTTACGTTTAACAGTACAGTGTTTTTTTTGTTTTTTTTTACACAGCAAAGGCAATATGTAACAAACTCGTCAACGTCTTTTCCTCCAAATACTATAAACCGTGTATAAACTCATCTCAGCTGGAAAGTTGAAAACTGTAGCTTTTAGATATTTCTGCTGTAGCAGACTGAGAATGTAACAAGGTATTGGTTGGTAAAAAATTAATTAGAAATGGCTGGAAAAAAACAAAAACATTTGAATCATCCAACTTTGTCTTAACTTTGTGTGATTCTGTATTTGTGTATGCGTGTTGTGTTTTGGTGTCTCCTTTAAAGCTCGCTTCTGTACGCCCACAAAACACGATGCATTCACACACATGCATCCCCAACTGTTTATTTGAGAATATAGCAGCCAGTCACTCCGCTGTACATCCCTCACAATTTCCCTTTTTTGAAAATGAACGTAGCATTTAGCTGTTAATACCAGCTGCTGGAGTGTTCATCTTCAGATGATTTAATTGCCCAGCAATTTTCTCCTGTCAAAAAAGCAACGTGCACCTCGGATGAAAACGAGCTAGCGCAAGTGGGAGAGTTAATTAGCGACCTCGTTAGGGACCTGGAAGTGTCTAGCAGGGTCCCTCTTTGTGTGTGTGTGTGTGTGTGTGTCTGTATGTGTGATTTGTCTGCCTGTATGTCACCTACGTGTGTGTGTGTGAGAGATATCTGTCTGTTTGTGTGTGTGTGTGTGAGTGTGTTTGTGTGCGCGCGTGTGTTTGTTGGTCATAGGCTACAGGAACCAAAGTGTCATGTCTGTGCAGTAAAGGAGCTAATATTTTATTGTATGTATACAGAGACAGCTTAACCTGTGTGACATGAGGCAGGGCCAATCTGTCTACTATCCTGTAATTGCTGCGTGAATAGACTATTCTGGAGGCAACTAGAGACTTGTCTTTTTTCCCCAAAATGGCATATTCAGTGCTTCTAACAGAGATGTAACTGTATATGACTGTGACATTAAATGGTCTTATACAAACAATGTTGCAAAGAGACTTGATGTAGATAAGAAGGGAGATCATTATTCCAATCACTTTTGCCACGCAGATATTTTCCATTTCAGTTGGCAATGCAGTGGTCTCTGTTCTGTGATATCCACTTGGTATAGGGTATGGAAGCTTTCAGGCTTTTAGCTCCTGTACTTAGTTTAGAGATTTGGTTTCCACTCATGTCATAGGACTCACCGTGGGCCCACAAGCCAGAGGCCTTTGCCGTGGATTGATAACAAGCAGCATCCAACATGTTTGGATGGGAGTTCCTGCTGCATTTGTTGACTATTATATTGACTATTTGCTTGATTATTTACTTGACTTTTACGACTGTTACTCTTTCTGTGGTTACAAACCTTCAAATTAATAATAAAAGTAGTATCTTAAAACTCTAGTTTTACAGGACCTGAATGGACACGACACATTTTATCCTCCGAGACTCAACCGTGTCTTTTAGTCAAACGGAATGAAACAAAATGTTGGGCTCAAAGGTAGAAAAGCCTGTCCAAAATGACAGCTGTAAAGCAGAATGATTCAGGGTCCTTTGAAGATCTTTGCACGGGGAGAAAGGGGGCACCCAAAGTGATTTGCCCCTCAACAAACGCATGGCGTTCCATTCTGCGTCTCTCTATTGCATGTGAAGGAATGGATAGCGGAGATCAGGGTGCCTGTAAGCAATATAGACGTGCCGATATATAGACGTAATGAGCAGCGACGTGCCAAACTGCCTTCAATGACTTATCGGATTACGGCCATCGCCCTCCACTCGTACGTCAGCGCTTTTAAAGAAACGTCCGCGCCATACTGTATTCTTAGGGGAGTTGGTGTCACGCGGACTGCTTCCCGAGCGTGTCTGAACAGGGGACCAGACCAAGTTGATTTGGGGGAGGGGGGACGGGACTCTAGGAATAATTTGGCAAGACTGCTTCTTCTGAATTATTAAAGACTTATGAGTATAAATAATACACTGATCAACAAACAGCCTGACAGGCCATTCATCAGGGTGTGTGTGTGTGTGTGAGTGTGTGTGTGTGTGTGTATACTGCATGTATGTTGGGTATTTTGTGTTATGTACTACTGTGTGTGTGTGTGTGTGTGTGTGTGTGTGTTTAATATACATGCATGGTTGTGTGTGGTTTCTTTGTGGGTGATTCTGAGATGTTAGACTAGGCATATTCATGCGACATTGGAAAACACACACATAACACTTCCTATGTTTATTTCCACCAAGCGGATGAATTCAGCCCTTGAATTACACAGCTGCATCCTCGAGTTAATATTCCTCTCACTAGGAAAGGTTAAAGATGAGGAGAGTTGCATTCTGGGAAATGTTCTGTGCGAAGGAGCATTGGCATAACTTGCTTTTATTTAAATTTGCATTGTTTTTATTTAATTTGTATTTTTATTTAACACTAAAACCGCCAAGAATCTCTGTATACCAAAAACCGCCAGCGGGTAAAATGTACCCGTGCACCTAGATACTGTGTTTCTAGTTCCAATATGTACTCTTGGAATTGTATTGATTGGCTTCTAAAATGAGTTTGTTTAATTGTCTGTGTTTTGGTGCTCTAGTTTTTAAGTCTTTAAGAACTAATGTAGCAAATATAGGCTATTCATGAAAGCATCTATAGGTCAAAGATTGTTAGGCATGTCGGCTAACTTAAGCTAATGCTAGCGGCACTTCGCTGTAATCGGGGACAGCTGTTCATCCACGCCAGTAGTGTCTGTAGCATAAAATGCAGTTTTGTATGAATCTCCTCAAGACTTCAGTCATGATCACGTCATGACCCGCATCGCGCATAATCTCCTCTTTATCATAAACAGAAAGGAAGCCCAGGGTCTCCTGAAATTGGTTACTCGACAGCGTTGAGATAAGAAATGTATTGAACTATTGCTCGAACCAGAAACTTTCCATCTCTAACTGTTATTTCCCCAGTATACAACCCTCACATAGAAGTGACAACTCGTGACAAGTGTCACATCCGAGGATGCTCCGTACACGCTGTGTGCACTTCAGCCAGTGTACACTTGCTGACTGCAACATCTGACAGACATAAAAGCTGTTTCTTCAAATGTTACGCATTGTGTGTGGTGTTTGGCCAGCTGACCCTGTGAGAATCTACTGTTATGAATGATGTAGATTTCGATCACACACTTATGTACCGTCGCCTAGCAACATATAATGTGTAAAAGCCGGCTGCGCAAAAACACCTCTCCTTTCAATGCCACATGGTGCTCCATCAGAAGCCCCCTCCCTTCCCAACACACATTGGAAACATATTTGCCATGGCTGGGATAGTGTAGTGGTGCGGTCTGCACCACTTTGTTTGTGTTGGGCTGTGTAGAAACACCAGATTATTTCTTTCAGCGCGCGCACAGAAGGGCAGGCTAGCGGGTGAGACTAGATGTCCGCTGATTATTCGCTGAACTACTGCTCAGCAGTCACTGACTCTACCTTTAAGTATTTTTGCCCGTTGACAAATGGCCATAAACAAGGTGGAAGGCATGCAAATGCACCGGGGAGACAAATGTCCAACCTTGTGTTTAGCGTGAAGCTAAGGTCATCTGGCCCACCATCTATCACTGTTCTAATCAGCTTCACACACACACACACACACACACACACCAGGCCTATGCAGAGCCCCCAACCTGCTGCATAGATAACAGAGAGAGAGAGAGAGAGAGAGAGAACTGAAATTGGTTATAGATTTAACAACATTCATATTGCTGCGAAAGCAGCTCCTGTTTTTGCCCCTGGGCTTTATTTTTTATTTTTTATTGTCTATGAATTCTTACGGAATTAAAATGTTTTTCTTATTTGGGTAAAGACAGGATTTTCTCTTGTTCAGTCTCTTTTGTGTTGTTTTACAGACGTGTGGCGTGCTTGTTTTTGCTGGTCAGGTAAGGGGAGGGTTTGACTCGGCGGTGGGGGGGGTTGTTATTTTAAGGTGATTGGAGGTGCTCTTTCCTGCTCCCGAGGCAGAGCGGTTTGCTTCCCTCCGTTTGCTTCCTTCAGCTCTCGTCTGCCCAGAGAGAAACACTTTGTTGGTCTTTCTTTCTTTCTTTCTTTCTGTCTGTGTCCCCTTCCTTCCTTCCTTCCTTGCTTCCTTGCTTCCACATGTGTTTCTAAACAACCCTGATGAGAGTGGAGTTTACCCCCGTCAAGCGATCCGCAGATAGCCGAATTAGAACTCTTGGCCTGCCCAATTAAAGCGGCATTATTGCTGGTGTGTGACCCAGCCTAATTTAATTGCCGTGTGCGCGCCGCGATGATTAATTGGTACAGTGTACAAATAGCCCGGGCGACAATGATCGCTGCGGAAGCTCGGTTTTTTGCGGAGTGAGTCGTCCCTCGCCAAAAATGTAACATTTTGTGGCGCGCCCGCCCGTGGAGCGATCGTTGCCCGCAGCCCATCTCTCTCTCTCTAATAACTCAGAAGACGATCAAGGGGTGGAGGGGGCGCAGGAGAAAGTTTATCCCCAACTCGGGGATGGAGAGACATGGAGACGGAGCTTAATGTTGTTGCTAGCGCGCAGAAGCTATTAATTACGTTGGCTAACGTTATTACTTACAAACCTGTGTCCATTCATCATACTTTCATTTTGCCCGGGCTGACAGTGGAGAGAGAGAGAGAGGGAGGGAGAGAGAAAGAGAAAGTGTGTGTGTTTGTAGAGGTTTTGTACATCTGTGTGTGTTTATGGGTTAGCATGTGTCAGTGGATGTGTACGTGTATTTCTTGTTAGGCAGTGGGTAGGCTAGCGTGTGTGGATGTGTGCGCGCTCGTGTATGGCGGAGCAAGGTAAATGGGCGTGGGCTCATTAATCTCCGGGCGGGTGATGGAACCAAACGTCCGGCCAAGCTGCTGAGTGTCGGAGCGCGTCTCCGTGCGCGTGATTTATCGCGGGGGGCCGTGCATTAGAGCCCATCCGTAGCCATTAGCCCCAGACAGTTAAGGACGCCCCCACCTCCAGAGACAGAACGTCTAGTCCGGATTGGTCCAGTTTGCCATGGCACCCATGGAGCAAAACCATTCTCAATCCAACATGGAGTCTTGAATTCAACAACAAACACATCCTTCTTTAAATAAACAGGTTTAAAACATGGTGTATATATTCAGTACATACAGACAATACGCGTCCAGAAGTATCATTCCAGCATTTGATTCTCAAATAAAAATGTATAATTTAAATTGTTGAGTCAGTTTCTATACCGTGTGAAAGGTTGGGAGGCTATATGCAGTATGACGGACATTAGCTGACTACCTAAACTGAACCAATCGCACTGAATCAATCATAAAAAAGGTGTCAATGGCCCCGCCCTCTGAAATGCAGCAAAGCTGACACAGGCGGCCATGGATCTGCCAATAAAACAAGATGTGTACAGTATACCATATCATGCCGGAGGAGTCTAATCAGACAGATGAGTTGTTTTGATGAGATATTTATAGGTATTCATAAGCACCCACCAACATTTTGCACATGCTTATTATTAATACTTATAAATATGTTCATCTTTGATAATACATTTACTATTTAAATTAATCTTAAATTAAACACATAACAATGTTCCAGTGCAGAGAGACCTTGTCACAAGAGAAATCTATTTGTTGCAATAATTTTCTGTTCACTTCATATTACTAGAAATAACTGATATGCTTAATAGTTTTATTCAAGGTGAAAACACACGTGCTAACAAGTTACAGTAGTGATGTGTGATTTATTTATTCTTTCTTAATGTATTTATTATGTAATTAAATTGTCATTTGACATTTACTTGTGTCAATGTTGTTAAACTTACATAAATATGACCTAGTCCAGCATATTCAGTACCACATTTAATCGTACCTCCCAGTATCACATTAAAAATATGGCCTGGGAACAGTCTAACTGGACTCCTTCCACATTATCGTGTGTGTGTGCAAGCATGTAACCTGTCAAGTCCATCTGGGAAGCAGTCCATTGAAACTGTTTGTGAATGGCAGGTACTTTCAAAAAAATACTTGTCAGTTGATTGGATGAACCATCTGGTCGTTTTCGCTGCCGGCACACCTAAACCTCTTATAGCTAACAACACAACGCTGATTGGGAAGTTCAGTTGCTACTCGGACACATTCAAAATGATTTCGAGGATTTCCAGACTGATTCTCACGGCGAAATGAAATTGAAGCTCGTGAGACCATCCTGTTCTCGCGAGGCTGACATGCATGTAGTAAACATCTCAAAGAACGCAGGAAACAGTGCTGGTCGTCTGACCACGACCTGATTACCAGGAAACAGACCATTGTGGACTGTTTTTATTTGATGCCGGGCATTGCTAGCTGCGTACAGTAGCTCTCTCCTGGAGACTTGAGCTTGAATTAAGGAGCAGTTCTGGATGTCGTTGCATGTAAATGTGGCAATGTCTTGCTTGCTTAGGCGTGAACAAGAGGTGATAGTGTGTGTGTGTGTGCGTGTGGTAGTTGGTTGAGGAGGAAGGGGGGTGGGGTGGGGATGGGGGGGTCTATTTTGGCCAAGGTAATCCATCCATTGTGTGAGACTGCTGGGTCTGTATCAGCTCATTGAAAACACACTGGCCCTGTGGACTGAAACCGAGTCCTCTCTTGACGGGGAGGGTGAGGGGGGCGGGGGCGGCGGGGGGGTGTAGCGGACCTTGGGAAAAACACAATCCCTCACCCCCCATCCCCCCCTTCCCCTTCCACACCTCACTCACCACTTGTTCCACCCTGCCACACCCGTCCCACTTGATTGTGTGTGTGCGTGCGCGCACGTGTGTGTGTGTGTGTCACTTGTCACTGACCCTGCAGCGCCCCCATTTACTCCCCCCCTCGGGTCTTTGAGGCGCTATGAGTCTACCCCTCCTCTTCTCTATATTTCTCTCTTGCTCTCTCTCTCTCCCCTTTGTCTGCCCCCCTCTGAGACCCCTAGATACTCCCCCACCACGCCACGCACACACAGAGTTCCGCAACACTAAATCCTTCCCTATACTTCAAATATTCAGTTGTGTTATTGAGTGGCGCGTCCACAGTGGATCCAAGGCTGCCACACACAGTATAGATACAGTATACTGTGCATGAAGTTCACCAAGCCTTATGTGAGCGCCGGCATTCTCAGGAACGGGCGGGACTACCCTAATGTACCCTGGTGGCAGTACAGTAATTGGTCTCGGGCATCCCTCCCTTCGCCCACCAGCGACAGTGTAAGCTTTCATTAAAACATACGGCAGAAATACTTATGAAATGAATCATTACCATGCACCATTAAGCCTCCCTCTACTTTCAATTAATTGAATTTGTCAGCAGTATCCTTTTCAACCCCGGGAAAAAGCTGCTGTAATATTCCGACTGGGTTATCCGATGATTAGGGCCGTCGCTAACTACCCCAACAGCGGCTGGAAGATGATGCAGAGATTCTCAGCTTTTCAGTTATTATCTTGATTTATTTATTTTTTTCTTCTTCTTCAGCATTGTAGGCCGCTGCTGATGTTGTTGAACAGTGTTGGGCAAGTTACTCAGGAATAGTAATATGTTACTAGATACCTACTCTATCAAAAAGTAATACTATTACTTTTAATACGCAGTAATAAGTAAAGTAATTTGTTACATTACTAGTTACATTATATTACTTATCACTGCCCTGCCTCGCCCCTTCAGAAAAATGACAACTTCTGTAGCAGCTCATTTTAGAATAGAATCCTCTTTATTGGAACAATAATGAACCTTAGGAGTCAACAATCAGCCAAAGTGAAAACATTGCAGCCTCTCATATCAGATGATTGACAGGTTGGTTCAATTAGCCTAACCTAAATTTGCTAGGACCAGAAATCACGTTCTTGTAACGCAGTAATGCAGCATTACTTGGATTAGTAATTGTAATATTATTAATTTTTTGTTTTGGAAAAAGTAATGAATTACACTACTAGTTACTTGAAAAAGTAATAACATTACTGCCCATCAGTGGTTGGGATCTGTCCATTGATTTAAAAGGCAGCACTGGCTGATTTGAGTTAGCTCCATCTTTTCACATCAAACCACCTCATTTGTACCCTTATATTTAAATAATACTGTACATACAATATAATGCAAGAATATTCAAAAGATTAATAATAATAATAATAATAATAAAATATTATTTAAAAACCTTGAAATAAATCACCCCCTATTTTGTGAGAATACAATACTACTTGTACTACAATATCACTGCTCCCTTGAGGGACCGTTTAAATGCAGAGGACTAATTTCACTACTTCCTTTTCATTTAATAAATGTGGCATAAGTTATATGCCTTTATCAAAAGCCTTAATACAAGATCAATGCAGTTGCTATGATTTAAATAATGTACTATTATAATACCATTAATCCCCCCCTGTTGTGAAACACACACTTTAATACTAATGTCAGGTTATTCTCATTCAGCACCCACAAGACGATGGAAAGTGTAACTGCCCGCCATTTTTCAGAGCTTTCTGCTAAACCAGTACAGGGGCCTGCAGGACTCACTGTCAACACCAGAGACACTCCTTCACTGCAGGGAGAGCAGGGATGGAGTAAAGAGGGAAGCGACCAGCAGGGGGAGATGATACAAAAGGAAAAGTATGAGAGAGAGAGAGAGAGAGAGAGAGAGAGAGATGTAGATATATAGTGAGAGGGAGACGGAGAGAGAGAGAGGGAGAGAGAGAGAGAGAGATGTAGATATATAGTGAGAGGGAGACGGAGAGAGAGAGAGGGAGAGAGAGAGAGAGATGTAGATATATAGTGAGAGGGAGACGGAGAGAGAGAGAGAGGGAGAGAGAGAGAGATGTAGATATATAGTGAGAGGGAGACGGAGAGAGAGAGAGAGATGTAGATATATAGTGAGAGGGAGAGGGAGAGAGAGATGTAGATATATAGTGAGAGAGAGAGAGAGATGTAGATATATAGTGAGAGAGAGAGGGAGAGAGATGTAGATATATAGTGAGAGAGAGAGGGAGAGAGAGATGTAGATATATAGTGAGAGAGAGAGGGAGAGAGATGTAGATATATAGTGAGAGAGAGAGAGATGTAGATATACAGTGAGGGAGAGAGAGATGTAGATATATAGTGAGGGAGAGAGAGAGAGAGATGTAGATATATAGTGAGGGAGAGAGAGAGAGCTGTAGATATATAGTGAGAGGGAGACGGAGAGAGAGAGATGTAGATATAAATGGAGAGGGAGAGAGACAGGAAGAGAGAGAGAGAGATGTAGATATATAGTGAGGGAGAGAGAGAGAGAGATGTAGATATATAGTGAGAGGGAGACGGAGAGAGAGAGAGGGAGAGAGAGAGATGTAGATACAAATGGAGAGGGAGAGAGACAGGAAGAGAGAGAGAGAGATGTAGATATATAGTGAGAGAGAGAGAGGGAGAGAGAGATGTAGATATAAATGGAGAGAGGGAGAGAGAGAGATGTAGATATAAATGGAGAGAGAGATGTAGATATACAGTAATGGGGGAGAGCGAGAGATGTAGATATAAATGGAGATAGAGGGAGAGAGATGTAGATATAGAGGAGGAGAGCGAGAGAGGGGTAGATAGAGTAGGGTAGAGAGATGTATGTACAGTATAGAGAGAGAGGAGGGGGCCTATTACTGAGGGGGGGGGGGTGCATGTTGTAGTCTGCTTGCCACCTGCTGTGGTGGTACTTTTAGTAAGGCAGCACTATAAACCCCTTGTTTTGTGGTGAATATGACGCACAGAAGCCTCATCACCTTAAAGTTATACTCAGCGATTGCAAGCTAAAGTTAATACACTTTTTTGTAAAATGTACACAACATATCCTCGCATTTCGCTAGCTTATTTCTGTGCACGTTGAAAAAAAACAATGTGGTGTTTCTACACAGCCCTGGCGTACTTCTACACAGCCCTGGCTCCGTAAATACTTAACATAAACAAAGTGGTGAACACCGCTCACAACAACAAAGCCGTAGCACTATGCTTTGCTTCACAATGCATTTCCATGTGGTGAGTGGCGCTGCAGAGGGATATGATTTAGATTTGAGCTTGAATTTAGCAAGTTGTCTCAAGAATAGCTATCTCTGCCTTTAACTGAATTTAACTACAGTAGTTTGTGAAGTTATTCTGCTACTGTAGTTAAACCTTTGACGGTACAGTGTAGCTTCCTCGGTGCATGTTTGAAATTAAATATTGTGTTTCATCCCTGTATTTATTTGTACTGTGTTTTAAATTTTATTTTTATGTTTCATCTGAGCTCGCATCTACGACACTGGTGGAAGTGGAAGCACCAAGTCTCACTGTGGACACACTAGAGTGTTTTTGGATCAAACGGAAGTCTGTGTTTTTTTATTTTTTTTACCATAAAATGTGGCAATAAGTTTAAAGTATAATATTACACATTGAAATGAACAAAGAACACAAAAGTCACAAAACAATTGCTTAAGAACTGACTGACATTAATTTAATTTCAGTTTTACACTCAAAAACATTAGCTACCTAACCTAACAACCTCCTCAAGATAATTAGTAACTGATTCCTCCAACTCTGTTGTGAACAAAATCAACCAAACAGGCACGTTCCAATTAATTTGGAATGGACGCCGGCTTTTCTCGGCCGGCTACGCTCGGCGACAATGACGCCCAGCGACAGATCAGATTTTAGAAATTTTCAACTTTATGCTAATTTCCAGCGAGCCGTTGGAGTTCGGCGACTACCAATGGCAGGACAGATGTTCTCTCTCTCGATAGCTAGCTTAAAATACCTCGCTGTTCTAGTGCCTGTTCACGGTCCATAGTGTAATAACAGTATTTATACAAACATTTCCCTCCAAAATGTTTTTTTTTTTTTTTTTTGTTGAGGCAATGCACAATTTTTGTGCATTTAATTTGACAAATTTTACTGCAGACCTCACGCCAGTTGTAGTTGCTGGCGTAAGACACGCCCAGTCCCGAGCTGGCAGTTTGGACACTAGAGAGAGCTTTGGATTTGCGAGTTGAATACGTCAGCGGTGTGAATTCAAGGTTAACATAGTCTTGTAAATAAATAATATATATATATGAGTGGGATAGCCTCTGCTGTGATAAAAGTAGGCACCCTACCTACAAGGAGAGGTTACAGTGATGTGTGGTAGTTTTTCGGGCTCTGTCACATGGTGCAATGGGGCAGTGCAATTATCTTTCTGGTTTCAGACCGACATGTTTGTAATTTTCCCGTCACGTATTATGTTTTAGATGTTTTTGATGGAATCTTGCTGCAGCCAGATAGTCTGCTCCTGCATTCACAAACCCGTCGGTATAGTATCAATCCGCCAAGGTGCAAGCGTGCCTGAATTTTTGAAAGGGAATTTTAGATGGGAATGGGAAACACAGATTTATTTATTGTATTATTGTATTGTAAACACACTAAAATAATAATGTAGAGAGTAAGTACAACCATTTTGAACCATGTGCCTGGCGCAGCAAACATTTGATCTGCCCTTAAACTAAACAAATGTGTATTTGGACACGCCCTGAATGCAGTATGCGCCTTTGCGCTTTAGACCCTGCGCTTAAATGGTTGAAATAGGGACCTTAGTGTTCATGTGCAGTATGTGTAGAGAACTTCTCCATAAAAGCCTCCATAGGTAAACTAAGTTTATCATCTCAAAGCGGCAGCATGTAGACTTCCAAGCAAGGGTTTGACTAAAGGTCAATATCACTTTAAAGGCTGAAGAGTTGGCTCATGTAGCTGTGACCACATCGAATATTATGTCACATTCACATTTACAGTCCTATTTTCTTGTTGTGTTTTTTGTTTTTGTCAGAGCAGGTTATTGAGACGCGCGGTCTCGCTGTGAAATGTGACATTTTGTGTCCATACAGCGGGCCTCCCACGCACAAAGCACTGGGTGACTCAGTTTGTGTTTGCTGAACACTTACTGACAATGTTATCTTCAGTATATAGCCAGCAATGAAGGGGAGGGAGAGGCAGGGAGAGAGAGGAGGAGGGGGGGGAGAGAGAGAGAGAGAGAGAGAGAGAGATAGACTGAAATAGCAGAAACTGATAAATGTGTCCAGCTCCACAGAGAGGATCGATTGGGGAGAAAAGCAAAGCGGTTAGTGCACCTTTGGGAATTTTCTAGAGATATAGATTTATGTTCACGGTTGCAGTTGGCCAACACAAACAGTTGTCTTGATGGCGGAGTGGCTAACGCTGTTTGTTTTGATTTTGGTTTGATCACAAAATTAATAAACACTTAAAACGACATCCAACTGGTCGTGGACTTTCTGGAATGCTCTGGAATTATATTTTTGGACATGTGCACTCTGCTATTGGCTATGTATCGCTTTCACCAACTTAAATGGAAGCTCACAGCCTATATTTAAAGTGTGACAATGGTGAAGACTTTGAGGCTGGGCCTTCCCCCGAACCACATTCGCACGGCTGACGTGCGTCTCCCGTAAACAGAACGTGTGTTTGAAAGTTCCTCTCCATCCCCTCCCACAAAAAAACAAACCCTACGATCACTGTGTAAAAAGTGCTGCACACATAGTCCCGCTTCACTGTACGTCGTGACGTCAGACTATACTAACTGTGAACTTCCTGAACAAAGTGTACAGAAGTGAGATACGTAGATGAAAGAATGACCCTTGTGGTTGAAACGCAGAGAATGCCATCCCCGCCCGAACCCCCCACCCCCCCCAATAACACAATCAAGGGGTGCACCTTCGGCCGCCTTTTGGTGACCAAGAGTTGAGCTGTACTCAAAAACCAGCGGGAAATCAGAAGATATTGGCGTGTAGGTGTTGTGTGTAAGGGGGTGTGGGGTAACCCCGGGTAGCCCCCCCATGAAAAAGCCAAAAGTGAAAAGCCAGACGGATCCATTTCAGAGTGGAAACGGCACTCGCACGCACGCACACACACACAAGCACTGAAAGAGCAGTCTCATGCCACGTCTTGGTATCTCTTTACCTGTTAGCCCGATTAATTATTCCCCCAAGTGCCAGAGCCAGGGAAAGACGACACTGCGGATGGACCGGACAGATAGCTCTCTCCCTCTCTCCCTCTCTCTCTCCCTCTCTCTCTCTCTCTTTCTCTCCCTCTCTCCCTCTCTCTCTCTCTCTTTCTCTTTCTCTCTCTCTCTCTCTCTCTCCTCTGACCTAGAGGATAGATGAAGAGGATATGAGGAAGGGGGCCTCTCTCTTGTTTCTTTCCCTCTCTCTCACTTTCCCGTTATCTCGCTTGGACCGGGGGGGGGGGGGGGGGGGGGGGGGGGGGGGGGGGGGGGGGGGGGGGGGGG
>JAODUK010000012.1:913356-928346 GCA_027564635.1 Typhlichthys eigenmanni | reverse complement strand
TATATATATATATATATATATATATATATATATATATATATAAACGATGCATTGCCTCAGAAAATACAAACAAATGCATTTATGTTATTAAAACCAGATTATAATATTGCCATCGAGTTCAAATTCAAAATCATTAACGTTTTGATATGCATGCTGTAAATTAAATAATGGCTGTGCATATGCCTATTATATTACTAAAATTGGCCATATTCCATTATAGCCTATTTAATTATATCAGCCTTTATTAATAGAATGTTAAATAAATAACATATAGTCTAATGCAGTCTCCTTTAAGAGTTAAAATAAATAGTATATTTATAAGTCACGTGTTTAACGCAAACGCAGATATTGACTGTTTCATCAACGGTAGAAGGCCTAAGATATGCGTTGGAGTGTTCCATGTTGGGTTCGCCTTTAAATCGCCGTTTGTCTTGACATGAGACGTACTTAACGTATGTCATTAACGTTTCAGATTATAGCAAGTGGACCACCTGAAAAAAAGAAGAAATGATGCAGACTGTACAGGCACATTAAGTATCCCCATAATTAAAAATGGTGCCGAAATGGGAACGATTTAATTTGGATATTTTAATAGGGCTGTCCACGTCACTATTTCTCTTACAGGTTAGGTGCTTTGATATCCTTGGGTCCTGTGCATGTTTTCGGAGAGGATACATGATCTATATGCAGGCCTAATGGCATGCAAAGCAAAAGGACCTAACTTTTACGGAACATGAGCCTATACTTAACGTTATGGGACAACCACCTCGCGAGATGCTACTACTCTATCCAGTATTTAACATTATTTCTTTGGCTATTTATGGGCCAAGGTTAAATACGAGCATTGTGCATGGATGAGTTGTGGTTTAGAACGAAAATATGTAATCCCATGCAAATATGTTGATAAATAAATTAGTCAATAGATCAATCGATCGATTGATTGATTGGATTTATTGATTGATAGCGATAGGATGAATTAATCCTGCCTGCGAATAAATGTATAATTGTTGAACACACGTATGCCAGTATAACATGCGCAATTGTGAATAGGCAGATATGGATTATTGATATATATTAGCACAAACATTACATTATGACATAAACAGTGCGCGCGTGAGTTAATAGGCATGTGGTAGCCTACACTTATGTTGTTGCCTATACGCCATGACAGGGTATACATCCACGCAAAATATATGGAAATTAAATGTAAATGCTATTGTTGTTGCTCGTGGTGTTAATGATGACCTATATATCATTGACTTTAAATGACACTTTAAATGGGAAGCATGCCCAACCCCGGATAATTCCATTTCTTGAACAGCACTCGTTTGCTAATAATTTCTAATGTCTTGGTTAGTCAGATGCTTCTACAATGAGCTGCTGGATCTGTCACACGGAATATAGGTACAGCTACAGATGGCGATGTCTTAAAAAAACAGTCCTGCTCTTATTTCGCACAAGTAGGCTATGGTGCGTTGTTGATACCTGCACTGTCAATCATGTTGTATCGTTACAATTGCTTTAGAAAACCTACACTGTGTAAGACCAGTAGGCTAATATGATCATCTTTAGACTATGTTAATATAGGCCTGGTGAATATTACACTTTTACACTACTGTGAAAGAGAGAAAAAATAATCTTTACAAAAATAGAGACGTTATTGGCTTCAAAGATTAGCCTATCAATAGCCGATAAATGTTTGTTTGGTCTAACGATTACGGTTGATGGTTCGTGTTATGGTTAATATTATAATCCCTTGGTTGTTGGTTCCTATATGTTGCAGAAAATACATTGAATACATTCTTGTTCCATACCAATAATGTATATTTTGAAGCAGTTTCGTTCACGCTATTCTTCCGCTACAGTAACATCGCATGAGCCTACTCCAGCAGAAGTTATTCATTGATTGCCCATTGTGTTACCAATATCAATCAATTCACATCTCTTTTTACGAGGAGTGTCTTAAAAACACAACCACCAATCTGTTCCTTCAGCAGAACTGAACCGGCGTTATGCGTGAGAGCGACACCTGGCGGCGTTTGTCACTGGTCTACCTGCAGACCAATAGTGAAATTCGTCTAAAAGGCAACAATTGTCCGTAGGTGAAGCTCTGCCCCCGTCCTGTTCTGGGCTGTAGGCGGAGGGGTGAGTTGGAACTATCCGTGCGTGGCGGCGGCAGCCGTGCGGCTCTTGGCACCAATCGTCGAGGCTCTTTCATCTCGAGTCCAGTGCACAAACATATAGCTTAATGCGACTAGTGTTCCCCGCTTTTATTCGCCTCACCATGACAACCGAATGTTGGCTTGAGAAATGCCTCCCCATCAATGAAGCAAACGGGTTCGGTGGGGCCGCGAGCACTCCCCGCACGCACACGCACACTCACTCACACACACACACATCTAAAACGTGAGAAAGAGAGCACACAGCCTAATCTAAACTGCGCGTTTCTGCAGTTTACAGTTAGCTCCAGTTAGCTGGTGTATCATTGACTCTACGGATATAGGCTATATCGTAATAGCAATCTGCGTGAGGCAAACTATTGACTAATTTGATTATATTACATTCAATAATCTGCATCTCAAAACGTGCAACGACTGTCACATTAGATTAAATTAGAAAATATATATAATTAGGCATTATTCTCATCCCTTAATTCAGCTTTGTATATCTGTTAGCGTTCAGGAGAAATCCCCAGTTGCTGTTGGAGCGGTTCCATGGCTCGCTGAAAGGGAGAAATGTCTTCTCCGCCAAAGCGGGCAGAGCATCTATTCATCCCGAAGCTTGTTGTATAAGCGTCGCTTTGGCTGCCGTTCGTTCAGCACTGACCCTCTCGGCTGCAGGTAGCGGATCAACTTTAAGCAAACTTTGCCACGGCAGCAACGATATCGATTCATATAAACGATTTCATAGCCTATTGCACTTGTACCCCATAATTCCTCTGGGAGATTTGAGGACCGTTAGCTCTCCTGCTTAAATTTGATTGATTGTATACTTACTCCGGCGTTGGACGTTCACTACAAAACAGCCATCTTAATCAACTGTTTAAAAAAAAATAAAAACGAGACACAGGGAAAGCAAATACAGACGTATAGATTTTTCATTTTCTTTTAGAGGTTCGGAAAAAAGCACGCATTTGCCATTCATTTTCTTATGGAAAACGCGTAGTTTCTGCTTAGAGATGTGTCTTTACGCACGGGCTAAATTGCCATTAAAACCCACCCAGTGTAAAATGTTACACAAATTATCCTCATCCAGGCGTCTTGGAACAAGCAGATAAACTGTTACATTCCCAAGCGTGAAGAAATTCCAAATTGTTGACTTACCTTAACGTGCGAGAATACTCGGAAATAGCTTCGCATTCTCAATATAGTCTGTTAATGGTTATCTCCTTGCTTAGCACTCGGTGCTCCCTAAGATTTCTTTCCTCTGCCTCAACTGAGCAGGAGCCCTGCTCTGCACCGCTATTATTTTCACTAAAATATATGAAAATTTATGCAAATGAAAATCAGCACTAACTGTTCGTCTCTTGTTATACTTGGGGATGATTTTTTTCCCCCTTTCCTTTTTTTTTTTTTTTGCATACAAAACAAATGAACTCCCTCAGCAGGGAACACACGGGGACCTTTATGAAACAAACATAAATAATAAACACATCATATATCAGAAAGAGGCGCGTTTTTATCACTGCGCAGTGGTTGAGGGAACCGTTTTTTGAAATGGCTTTTTACTTTTTTTTTTCTTTTTTTGGGAATCGGGGGAGGGGGTGTCTTCAGCGCAGGGGAAACGTTGTCTTCCCTGTGTACCTTCGGTGTCACGTTTCTCGTGGCCGCATGAGACGCCCCTTTGAGGAGCGCGCAGTGTGAAGGCAACGGCAGTAATTTAGACAGAAATCCTCACTGTATATTAATGAATAGCCGCTGCGTGGCACCGTGGCCCCAGCCCGCCTATTCAATGTAAACAAACCCACAAGGCTTCCCCGGGTTTTGAGCCCAGTCCAAAATAAACCGACTGGGATTGAGGAGAGAGAAGGTTGGGGGAGTGGTGTGTGTGTGTGTGTGTGTGTGTGTGTGTGTGTGTGTGTGTGTGTGTGGGGGTGTGTGTGTGTGTGTGTGTGTGTGTGTGTGCGCGCGAGTTACACTGACACGGGATTTATGCAAAAACGACACTGGGCTCTACGTCATAAAACCTTCGCCGTTTCCCCGAGAGAGACTGACACCGTGACTAACATCTAGAGCACAACACGCACAACCTCCATCAATAAAATACCTACAAAGGGTGTATAGGCCTGCGTGGCTATACACATATGTTTCCTCGGCCGCTCGCTGTGAGGGCAACCGTGTCTCCCTTTAACTAATGAGTGCTGTATACGTTTGCCACTCATTAACACCGTGCGTGAGACCGTGCGGCGGAACGACAAAGGCCCATTCTTTGCCGGGTTACGCGGTCATCTTGAGGGATTTTGCATTTAGGGCCTTTTTTTAGCCGGCATATAAACGAATTTCCTCTCCGGGTCTCTTTTTCTTAACCTCCCAACACACACGCGCCCCCCACCCCGTCCTCTCCCCTCAGGACCGGCGTAACACCGGGTTTGCTTGCCACTTCTTTTCCACCGTGGCTCAGAGGGGTTGACTGTGCGCTGCGTTTCCGCATGGAAGCATCCCCGCAACCTTTGTGCGTTAACTCCCGAGGATCCGAGGCGCGGCGGGCGCGTTCAGCCCTGCGCGACGGGTCGCAGTATATAAACGGACACATTTAAACCTATACCGCGACGTACGCGTGAGTTTGATCGAAGGGATCTTGTGTGGTATAGCTCGAAGGGAAGGCTGTCAGTGCCAACGGGTGCAGTGTAGGCTATAGGCTATTAGGCATGCTTTACAAATCATTGCCGCATGCAGATTTTATTTGCAGTTCTCGTCTTAAGGGTATATATTTTTTTATCGTTTGATATGCTCACAAAACATCGATCTCTGAAATGTTCTAACACTTTAATCTGAATGTGACTAAACAAACATTACTAAACCTCTTGAATTACCATAATTATGCTATATAGTAAGTTTCACTATAACCTTGTTATTTCAAACAAATACACTCAGATCTAAAAGGTCGAAGGTTTGTTTAATATCTCTGTATTATTTACAAAGTTACATCCTCTGTTTGTTTGGATTGAATTAAAAACTAACCAATTGGAACAGCCGGAAGGAGGCTTGTGCGCCTGAAGCAAGGACTGGCGAGACCTGTCAATCTCCCCCTGGATAGCCAATCAGCGGGAGCCTCGCACTCAACTTCCTCGTATTTGGGGGGTGGGGTGGGGAGACGCGGACGATGTGCACACGCTTGGCACAGGGTAAACATTCGTGTGTCCTCGAGCTTTGAGGGAGGGACTTCACGAACTGTCAGAAGGAGAAAGAGAGAGTGTGAGAGAGAGAGAGAGAGAGAGAGAGAGAGAGAGAGAGAGAGAGAGAGAGAGCAAGAGAACAAGCGAATGAGAGGAGAGGCTCAGAACCATCGCCCTTGCACCGTTCCACTGGATTGTACTTCAACTGGAGTTAGCGGTTTGGCAGGTTAATATACATCAAAACAGAACAAAGAGAGAGGCTCTACAGTACCAGAAAAGAATAAAGCGAAGCGCAAATCTCGGCGAGTGAATTACAAACGAACTAAAGGAGGACGTTGCAAATGTTTTTCTCATCCATCTGGACATAAACGGGGGACTTCTTAATTGCGGAGAATTTGCACCTTGTTTTTTTTTTTTTTTGCCACTATACCAAAAGTTTCTTCCGGACACGTCTTTTTATCCATGTAGCCTATATTTTAATTTTGATGTCGAGATATTCATCTGCAGTACCGCAACTTTCTAAACGGGACTGCACATGGTTTCAAAGTGGTTTTGGAATTGTAGGCTATTAATCGACTTCCAAGTGTAGGCTAACTATTCTGAAATATAATGTTGTAAACATATTCGGATTTAATCTATTTTACCGTTATTTTTTCCCACGTTTTGCGTTTTTAAGCACGTTCGATGATATATGCCAAAAACCTACCCATACTTCGAAAGTTTGAATAATTCATGAGATACAATTCGCCTGCTCGAAAGAACTAACTGTAAAAGGGAGGGGGGTTATCCACAAACATATTCATAAGGGTTGACGGAATGGCTACCGCCGCTTCCAATCCTTATCTGGCGAGCAATAGCATCTTATCGTCGGGCTCGATCGTGCATTCGGACTCAGGAGGCGGCGGAATGCAGCCGGGTAGCGCCGCGGTCACCTCGGGCTCTGGGGGCTACAGGGGAGACCCCTCCGTCAAAATGGTACAAAGTGACTTCATGCAGGGCGCCATGGCAGCGAGCAACGGGGGACATATGCTCAGCCATGCCCACCAGTGGGTGACGTCGCTCCCGCACGCCGCAGCGGCTGCGGCAGCGGCCGCGGTGGCAGCCGCTGAGGCCGCGTCGCCTTGGTCGTCGAGTCCCGTTGGTATGACGGGCAGCCCGCAGCAGCAGGACGTGAAGAACTCCGGCAGAGACGATCTCCACACGGGCACGGCGCTGCACCACCGGCCGTCGCACCTAGGCGCGCACCAGACGCACGCAGGGGCGTGGGGCAGCGCCACCGCGGCGCACATCAACTCCATCTCGGGCGGACAGCAGCAGCAACAGTCGCTGATCTACTCGCAACCGGGGGGCTTCACCGTGAACGGCATGTTGAGCCCGGGCAGCCAGAGCCTGGTGCACCCGGGTCTGGTTCGCGGGGACACCCCGGACCTGGAGCACGGCAGCCACCACCACCACCATCACCACCAGCACGCTCATCACCAGCAGCATCACGGCGGCGTCAACAGCCACGACCCGCACTCCGACGAGGACACGCCGACCTCGGACGACCTGGAGCAGTTCGCCAAGCAGTTCAAGCAACGGCGGATCAAGCTGGGCTTCACGCAGGCGGACGTGGGCTTGGCGCTGGGCACCCTCTACGGGAACGTCTTCTCCCAGACCACCATCTGCAGGTTCGAGGCGCTGCAGCTCAGCTTCAAGAACATGTGCAAGCTCAAGCCTTTGTTGAACAAGTGGCTCGAGGAGGCGGATTCGTCGACCGGCAGCCCCACCAGCATCGACAAGATCGCGGCGCAGGGGAGGAAGCGAAAGAAGCGAACATCCATAGAGGTGAGCGTGAAGGGCGCTCTGGAGAGCCACTTCCTGAAATGCCCGAAGCCGTCCGCCCAGGAGATAAGCTCGCTAGCGGACAACCTGCAGCTGGAGAAGGAGGTGGTCAGAGTGTGGTTTTGCAATCGGAGGCAGAAGGAAAAACGGATGACGCCGCCAGGAGTGCCCCAGACGCCGGAGGATGTGTACTCTCAGGTCGGCAACGTGAGTGCAGAAACACCGCCCCCGTCCATGGACTGCAAAAGAATGTTCAGTGAGACTTAGAAAATCAAGCACACGAGACTTAAGAATATGTTATATGAAATTAAAAGTGATAAAAGCAACACACAGACTATCGCCAAGATAGAAAAAAAATAACCTACACATTTTTTGATACTGTGATTGTGAGGGATTATAAATGAGACTGCAAAAATGTGTTATATATTTTTCACCAGAAACAAAAAAGCAACCTCCCTTTTTTTGCACCCATCCCTCCCCCATGAAACAATCACACCGTTAATCTTCTTCCAGGTCCCTAAATGTCTTTAACCTAAAAGGTTCCTTCTGTTTTTTTTTCTTTCAGGGACATTTTTTAGTAGATTACTTAAAAGACGCAAGCGAAGCAGGTGACCAGAGAGTGACAGCCACGAGTTCGTTCCACCAGGTAATTTTGGCTCATTGAACACACCAAGAAGAATCCCCAAAAACAAAAAAGCAGTATATAAATACCCCGTACACTCCCAAACACACCCAAAATATACCCCCCACCCACCCCTCGTTTATCCTCTTTCATTCTGGACGAGGCAGATGTATGTTTAGAAATGGGACTTAAAACCAGTGATAACTGTGACACAAAAGGGAATCGGTACAACTACAATGAAGAAAAGTGGCATCCACGAAGCTTCCAAAGTATATTTTTTGCTCTTTCGGGATGGACTGCATGGTTTAATTTTTGTATTTTCTTTCTTATACACACACGAGGAGGAGATTTTGAGGCCTTCTGAGCCCAGAGATAAAAACATGATACCCACCAACAACAAGAACTATAATCTACCCCTGACCCCCCCGCCCCCCCTCCCCAAATCCCCCAATCCCCCTATCCCCCTCACACCCCCAAACGCCTGATCTTGTAAAGATCACCCATTATTTTAGAATGGTTTGGGTGTTTCTTTCAATTTATGGGACTTCAAAAGCGTGACTGGATTTTCTTCTTTTTTCGAGAAACAGTACACAGGGACGTTTGAAAAAGACTTTCCTTCTCCTGCACTTATTTGAAAATGTTCCTCTGCGAAAAATCTGTTGCCAAGCGTGACTGAGTGGGTGTTGTGGATAATATTAATACTGCCCTTTCTAGGCAGTATTCTTTGGTAGGTTTTAATAAACAAAAACTCTGTAAAGCCGGCAATATAGATCACTAGATCAGAAACTGGTCTGAGCTACTTACTTTATATTTTTCATCAGAATGACTTGTTTTAATATTATTCGGAATACGTATGGTTTATTCCAAACGGTAATTTATTTCTTATCCCCAGAACATGTGTAAGATGGTTTCCTTTTCATGTTAATTTTCTCCCCGTTGCTGACCCTATTGTTTTGTTTCATTTTGTATTATCGTTTCTAAAGGAGCACAAATCACCATAAACTGACATTGACCGTTGTTAGGTAATAAGGGTATATTTTGATGTGATAATTTGATTGTAATTTAATTTTAGTAGTGATTCCGTACGAGCTGATTGAGAACAATAAATTTGTTAGAATGAAATGAAGTCATTGTGTTTTGGAATGTATATATATAGCCTACATTTGGCGAATTATTTTGTCAATATATTTTATTCCATGGTATTATTATTTTGCCATGCGCAGCAGCGTAATTTAATAAGAAAATGGTGGATGCATCTGTTTTTTCCCCAATATCACGCATCCATTTAATGTGAACACGTCTTTAAACGCAGTTTTTTATTAAAATAACATTTATTGGATATAGCATATATCGAATTTTATCTAATTGATTAAACATAGCCTATCCACCACCCCACCTCTCACCGATCATTGCAATTTATGTTTATTTTATTTTTAACTTAAGAATATATCCACGCTGCCTTTGGCCTTAATAAACGTGCACAATTGTATTATATTTTTAATAGTTATTATTGTAAATGTCTTAACTGCACCTTCAGCGGGGTCTCTGTTTGTTTACAACTACATCTGAGCGTCATTATACTAGATTCTCTACAGGCCTCGGGGCGCACGATTATTTCCCCCACATGCACTAATGTCACAGAATATAGAGCTGATGCCAACATGGAAATGGGTAAAAACTACGTCTGATGACGTGTTTTCTATAATGTAAAGACTAGGCTTGTGGGGTTTGAATAGGCTACATGTTATGTAATGCTTACAACTTTATAGTTTTGTGTTTTACGCACAAACACTATAGTTTTGCGCAATCCTTGTATATTGTAACGCACACGTTGTGAAAGACAATAGCACTTCTTAACATTTGCAAAACCACTTAATGTAATGCAATTTCACAAAACCGCCAGACAAAGTCTGCTTTTGAAATCTTTTTTTTTTTTTTTTTTACTTTACATTGAATAGTCAATAGTCCCTAATTTAAGTGAAGTGGTTTTACTGTCTGGATATGTCAGTGATTTGATAGCATGTCGTGTTGGTAGCCTATAGCTTGACCCCCATAAACCAATAAGTGTTTTTTTTCTTCTTCTTGCAGAATATATGCTATACCACAGTAACGTGTTAGACATGTTGTTTTGGGAATCGGGGCAGTGGGTCATGTAACGTATCGATTTAGTCTGTCCAACGTCGACGAGCTAACACTGACCACTGTTTATGAGTGTGATCTGACATCTTAAAATGATAATAGCCTGTTGGATGGCTCGTCATATGTTGTCAGGTTTGGATGGGGGGTTTAAGGGACAGGCTCACTAAAAGATAAACCTTGAAGGTCTGGAGATCAGCGCTTGGCCTTTTGAGTGAGAAAGCGTTCACGGTCTGCGAGAGGGGCTTTCAAACTTTTTTTTTCTTTTCTTGCCACAGCTGCCTATTCAGCAAAACTCACACAACGTGTCTTCTCGCTTTGAGGATTTGAATTTCGCGGATGATCTCCCATAGCGGTTGCTTAGCAACTGAATCCAATGTTATAGAGAAGCAGGCATCATTTTTCTTTGTCTCCATTAGTAAAACTGTCAGTCAGACACGGGCTTTTTTTTCCTTCCAAGGGCCCGTTTCAAAGCCGTGGAATCTGAGAAGCAAACTTTCTACTTAAGAGGGAGAACAGTGCTTGTCTGGTGCCCATAACTCTTACTTGTCGCTATATTAACATGCAAATATCAGTTATTTGCTTAAATGTGGATCAATGTAGGCTAGTCCCTTAATTTTTTATTTCTTTACTGTTTTTGCATTCTCCTTTTAGTGTAAGAGAAAACATTAATTAATAAAGAGTATAGGCTATATGTTTTGGACCAAACGAAGTGTAGCCCGTGTAACAGTCCTTATAAAAAGCAATACTCAGCTTGCTGTTGTTAACAATCACAGAAAAACCACATCCCATAATGTACACAAGTGGATTCTGCTTAAAATGCCTAGGCACACTTCTCTGCATGCACTGCGAACTGAAGATATATACTATATATATATATACTATATATATAGTATATATATATATATATAGTATATATACACACACACACACACACACACACACACTGTATAGACCACCATTGGCGCCACGTAAGAGTTTCAAATCTCTTAATGGGTTTTGATCCGCCTATTCTCTGATAGCTTTCCCTTTTCATGGCTCCTCTAAACCAAGTTGGCAACAGCATGGACCTGCTTTGCACTATGGTTAGGCTTACCGTATTTGTATAATAGCTGATTTGTAGGCTATTGGTTTAAGAAGCCATTGGTAAAGCATTATTATTATAATAATAATATTAATATTATTATTATTATTATTATTATAATAATATGAATATTATTATTATTATTAATATTATTGTCATTGGGACATTATTGTCATTAGGATATTTTTTTGTAGCACCACTGCAATTAAACCGGAGTGGCGTCTGAAAATATCTTGTTTCATTCATAGTTTGGGAATATTATATTTAGCATTTAATTAAGCAAAACGTTAAAGCCCAGGACTTGTGTTCGGGATATATGATACTTATTTTATTATTTGCGTTAGTAATGTCACTAAACATCCTTATACTCACTTAACTCTTTGACCTAACAAAACATTACGTGATTAATATTATGGGTGATTGTTGCATCCTAATGGTCTATGAAGTCTTAAAAACAATAACCAAAAATCAATTGAAATGCAATCGCCTATAGCACATTACTTACAAAATCACCATTTAGCATATGCTATTTAGGCTGTTACATTGTATATTTGTGTAGTTATGTTTATATTATTTATCTTTTAATTTAGTGTCTAACACGTCTTAGTGTTTATTGAGCATATTTCTTTTTATAGTCATTGCTTAATTCGCGGTATTTAAAAGGGTTTCTGACCTGGGGAACGTACGCGTATAAACAAAGGTTCTCCTCATATTGAATGTAGTCCACGTGCCTCACGCATGAATATGTATCATTCTCAGCTGTTCTCGGCGGGGAGCATTCCTACAAGCAAATGTACCTCTGATAGCCTATACGCTGAAATTTCACCACCTAAATAGGTTAGTTCTTTACTTACAATTTACTGGTTTTTCATGCAAACTATCACATGTTCATAAAACTGCTGCATGATATTTATTTAACCTATTAAGGTATAATTTGACTGTGTTGAAGTTTATGAAAAGGATCATAACTATGTATAATTTACCATAATACCATCATATCTGTCCACTTTATAAAACAATAAATATAATATTTTTTAATTTGGTGTGATGGCCCCAATTAAATGCAGTAGTTCTATATATAGGCTACATTTATGTAGTTGTTATTTTAAAACTCTATAATGTGGAATTATAATTTTGAAAGCACTATCGAGATATATTTGGAAGTTGGACACTTTTTCCGTCTGTCCCAATAGACAACACGTTTTTTGCTGCAGTTGTGCAGAATAATGCAGGCAAATTATATTTTAAATTATTAAACAAAAAATAATATTATTTATGCTTATTCTAATTGTTATTATGCATATCATTAATACAATGTAATTGTATTATAATGTAATTGTATTAATCAGGCCGGGACCGGTAATTTAACTTCTTGGTTAGCATCATAACGGCAAAAACCTAGTTTGATTCAAGACTAACTTTTTGAAAGCAATAGTCTACTAGCATAGGCTACATGTGGGTATGTCTGCAAGAGCGTTCATACACACACACACACACACACACACACACACACATATATATATACACACACTTATAGGCTTATATGTTTTCGAATACACACACACACACTCGTGTGTATTCTAAAACATATAAGCCTATTACACATTTAAGTTTATGAAGCAATACAGTTAGTGTAGCGTGTGCGTGTGTGAGACAGAGTGAGTGATAGAGAGGGGGGGGGTCTACAGTTTAAATTCTGTGAGCCTCCTGCACCCCGACCCCCACCTGCCCTATTCTGCCGAAACGACGTTCTCACGCGCGAGAAAGAGGAGGGCGCCCCCACCCCCCCAATATATACGGCGGTGTGACGTGACTCTCTCGCCCCCCCCAATATATACGGCGGTGTGTCACGTGACTCTCTCGTCGCCCCTCCTTTCCAATATATACGGCGGTGTGTCACGTGACTCTCGGGGGTTTCCTGTCTATACATTGTGAAGGTCACGGTTCTCTGGGCACAGAGGATAGGTATAGGTGGATATCCTTGTGCGACGGAGGCTGAGCGTCTTGTGTGTGCGTTTCAAAGCGTACGCGGTGTAACTGTAAGTGTAAAGGCTTTTTTGGTAGCCTATTATCCAGTGTAAGAGTACCGCATCCAACCGAGGATGTAATACCCTTTGTGACGACGCACGTTATAGGCCTACTATATAGCCACCTCTTTTATATTGAATCAATTTGCTGAATTAGATTTAGGCGAATATATAGGATATAATGTAGGTTAATAATACAAATTATAATCTGATCCTGAACGAGGATATATAACACAAATTTACTGAATGATTCGTTAGCCATGAAGCAAATTAAAAACCCAATCTGCAAGAGCAACACACAATGGTCTGTGGCTAATCGTGGTTCACAACAGAGTGCGTATTTGACGAGTGACATTATATACAGTAGGGCTTATATTGACACCTGGAAAAGTTACATTCGTATTAATTATATTAAAATTAGACACTTTGTTTACTTTTTTTTGTGCGGCCAGCTTGCAAAATAATTTGCCTCTGACGTTCTCATTTTAATATTAATAATGAAGATGAAATTCATCTTTAATTTAGTTTTTTAATACTATAATAATAATAATAATAATAATACATTAAGATTAAATGGCACTGTGAGATATTTCACCATGCATATTTAGTTTGTATAATAAATAAGTATAAACATATAAAAAATAAATAAAATGAAAACTAAAACCAATAAATACATTTATAAACTATTAGTTATTAATGTCATGGAAATATTGTATTTTATAATGAAACTGGTGTAAAGTGAAACACTTATAAGATACTACAGCATACATATCCAATATAGTAGTTTCATCAAATATAAACAAATCAATAGTACATTACATCTCACTCAAATATTTGCTATAACTGACTTCATATTTATGACCTATTACACTAATTGCCTTGTCCATGACACATTGGTATGTTTTATAACAAAAACATTTATTAAAAGCAAGGAAATGCTTTAATTTATTCTGTTGGGCAAGTTTTTAAGAATCAACCTCACCCATTTAGCTTCTCTGGACCTCCAGCGCCATCTAGTGGTCAACTCCGCTGAATTAAATTTCAAGTTAAAACTTTCATTGCCTTTCTGTATTATCAAACACAAACAAAACTCTAATAAAGGGAGCACTGCAAGTTTGAATTATAAACCAGATCATACTTTACTTAATTGCTCATATACAAAGCTGTTTGCTCTCTTTGTAATTTTCTGATCTGAGGCCTAGGTAATGTAAGCAGGGAATAGCTTCCACACATTTTTTGAAACATAGTTTAGACTAATTAAACTTGATTGACATTATTAATGCATTTTACATTCAACTTGCATTTTAAGAGAAGTAGCTAAAAGATCATAATCTATATTCCTTTGTCAAATGTGGCCAATTTGTACAGCAAGTAAATAATTTGCAAAGCACTTTATATAGTAAAGAAAATGCAAGGGTCAACACGCATATTATATTCAGATTCACACAATGCAGATTTAAATGCAGCGTTTGAAAGTAAGAAAGTATGTATACAGAACAAACCATGCATCTTAGACCTGCATAGTCTCCATACATAATTATGACATTTATAATTACATATTAGCATACAGTGCAATTAGCAACTTAAAACAGCAATATTTATTAGGTTTCCATATGTGGGTTCACTCACTTCACCTTTATTTCAATTAAAAGGCTGTGTGTCACTCAATAAAAAGTAATATCTTCCAAAAACATAACACATTATTTAAATAGGCTATTGCGAATAAAAAAATAATAAAGAAATGTCAGATGGACTTAGCGGTTTCTGACCTCTTCAAATATACACGTGTGCCAAAGCACATGTGGACGGCGGTATCGTTCAGATTTCCCGGTAATATCCCGGCCGCGTTCTTTCATGTGCATTTCCTGAACCCCCCCCCCCCCCGCCCGCCCGCCTCCCCTTAATTCATCCAAACTATAATTCCAGCGTTTTGAGCTGTGCCGGAATCCCTCCATGTGCAGC
>JAODUK010000012.1:893356-910856 GCA_027564635.1 Typhlichthys eigenmanni | reverse complement strand
TTGATTGGTTGATTGATTGAGATTATTTGAAATTGATTGATTCTATATTTCTTTCTTATTCCCGCCCTGACAACACCACACCAGCAAACAGATTAACAGAATACAGACACTCTCTCTCACACACACACACACACGCACACACACACACACACACACGGCATCAATCAGCTTATGGTTTTGTTCTGACCCAGGAACTGTAAAACTGCTCATTCTAGGCTATTGGTTACATTTCTTTCTGATACAAAGCAGGCACAAAGGAGTTCTTGAACAGATTACATTTGTATCGCTGAACGCTTAAGTAGAGGAACTTAAACCCTTGATATTTTGAAACATCCATGAACATTATTAAACATGTTTGTGCAGTTTATTAGTAAGATTAGATGGAAATAAAGTATGCATTATTAATGTATTAATTTTAAAATGTATCTGGCAACCTCTAGCAGACACATTCCATAACCTTTTCAGTTTGAGGACCAATGTCTTTGCGGGAGTAACCTGAGATGCCTCTTCCGCAAGAAAAGTCTCCATTTCATTCCTGTGTGAATGTTAAAAGAGAGTGCAAAAGAGAGAGAGAGACAGACAGATACAGAGAGGACCGCTGATTCTGGCAACATATTGTACATCGCATGCTATGGGCCAATAAACAGTAACAACACAATATTATATTGTAAGACGTTTATAATATTATTTTAAGAAGATGTTTCCATTATGTCAAGACGTCAACTCCATGTGCAGGGATGTACAGTATCACACCGATGCAACCAAGATGGCTGTCACTGCAAAATGTAACTCAAAGTCAAACTTGAGGAAAAGCATTGATCATATTCCCGGGTGACAAAACACGACCTAAACATTCGTCAACAGAGAGGCAGTTCCCTCTTAAACAGCAGTGCCATGCGAAATGGCTTCCTCGTACTGAAAGCTTTGCTCGCTGAAATAAAAGTAATTAATTGGTGTTATACACCAAGGACATAATTATCTTTTCCAGTAACTGGCACATATTTAATTACCAGTAATTGTTCCCCAAGCCTTGTTCAAAAGTGTTGAGCACTAGACAGTTCTTTATACATTATACACTAATCCTGCACTTGATACAGTCAATTAGGAAATGTGTGTCAAAGAGCAATCGTGTAAACAACATCGTAGAATATTAGTCCTCACTCGTTCTTCTGAGAAATAACATCACACACACACACAAACACACACACACACACACACTTTGTATCCTTCCCTTAAGGCCATACCGTGACCTAGCCTCTTCCTTCCTAAGGTGTTAATGCCTGCCAGACTGTAGGAAAGTAATTTGAGATCGTTTAGCAACAGAGGCCACAGATACTGATTAACACGGGGCTACTTTTGACGGCAAAGTGTTGCAGTCCCGTTTAGAAAAGCGTCAGAGGCTAATTTTACTAGCCCCTGGGGCATGTGGCTGAAGGGGGGGGGACGCTGGGGCCTATTGAACATGAGAACAGGGCTTAATAAGTAAACGGGGAACGCAGAGAACGATGCTTGTGATCAGGCCTTATTTGCCCGGGCGAGCCCCAAAGTGTGCGTTGCTAGCTGATTAGCCTTGCCGATTGTACCTTGTAATTGCAGTGGCTTGACCCCCTCTGGGCAAATATTAGATTTTAGTGGGTTAACCTTTCCAGACTTTAGCGTGCAGTAAATTGCCTAACCAGATGTTAAGGAGCTCAGCGGTCGGTAGTCCCCAAAGCCCTTCTGATCAACGGAGGAAAAAAATGGCCCTGTAGATTGAACCTATCTTTTTAATACTGTCTCAATTTCCTCTGGCCTTTCCCGGCTGATTTTTCACAGCAATTTTTCTCCCCGAGAAGCAGTTATGCACCCGCCCCCATCCCCGCTCTGATTTCAGGTTGCAAGCGAGACGTGTTATTTAAAATCAGCCAAGACGCAGACTCATTTTTGGGGTGGGGTAGAACCACTGGGGGTTGGGTCGACCAATCAATCATGAGATCCACGGTAGATATTAGCAGAGCAATCAGTTGTTCAGTCCAGCTGTTTGCCTGAGAGGCAAGGCTCGACACACGCAACTGAACATTTGTGTTGCTCTGGTTACGATTTCTTTTCCACAAACTCATGCCAGATTTAATCTCTAAAATCTAACGGCAAACGTGCTGTTAACATGCATTTCTTTTGTCTGTTTTACAGGAAGGTTGGCCAACAATTGACTTTTCCCCACCAGCAAATGAACAGTTTCCAGTACGAACCACTCAACTTTATCCTGAGTTTGCATTCTTGCCATTTGAGGTGAGTGATATGGTTTCTGATATATTGTATAATCTATTAACTAATGCTGTTGCATGAAATACAATGTAATATAATGGGCCAGTTTCACAGACATTAATTAAGCCTAGTCCTAGACTAAAACAATGTATTTTAGTCTTGGACTAGGCTTAGTCTGTGTGTGTTCAAAAAACATGTCAGGTTCACTCTCCAGTCAGTGCCGTTTGACCAGTGACACTGGATTCCATCAGGAGTTGGTCACCGGGCGTTAGCGTCTTCAGCGGGTGAAGTGTCTAACCCAAGGGCTTTTAATAATTGATATGTAATTAAAGGAAATTACCTGTGTGAAGAAGATTCTGTCCCCATTTGTGTATCAGAAATTATGGATTGTTACAAATCATCTGTGGCCTATTGACAATTAAATTATTGCAACACCAACTGCAGTGGAATCGAAGGGAGAAAAGTCTGACCGGGATTATTTGGGATTATTTGGGGCTTTAGCACTTGGAATTGTATTTACTGTATTAAATGTAATGAGTACCTAATAAATAAATGCACTTATTGTTCAAATGTTTGAGGCATTTCAATTTATTTTAAATGTAAATTTTCTGTTACAATTACAGAAAATGTTAATAACCTAGAATAAAATCCCTTGGATTAAATAATTACTTTGAACCAAGAATGTTAATACTTGTTTCAAACACCAGTTCAAGCATAATGACAACAATATGACAACTACAAGTCCATGGGATGGGGCCTTGGAATTTCCCAGAATTCCTTGATGTATACAAATAACGCGTAAATCGGCATTCCATTTCCAACCACTGAGCAATGCAGGCTGCATTTGACAATTATTTGCAACCTGCATGTAATGATTCAGCCATAACTTTAATCTGAATCTGAGAAATGAATGATAACACCATTACAACACAGCCACCCTATTATATAGAACCTACAATCTCTAATTCTCTTCAAAACCACGCTTGCATGTACGCGCGCTTCTGGGTCTGTTCAATGGCCGTCTTAGCATCTCGGTGATGCGTCTCAAGTGCGGGGTAGCGGGGAGCTCGTCCCAGATAGAGAGCAGAACTGCCCCTCTTTTCCAGACTGAGACTATTATGGCCTGACGGGTAGCGACGGAAGTTTTTCTTAGCTTGTTCTCAGGCCATTTCCAAGGGGCTCAGGTTTCGCCCCGGATTCGTCCGGGCTGCCTGCCCCCCTCCCCACAACCCCAGTAATAGTTTCCTTCCTTCCCTTCCCTGAATACAGGGACTCACCTGAAGATGGGGGGGAAAAAGGAACCGACTCGGATGTGGAAAGCGGAAGATTCCGCTTTTCATCCCCAGAGATGGACTGAGCTAACCTTTCACTTAAGGGAGGTTGGGGGTGCCGGAACCTGATACTGCACTCCGCATGTTCTTGAGAAGATGGGAGAAGAGAGGGGGGGGGTGGGGGGGGATAATCTGGTGGTGGTTGTTTGGAAGGGTGGGGAAGGGGGGGGGGGTCTAAAGTGATTCCATGTGATGTCTGGGACACATACAGTACAGCCAGTGAACCCACACGGCAGATCTCCCTGCCCCTGCAGAGTCCGGTTGCACGATGAATGAGTTACTCTACCTGACTGACTTCACTGTCATTGCAAAAGTTTTGATATCGCTCTCGAGGGGTTAACGTCGGACGGAAGAAAGCGCACGTCAATCAGTGACAAGTTATTTTTGTCTCCAACCCCGGTTTGACCCGTCTGTCTTTCATGAGCTAAATGTGTGTGTGTGTGTGTGTGTGTTGTTGGCGATTTACGTGTACAATGTGTCAGTTTAAGACAGCAATTTAACGTAGGCCTACAGTACTGTGCATGTGGAGCTAGAATCTTTGTCTCACGGATATAGCAGGGTGCAGCAGTGCACTGTTTAGCATTGTCTCAGGAGTTGCGGTCAAAAAGCAGAAGAAGAGAATTCCTAAAAAAAAACAACACTGCAAGCCGCCGCCGCTGGTTGAAACCCAGCGATCTGCTGGCCAGTCGGCTTCATGGGTCCCTTCATTTCACGCGCTGCCAGAAGCGCTTTGTAATTAGCCTGATATTGATGAAGGCTGATTTGGGCAGGTAAACACTGGCGCTTCAGCATTTTTACGCATCTCAGCGGAATGTCTCTATCCATTACCAGTGGCAAATTAATTTCCACTCGGTGCTCCTATACGCGTTGATAATCATCAATTGGACTGGAGCAGGTGTGTGTGTGTCTGACCCTCTAACGATAGCAAAACTGGTTTAGTAAATTCGCACAAAAATGACCCGTGACGATACAGACGTCTTAATCCCACACACACCTGATTATTGACACATTGCGGTTGCAGGATTTTAGACAGTTGCACAACAGTTGCTTAAATTCACTGAGCTCAGTGGCAGCAAACCTTAAATGTGTTCCAATGTCAAAAAATAATAAATACAGATAGTGTAATTGGCATCACTGCTTGATAAATAGCAGATTCATTAACTTTGATAGCTGGTCAAAGCCTATTACTCATATTTTCTAATGGTCTAATAACATGTAATAATCTCTGTTCATATTTTTACTTATTTTTCCTTTAAATATGGACTCCTAACCCATTCATAGTATGGGTAGTGCAGTACAAATACTACTACTAATACAATACTAATCATACTGTATTACTTTATTGTAAGTCAGTACAAAATACTATCTATATACTATTTAACCAAATACACAATGATGACGATAGTATATGATGAGGAGATATGTTAATAAAACTATAAGCTCCTCTGCCCATTATATACACGGGTGAGTCTATAGTTGTCCCATAAATTATGTTCACATTGAGAAGCCAACGATATAGCAAAGCCCTTCTTGGCAAGTCTCGTCACTCGCTGCCATCTTTGAAATGCCCAGGGCAGTTATTTAGGCAGCTTACCTCCAACGCCATAGGGTGCTCCCTCAGAAGGGATAGTGTTGTGTGGTGCGGTCTGCACCACTTTGTGTTCCCATGTATAGAGCCAGGACTGTGTAGAAACACCAGATTATTTGTTCAGCAAGCACAGAAAACAAGCAGCTAGCGGACCATGTATTAGTTTACAATCGCTGACCTCAGTATATCTTTAAAATGGAACAATGGAAGCCAGCAAAGCTCTTCTAAAACACTCAGTGTGTATCGTGTAGCCTAATAAACATTGTAGAATATGACCTTGAGCTGTTAGATAATGAATGGATGGATGATGGTTGGAACATATAACCTTCTGACCACAATTCTATTAAAAGATTAAAATAAACTGTTGACTACGTATTTATGTAAGTAGACTACATTCTGTGTGCATTCAAGAGCAGGAGAGTAGGCTGTGTAATAAATGCATGCAAATTAGTTTGTCAAGTGGCTGCAAATAATACGAGCCAGGCAATTGTACAGTTTTTATAATGTAATTTCTATTATTTTTTATCTGTAAATGAAGAGTTTACAGATAAAGAGAAAAGTCCATCTGAAGAAAAGTAGAAATTATCAATTTAAAACAGCATTATTTATTAGATTTCTATATTTAGATATATATTAGATATTCTATATTATTACTACTTTCACCTGTATTACAATTAAAAGGTTGTTTGTCACTGAATAAAAGTAATATTCTTCCAAAAATGTAACAAATTATTTAATTATTGCCAATTTGAAAACAAAATGTACTAAAATGGACTTGAGAGGTTTGTGCATGTGAACTCTTCAATTGTATCTAATATGTGTAGCAAGCTTACAAGCTTCCCCACAATTGTACCAGTATGGCTGATGGCGGGTGACTGCTGCCAACGTCTGTCCGTTTGTCTGGCAGGGTGTCTTCGCATCCAGGTGAAGAGTGCCCTCGGCTTCTGGTTGCCTCGACGATGCCGGGGAGCCACTCGGCTTGACTGGGTGGCCCCCGGCTAACTTATCCAATCACACACTGCATTCCCCAAAGATAAGAAGCCAATTAGCGGCGTTGCCGTGCACTACATACTGTATGACCATCGCCTGAATAAAAACAAGGCTGTGGACCGGTGCAGATTGTGTCTTGGTGTGTGTTGTGTGTGTGTGTGTGTCTGATAGGACACAAAAGCGCAGGTGTCTCTCTTCTCTCTGTTACTTTATGCTCTGGAGGTTCTTATTATTCAAGCAAACAGCCGTGATATGTGGCACAGGAGATGTCGCTAGTATACAAGCGGGATGGAAAGGTCCACCCCCTTCCCGAAAAGTACCAAAGAGATATGGGTCACAGCATCTCGTCTATTTTTACAGCAGTTATCCAAAGTGTCTTCCAGTATTGTTAGCATAGCATGTGCATGTGCAATACAACGACAGCATGTTTAGAGATAGTGTCCGTCTGCCGTTACAGCGCCGGTGGTCTGTGGCACCCACTGAGGTGAATCTGCTGCATGGCTGCGGGATTGTTCTGAAGCACCAGAGGGTTTGTCGCACAGAAAACCATCTGCAGGCACTTTCCAAACACTTTTGATGCACGCCTTCCCAATATACCTGGCAGGTGAGTGGATGAACCATCTGTCTATCACAAGCTAATGTCGCGCCTAGAGCTGCCAGTAACTCCTCGTATACTGTCTCCTGTAGGATGCTTATTGGTTTCGAACCACTGGTGGTTCGGCAACGAGCACGGCACGTGAAGCCTGGCCATTTGGAGTCTTTCCTGATCGTGATCGGCTGCCTTGCGAGGTAAACAACAGATGTGGACTGTGTTCTAGAGGAAAGTTAATGTTTCACAGCCTTAATAAGTACGTCTGTATATGTATATCTATTCCTGTACGAGACATACATTATTCTACTTTCAATGTATAAAAAGCCTTAATTTTCAACAATTTCCTAGTCATTTATAAGTTGTTAAAGGTGTAGTCAGTGATTGTAAACAATTACAACTTTTGTCAGTGAATATTTCCTCATGGTCTGCACGTCAAACAAAGTGGTGCAGACCGCACCATACAACAGTGTAACAAGGCCACGCGCCGTTGGGAAGTGTTCAGTCATTGCCTCCTACTGGGCATAGACCTCTGGTTTATTTTGAAGCTATTGGACAGGGTTGAACCAATCGACGTTGCTACAACTGTTTTGATCGCTTCGTCTAGCTCTACCGCCGTTTAGAAACACGCTTGACTTCAGCGTCCTCTCACTGACCCACCCTGATTGGACCGCCAGCATGGTGGCTGTGAAAACAGCGAAAATAAATTGAGCTGAGAGTAAGGCTGCGTTCACACTGCAAATCTGGCCCATATTCGATTGTTTCGCCCCTAAGTGACTCGGGTCTGATCTTTTCAGAGCAGCACAAATTATATTTTCTCATCAGATCTGAGCCACTTTCATATGTGGTACTAAATTAGATCTCAGTCTGAACAGTCAAATCAGAATTGATAGACATTCACTGTGTGGCTCGCCCTCGCTAGCGTAATGTTCACTCAAGGCCATTGTTGGTCGACATTTGTTACCTCTGAGCGGGAGGTTGTACTCCTCCTCGTAAGTGAACATGCAGTAGGCTAAATACTTAAGTAGCCACTGGACGGTCAGAGCAAGGTGTTTGCACACAATATGCAGAGTGGATCATCATCCTCTCCCATGTTAAATAATGAGTGTTTAAACTGCACATGAGGCATAGGCTATATGCTGCCTTGCCGAGCAAGACTACAGTAGCCTAAATTGTAGAAGCAGAAATACACAAATGCATGAAAAGAAAACCTTTTGCATGTTTTTTAACCCCGTCTTCTTGCCCCACAATTTGATCAACAGCCTAATGTCTGACTGTTGCCGAACGTATCAATGCACACGATAAACGCAGAAAGAAACGGTCTACGGGCAATGTGCATCATGCCTGGCGGAGAAAATATTCTATGTGTGTGTCACATAGAATATTTGTAGCCCACAACAGTAGTAGGCTATTGGGCTTTCTTCTGTACAAATTCGCTGGCTTCCACCTCATGTCAACTCATAAAATGACCATATACGCCTGACTTTGTTGCTCTCAGTCAGTGTTTACTTTCATTCCGTGAAAGTAAACAGAACCATGATCAGTTCACACTAGAATCTGATACAGGACACATTTAACAGGTAATGTAAACAGCAGATTTGAGCACTAAATCTGAATTGTGCACGAAGGATTGCAGTCTGTACGTAGACTAGTAGTCTGGCGGAGCCAGGATAGCAAACCGCACCACACTATCACGAACACTATCCGAGCCTTGGCAATGCATGTCATATATGGGGTCAAAGGTTCTGAGGAAGTTTAGATGTTGAGTTCAAATGTGAGCAGTCTTCTCCAGCATCACTTACTCAACCTTTAAATTCAAACAAATAATTCCTTGAACACTACAATAACACCGTTGCACCTCATGAGTGCATACTGCAGCCTATACATGATTACATGTTTAAACATTTTTGCAGCCACATATTAAACCCACATCTCTATAGCCTACCTGTTGTAGTCAATGCTGTACATAATGCAAATCTAATGATATGACCTGCTGACTTTGTATATTGAAAACATTCCCCCGGAGTATTGGATACAGAGGGATACTGTAAATGATTGTTCATACATATTAAAAGGCCATGGCTGGAGATCCCCTTCCAACATATCACTAAGGGTAAATAAGCTCAGAGGGAGTTAATGAGCTTGAGAGAAGTGGCCCTTTGAGGCCTGGCGTCTGCAGAGCGACAATAATGGAATCTTGAGAGCTGTGAACGGTTTAGAGGCACGGCAGCCATGTTTCAGCACGATGGGCTTATCCCCCCGCGCGCTGCCGCTAAGGATATTAGGGAATTTGGTATAAAGCGGCATGGAAAAACAAGACTGCAGCAAAGCCGGAGCTCCACCGGCATTAAAATCTATCGCCGCTCCTTCCAATGGACGACTAGAAGAGGACTTGGCTCAGCTCCACGGCAGAATCACAGCCTCCTTTATTTGTTGCTCCAGTGCCGCGTTATAGCCGCTCAATAACAAGGACGTCAATCACTTTGCAAGGTGGGGAAGATGATTTGAGGTCAAGGTGTTTGTGCCTTGTGCGTTTCCTCAGCAGCAGGGCTGTTGCTAATCACTTCAAGGTAGGCTTACATGCAGCATTCGTTCATTCATGTCACATGGCAATGTGACAATGTTGTAAATGTATCCCCTCCCAATACGCGCGCAGACACACACACAAATCTCTACTCCCCCTAATAGCCACCCCATTCTATACCTTCCACCAACAGCATGTGCCCTTTCATATGTAATGTGTAAGTGAACTGGGACAGTTCTTTAACAATGAGAATAAACATTATCTGTGGATATAATTGAATTTAGACATATCCTATAATTTGGACCTAGCCAAATTAAAATGTAAAACCGAATGCCCAATTTCGCATAACTTCCTAACACAAGCATATCAGTGGTGGAAGAAATGGACAGGCCTGTCCATGTTCAGTCAACTCACTCCAACATTCACCCACAGTCGCTACGTTACGCTCACCAAATAAATGCCTCCACCCATTTCACCTACAGTGGCTACGCTGTCAGAGACGAAGCACGGCAGAAGAATGATTAATTCCGCGTGTCCCACCCCACACTGTGAATTAGAGAGCACGGGTCGAAACTATTTTCCTTGGTGAGCGGGAGCGCGCTTGTGGCTAAAAACTGGGGCAAACATTGTTTATCATCTGCCCGACGACAGCCTTCCTAGGGGCAAATTAACCACGCATGCCGTATCGACTGGCACTGCTCGGGATTCAGTGCCCCTTCAGTTTGATTAATCTCCCCGTGTTCCTGTTCCAACTCTATCAAAGTAATCTAAGTGAAGACACGTAGGCTACAGCGTCGATCAGTAAGCACCCATGGGACATTACATAGGCCTACCACAAACGCGCCGTGCGTAGACTACTGCATACGAACAACTTACTTACTTCAGGACTTAAAAAAAAAATCCATGAGTTTGGAAAATGTACTAGAACTAGACATTCAAATATATAAAATATGTTAAGCTAATGGGCGTGCGTGGCGATGAAACCATTAAACTGTCAGTTACTACTAATGTTATTTTCATGGTAGCACATGATGTTTCCAGATGCTGTCTGTGCAAAATGACACAGGTCTGCAGTAGCGTATGCGACTGCCTGTGACCACTTGCACAAGTGCCATTCATTTAATGAGAGGACTTTAGACTAGAGGGGTGCTCCACAATGGAATGTCACACAACACAAGAGCCAGCTAAATACATGAAGCCTGCCTAAGATAAACGCACAAGAACATTCGTCGGGCGTGGGCCAACAAGATATCAATATCAAATCCTCACAACTAGGCTAGTATTTAACAACAACCATAATATAACCTGTAAAATAGTAAGCCATTTAGTCGGTTTTTGATTTGTATAGGTATGCTATACGCCAACCTATACAAATCAAAAACAGAATGCGTGCCTATAATTCAATTTGACCGTCAATGTTGGAATTTAATTTAATTCAAATGATTTGTATGCTTTCATTTATTGTTTTAATGTTAATGCTCACTCATTATGATGTATGTTATGATCAGTATTGCTGTAAATGCACTATTCTGTTTTGATAATAAATATATAACTGGGTAATGTAGGCTACTATATATAACTATATATATTATATTATTAATACACCATTATCTTTCGTTAATAGTTAACAATTCCTGTCATGTTGTGTATAATGTATTTAAATGTGATATAGCCTACTTGCAAACGCTTGCAAAACATTTCTAAATTATAAATCTGTATTTTTATTCTGTAGTAGTAGCTTCCGGTTGTGACGTCACGGGGTTCAGCAAAGATGGCGGCCTCCTGTGTGCGTTCTGTCAGCTCCCTTCTCGGAAAATGTGGGAATATCTGCTGCAAACAAATCACCTCGCAGTGGATTCGACAGGTAGTGAGGTTTTCTCGCATAGCATTCAAAAGCACGAACCCGTCTGAAAATGAACTAGGGGATGGAAACCACACGACGTGTGTTAACGTCCTTGACGTGTGTGATGATGGTTTAGGTACCGTAGCGCTTGTTTTCAGGCACCGCTGGCTGGCTGGTTATGTTTGTGTAGTTTACCAGTGTCAAAATATTGCATATTTATAACTTGCTCTGGTTCCCCAGGACTCTTTCTACAGAGGTGTCAGTGTAGGGATACAGTAACAGGAGACGTAACTTCTAGCATTAGTCTGATATCTACTCAATTTAGTAGCCTACTACACCAGCGTTGCTTACTTTAGTCTTTACCGGTGCGCTCACATGCATAACAGAATGCAACGGACCCATACTAATCAGCGTCTGAAACTACACCTGCTAAGAACGTCTGTGGAGAAAAAAGCATTGACCCTGAAAAAAGTGTCCGTTCTGGGTCACATAGTACATATGATATTTCTGCTGCAATTACCTTTGGGGATGATGGAAAAAGGGTAATATATGTATTTATTATGGGTAAAAACGCTCTTCCCAGGTACTCAACAGGCAGATATGCGTCAGTTCTGCGCTCTGCAGGAAGAACCTCGCAGCAGCTGGACCGGAGAAATTCACAATCGAGTTCGTCCAAAAGCAGGTGGAGGAATTCAACATAGGGAAACGACACCTGGCCAATATGATGGGGGAAGACCCGGAGAACTTTACCCAGGAAGATGTCGATGTAAGAGACACAACAGACAAGAATTGTGTGTGTGTGTGTGTGTGTGTGTGTGTGTGTGATGGCTATTAAGGCACTAATCTGCTATTTTCCAAGTTACAAAGTTATATGAATTACCAAAAAGATATTGTGGACTAACTTTGCTATGACATGACCAGAGGCTTTTATTGCTGTGAGATAATAGTTTTATCTTGGCCTTACCCTAAATACTCATAGTTAATTTGTCCTTTTCAAATGTTTTGTGTCGGCTCGTATGTGTATGTTTAATACGAAATAATACTGCCCCGTGATTTATAGTTTTCAAGAATCTCTCCAGGTTGTAGTTCCAATGTAGTTCGCAAGGCCCAATGCCAGTGTAATGCTACATTGACAAGCATGATCACACCATGATTAAAGAAATCACCAAATATCTCTATTTCGCTAGCTTACCCCGTTCTCTGTGCGTGAACGGTAACTCTTATATTCTGATTCTTCTACACAACCCTGGCTCCGTAAATAGGATCATAAACAAAGTGGTGTACACCACTCACATAAACAAAGCCGTAGCACTACGTTTTGCTTCACAATGTGCTTTGATGTTTGGGGGGCTGGCGGCAAGGAGGAATTTTGATTTGAGCTTGAATTTAGCCAGTGTTCTCGAAAGTGACTGACCCTGCCTTTTAATCTCCTTACACATCTGCATGTGGGGCACATCTGTAGGTAGCAGCACACAATGTTGGTCCCGGAATCCTCCTGTTTTCAGTTTGTGGTAGGTCTGTCGTAGGGTTGCACGATATTGATAAAATGATATTATGATGTTAATAATGAAAATTGCAATATCGATATAAATTTTAATATTTTTAAACATCAGTAAAAACACAAATGTTATGGGAAAATGCATGAAAATTTAGTCATAACATATCAAAACAACACATTTTCAACTGTCATATTGGATTGATACAACAATAGTAATTCCAAGCTGCCGAGGAGGCATTCTTTTTGGCCTCTTCGATCTCTATTATGTCATTAGCTTCCTCAGCCACACATCTTGCTTGTCTATCTAAATCAAACAGCCAATGGACGCATTTCTCCAAAAATAAGCTGATTATTGCACTTCCTGCAACATTTTCGATATGATATTTGCGATAACGATACTGAATCGATAGCTAAAGAGGTGGCACGAATTGGCTGAAATACAATCTCAGGGAAAAACATTGGTCGTCGATTTAGCTCATTGGCTTTTAAAAGAAATCTGCTATTTCTAAACAATAGCCGCGCTCAACTCAAACTACATTCAATTAAACTCAACTCATTATCACTTGTGTATTGGAAAAAGTTACATGTAATGATCGCTATTTTCGTCACTCTCATAACTTTTACATTTGCTGTAGGCATTGCCGACACGACCACTTACTGCCAGCTCAATGCGGAGTGTATGAAAATTACCCAGACATCTTACGCATCTACTAAAAGGAAAATTTTTAAGATTTAAACATTTTCTTAGTCAATGAAAAGTCCCTGCCACTGTTGGACGGTGCACTGATAAAGGAGCCTTAAGTGCACTAAAGAGGGCCCTGCTTTTAAATGTGATTGACTCAAGATAAGCGCGTCATCAGTTAAAGACACACCTTCATACGGGAAGCCCGGTCGTTCAGCTGCGCCGAGCCGATGCTGTCCTTTGCCGCAAGTGGCTTAATCGCCATTGGACGATGTAGCTGACAGTGTCAGGATTCCGTCAGGGAGGGGGTGATAGGACCCAAATGCACGAAAAGCTTCCAAAACGATTTATGAACTTAATTCAAAAATACAGGACAGGAACAGACGATACAGACAGGCGGCCATATGACTGACGACAAAGACAAGCGCGGGTAAACTGACAATGAACCGACGAAGACGAGGCAAAACTCAAAGAGCTTATAAACGAAAACACAACACATTGGACAGAACAAAACAAGGAAGCAGCTGAAACCAACACACGATCAACACGGGGCAGGCATGGGGGGGGGGGGGGAAGGGCGGACCGTGACAGACATGTTTCGACAGGCACCGTGATCAGCCCACACACACATGAATGGTGGTGAAATGGGCTGCATTTATATAGCGTTTATCCAAGCTTCCAGCCACCCAACATAGCCTCACATTCACACACCGATGGTAATAGCTGCATTGCAAGGTGCCACCTGACCACCGGGGGAGCAGTGTAGGGTTAGGTTCACAAACGGTTTCAATGTACGGCTCCCCAGATGGACTTGTGACAACAATTCCTCTGGCATGTCAGATTACTGGGGACCCACAGCCCTGCATGTTTTAGATGTCTCCCTGCGCCAACACACCTGATTCACATGAATGGCTCGTTACCAGGCTTCAGCAGAGCTAGATGACGACCCATTCATTAGAATCAGAGACATATAAAACATGCAGGGCAGGGTCCCCCCCATGACCAGGGTTGAAGACCTGCCATAGGGTGCACCCCCAAGCTCTGCCCCCCACATTGAAAACGCATTGCCACAGCCATAGGATAGTGTGGTGCGGTCCGCACCACTTTGTTGATGTTCCCATGTACAGAGCCAGGGTTGTGCAGATACACCAGATTATCTTTCCGGTGAGCACACCGGACGGAGCAGCTAGTGGACTGAGAGGACATATCAGCTGAGTGGAACATGTATTAGCTTTCCATCGCTGACTGCTCCTTTAGTAAAGCTGTTCACCGCGGTTCAGGCCGAGGCTCGAGCTGTCACACCTGCTAGCTGCGGTGCTCAGATGTGTTTTGTGCTAGCCACCACAGGCTAACTCCTGGCTATCACGCTCCGTCAGGGAAATTTGCAACGCCAAAGCAAAACAAATGCGGATGTGAGGCTCCTGGCGAGCGTGCCATCTCCCGGCGCTCCAGTCACTTAACAGCGTTACAACCCCCCCCCCCCCTCCCCCCCTGAGGGCCCACCGCGGCCCCCCGCGCTCCCAGCATCCCTCCGCGGCTAATGGAGAGAGCCGTTAGCGGCCGGCTGTGAAAGCCGGGGCGACGGCTGCCGGCCCCGCGTCCAAAAAGGGGAGAGGGGGAGTAGGGAAATGTGGGACGGCTGAGAGGCCCGGGAGGGAGGGGGGGCAGTAGAGGGACCCGCCCCTCCCTTCCACACACACACACACACACACACACACACATACCCTCAGATTCCCCCCTCGCCTATCTTTTTGGGTCCCTGTTCCTCAACCGGGATGGTGGTATATTAGCCACAAAGAATCAGATGGACATTTGGAGATAATGGAAATAAAGATGCCTGCTAAATTCGCTTGTGGCCAATCTAACTAATCTGCTTTTGCTGCCGTCTTGGCAGCAGGCCAGCCCGTGTGTGGAGGGTCCATTCTCAGTTTAAAAAGAAGAAACAAAAAAGAACAGCAGCATTTTTGCTGCTAAAAAGTAAATATTTCTGAAATAGTGGCCTGGAAGCAGCAGTGGTTAATGGATAGCAGCTAGCTTGAGACTGGCCCCTCCGCATTACATATGTTTTGTGGATCCCTGCCTGTTTCATGCCGTACTGGTGAAATTCTTGTATGAATTTATATTTCCCCTCAATTCTCTTCTTTGTCAGTTTGTCACTTTGACACACTGTGTTCATCCTTGTTTGCCTAACAGGACTAAAGATACTTACACACGATAAGCGATAAAACAGCTTGTCAGCTGGCTGTGCCATTGTCTTTCTAGGGAGAGAGCAGTGGTGCTCAACTAGTATGAAGTACAGCTACCACTATGGTGTCACGCATATCTTTTTGATATTTGCCACCTAAGTTAAAATTAGTTCAACTTTGATTTCGGTTACCTCTAACTTGTCAAAGTTGTATGTGACTGACAAGCAGTGAAATAACAGACCTATACTCTGCCTTTAATGTTTTTTTTTTCTGGTTTAAGTCGTTTGTTCAGAGTGCAAAAATACAATAAACAATATTTTAATTATAATTTTTATATCGGCACAAACGGTACACAAACACAATATTGGTGTAACAAAATATTTTTCTTTATTTTCCTTTTTAAATTTGTTTTATTATTGAAATGCTTATGATGCTAGGAAAAATATCAGTTCATTGTTAAGCAAGGCTTTAGCTAGCGGGAGTCTGTTCTTCAAACTGCAATAGTGTAGCGTCCTAGAGTGATATAAAATAAACAATGTAAACATTAGATGAATAAACAACCAATAAGACAAATGCGACCATAAAATAAAAGTCACGTACAACTCTCAGACATATTTAAAAGCAAAGGAAAGTAAGTGGGGTTTAAGTTGTAGGGGCCAGTCTGACCTGAAGAGACAGACCATTCCAGAGTCTCCATGGGCTGCCACACAGAAGGCTCGATCTCCCTTATTTACTTAGATACTCTATGTACCTGTGCCTCTCCCCTGGTCTCTTGTCCTGGTCTATTGTCTTTCAATCCCTGGTCTATTGTCCTGGTCTCCTGTCTTTCTATCCCTGGTCTATTGTCTTTCTATCCCTGGGTCTCTTGTCTTTCTATCCCTGGTCTCTTGTCCTTGTCTCCTGTCCTTCTATCCCTGGTCTCTTGTCCTTCTATCCCTGGTCTCTTGTCTTTCTATCCCTGGGTCTCTTGTCTTTCTATCCCTGGTCTCTTGTCCTGGTCTCCTGTCCTTCTATCTCTGGTCTCTTGTCCTGGTCTCTTGTCCTGGTCTCCTGTCTTTCTATCCCTGGTCTCCTGTCTTTCTATCCCTGGGTCTCTTGTCTTTCTATCCCTAACTTTCCTTCTCTCTTCCTTCACTGTCACACACCTTTCCTTCCCCTCCATCTTTAAACAGCCCCCCCCCCCCCCCAACACCCCCTCTCCCTGCCTTCTGTTGTAGTGGTGACATTCGTGGCGGCAGCCTGCTCCGTCCGCACAACACCTGCTGCCTCACTAATTGAACCTAGAAAGGCAGGAGAAGGGACAGCCAGATATATGTGTGTGGGGGGGAAGAAGGGGGTTAAGCTTGACAACAAGTACAATGGGACACACACACACACGCACTATATTTCACACGCGCTTTGCGCACCATCTGTAGCACTGCTAATGGCGCTGAAGAAGGACACACACACACACGCACCCCTGAAGAGAGGGTGAACTCAGATTGAACTGTTGGGTGACCACTCCGTCCTCTTCTAACTGCCATTTATCACTGTGCTCCTCTAACTTATGTCGTGCACGCACACACACATGCACACAGAAAGCCAGGCACGCACGCAGACGCCTCCTCTCGCCTCTCCTTGAACTTGGCAAACAGCTTGAGGTTTGTTTTCCTGTCACCCATGTGTTTGCTGCCATAACCTTGTACGCCTCCCCTCCCCTCACAGAGAAGCATCACCTATCTGTTCCCCTCCGGCCTGTTTGAGAAGAGAGCGAGGCCTCTTATGAAGGTGAGATCTCTGTCTGGGGTCACACGACTATTATTGGCACTGTTTAAAGGTCAAATGACATCTTCAGATTACCTATATTTGACTTTTGTCTCTTTTTTAATTAAATTTTTTTGGACAGCACCCAGAAGAGATATTTCCAAAGCAGAGAGGTGAGAAAGCAGAGATGTTTCTTTTAAATGTTCTTAAAGGATGAGTATGTAATTTGCTTCAGAAGCACATTTAGTATTATTTCTTGAAATTCTCTTTACACCCCGATAG
>JAODUK010000012.1:866975-879146 GCA_027564635.1 Typhlichthys eigenmanni | reverse complement strand
TTTTGAAAAAGAGTCGCTAGGGGGGTCTGAAAAGTCGCTAAATATAGCGACAAAGTCGCTAAGTTGGCAACACTGGCTCCGCCGTTGACCAATCAGAGCAGCATAAATATCAACTTCATCTCTAATTTTGAATTGTAGCAAAAACGAACACAAAGTAGGATAACAAACCAGATTTTATTTGTTTTAAAATGATAGAGGTTTATATAAATATATAAGTATTGTATCATCAACAGGCCTATTCTTCCGCTAAGCATTAGTGATGATTTTCAGTTACTGAATAAGATATTATATAATATATGGTGTGATATATATATATATATATTACTACTATAACAGTACTACTACTATATTATTATGTAAATATATATATATATATTTTCACACACGCATATAGTGGTACTCAAATGTGCAATAAGCAGCCGGTTGGAGAAATTGTTCTTGACCCTCTGCTGCCACCTTGTGGAATAATGTATTTATTAGTTTTTTTTTTTTTAAGTATTACATACAAAAACGCCCACCACCAATTATCTTTTTCTATTGTCTTTGCAGTATATTATGTCTTATAAACTACGCACAGAAATTAACGAAATTTGTGAACACTTGTGGGATCAGTTTGGGTGTGTTGTTTGTGCCAAAGTGACCAACACATCCACAATGGCTTACTTGCGACAAATGCTGGTTGAAGAATGGCATGCCATCCCAGTAGCAGTATGTCACCACGCTGGCAGGCATCGTCATATTTGGCAACATACTCAACTCTGCTGCTCATTCCACAAATTGTTACAGCAAAGAAATAATAATGTATTGCCAAGGAGCAATTGTTACAGCAAAGAAATAATCAACCAAACACAAATGTCCTTACTTTTTGTGTTATGTTTATGTCTCTTCCATCCTATCTAGATGGAACCCAAAGTCTCAAGAATGAGCTGATGGGGCCCACTGAAGGAAGAGGTGTATTTGTTTGGACGTTAAGTTATAATGTCAACATTCAGCATTGCTTACACTACTTTTAAATGGCTTTATGATGTGTTCTATTGGCTGCAATGACCAATAGAAGCCACCAGAGGGAATACACTGCTAAAAGTCTGCCTGCGTGTGTGGTATAGCTGGTATAGCAAGACTCCGCTAGGACATAGTAAGACATTTATGGAGATGCACAAACACAAAATAAATTTGTAAAAATATCGAAGAAAAGAAAACGTCAATATTATAGTAAGTGTTGAAAGTTGTTATGACTGGACAGTTTGATTAAGGTTACAATAATATTATTGACCTCATTTAAAATTTGTGATTTATGACCTCCAGTTTGAAAATGTTTCTGGATACAACTGGTCATTTTGGACATCTCCTGAACAGAGGCATTTGGATGAGCAGAAGGTGGTTCCACCGTTTAGTGCTTCCTGTATCGTTCTTGCCTTCTCTGTCAACAAATGTCCCCGCTAATGTTGCCCAGTACAGCATGTGAGGCAGGCTCAAGACACATCCATGACAATAAGCAGACACTAATGTGATCATTTACTTTTCACTTCATGAAGCTTTTTCTTTATTCACGCCAGCCTACCTTGCAACGTGTCTGACCCACTTCCCGGTCCCCAAGGACCCCATCTCACACACGCGCACGCGCACGCACACACACACACACACATATCCCAATTGCTGCTCATCAATATATCACACACAGACCAGAGCCAATAAGAACGGGAGACGGGGGGTGGGCTCTTGTCATCTTGTCCATACATCCTCCCTCCTGCGGGGTGTAACACACACAAGCACCTTCTCCGCTCCTCGACGCTTCCGCCGTCGTCTAATTGAATTATTCACATGTGCAGGAGGCCCAAGGCAAAGGCCTCAAGCAGGAGTCGACGACGTGAAGACGCCGTGCTTTATTTACTCCACGTGGAGGAAGTCCCAGTTGGGGACATGCACTGATAATTAAGAGCTGCAGACAGCAAGCGCTGGCACCAACATGTTCACCGCAGTCTGATGCAAACGTCAGCTGGGCACCAACGGCTCTCCCGTGTTGTTTTGTGCTTATCCAACACGATGACGGTGGCATGCTGTGCTGGTGGGGCTATCAGCACCCCAGCAGCTGATAGCAATTCATAAGGGAAGCCTGCCATTGTTTACTGGGCGGATATTTCATGGACATATATTCACCGTATCTTTCTCAATTACTACAATTATAGCTGATGGGCCTTAGGGTTAGGGCCTGCCAACATAAGAGAGGATCGTTCCCCTTCTTTGACATTGTTTTGCCATTTATATTTAATTATATAATGCTCTCTCTGCCTGCGGGTTAGGACCCTGTTTGGTTGGCTTAGACTACTCTCCTGAGGTTGTCTGAGTCCTTCTGCAGCCAAGAAGATAACTTGTTTTTTAGCCTGGTTCAGGGACTACCTCACTCATGTAGCAGGGATGCTGGCTACCAAGTGACTTCGGAAACTGTATGGATACTGCATTATGCCTGTGTCAGCTCTAGGTCAAACAGCACTCAAGCTAGATTCAGTTAATTCAAAGCGATTATAACAAAGACGGCTCAGTAGCTCAACATTTAGCCGATAGATAGGGGTGGTGAGCAAACATACCAAAGAACTGTTTGCTAAATGTCTTTCTATATATAAATATTACAAAGGTAGCTTCAGGAGAAGCAACAAAAATGTAAATGACAGTGTATTACAAAATAATAGCGGACCCAAAATGATCTAATATTGTAAAATGTAAAGGTGCTTTTATTGTCACATACACATACAGTACATGTGTCGACATTTATCCTCTGCATTTAACCCATCCCTCATGGCAACAGTGTGTTAACACCATAAGTTCCAATGTAGTCATTATTAGCCATTTTTACAATATGCCCCATGTTAGCATCAGTAACGTTATGTAGGTTAGACAAGCAACAAGCTAACTGGTAACAACATGGCTTAGGTTACCTATCTCTAGGTGCTGGGCTGACCTTATGTATAGCCGCAAACCCACTATCGCAGCACAAGTTGAAACCAACACAGCTTTTTCTACCACATTTAAAGATAGGCATGTGAAATATCTGAAAACAAGCACGGAATACATATTTCTGTGCATCCTGTCAAACTTAATATAATTACTAAAATACAGTATGGCAGTTATTAGTGTAAAAGGCCAATAGATTACTTATTTATCTCTATTCAATTTGTAAATCCATAAAGCAGCTGTATAAAAATGTTCACATTGTCAGTGGCTGTCTTACACACAACAGTCCAGGTTTGTCGCACATACACGCACGCACGCACACGTACGCACACACACACACACACACACGCACGCACGCACACACACACACACACGCAAGCACACACACACACCTCTATTTTGGAGCAATTACAGTACTGGGAGAAGAGAACAATTAGCCAGCTGGCTTTTATGAAACAAAGCAATTAATGTAATGCTAATAAGCTGGATTTTGAGCAATTCCAGATCATTTGCTAATCATTGGCTAATTACTTTGAAGACTCTTTATCGCATCAAATTATGAGTGATTAATCAGACAGATTTGGGTGTTTAATAAACTCTGCTGTGCTTAACAGCAGCTCCTTCTGTGGGACTACACTGTTAAGCAGAGGTGTCATAAAGCTTCAGTCAGGGAGAGAGCTGCACTCTCAGGTCGGCAGACTCCAATGTCCATTAATTTAATTCAATTAAAGTCCAATTCAGATCTAATTTAATCAGTTCAGGAAGTGTTTTCAAACAAAACGCTTGTTATTCATTGGGCCAACATTGAACATTGATTTCCACACGTGTCTAAAGCAATTGCTACAGCAACATAATGGAATGTAAGAATGGAGTGAATGATTTTGAACAACACCTCAGACCGAGTAATTTGGGGGCACAACTCTGTTCTCTGGAGAATGATTGTCTTTCATTTAAGTTTTGAAGTATTTAAACTGCAGTGAAGATCTCTTAAAACTGTGTTAGCATTCATATCTTTATTTCTTTGCGACCCCCACAAGAATCACATGGCCCCACAGGTCTGAGTAACCACTCGCAGATCCTGGTCAACAGCAGTCAGTTCAGAGGTTTATTCAGCACACAACCTTTACAATAAATCATGGAGATTTTACTCAGGCATTAAAAGTGTCAAAAACTAAGAAGCGCAAGGGTAATTTTCTTTAAAAGGTATTTTTGAAATATTTCAGTGTATTTTTCAGGAATCCTTTAACACCCAGAGACAAACAGCTCCTTTGAAGACATTCCTTCCCATACATGGATCAAGCTCTAACTGTTCGTAGCACATGGCAACCTCCTCTGCCAGAGCCTCATCACAGCCAATGTGCTAAGGTTGCTTCGCTCAAGGCTGCAGCGTGAGCCTTGGACTTCGAATAAGGAGATTGCCTGTACAGACAGACCCCCACCCCTGGGCCACCACAAGCCACGGAATCTGATACAACAGGGGTTCTGTGGGCAGTATTAAGCAGTAACTAGTTACTATAGATATTACTCCTTTTTTCAATAACTAGCAGTGTAACTAATTACTGATTGTTGACTCCTAAGGTTCATTATTGTTCCAATAAAGAGGATTCAATTCTAAAATGAGTTGGCTACACAGGTAATTTTTTAGAAGGGGCAAGGCAGGGTAGTAATTGTGAAAGTAATATTGTAATGTTACTAGTAATATAACTAATTACTTTTAATACCCAGTAATAAATCAAGAATATTATGACTTTTTGAAGGAGTAATTAGTAACTAGTAATGTAGTAACTTGCCCAACACTGCCTGAGGGGTGCTGTGTTCACGTGATCTCTTCCTCAGTGTTGGCAGACCCTGGGAGACATTAGTCCCATCTTACAAGGAACGCAATGCTACACAGTGCTACTTTATGTTGGTGTTGGTCTTCACAGCGTTTACCATAATATCGGTCTAGTCAAGCCACGATTGCCAGAGGAATAGCTGAACACAATACGTATACCTATATTTATCCAAGTATGTAAGATTATTTCCTCCTTCTGCAAGTACTGTACAAATACTCTTGGATCACCTGAAGATCACCTATCCCGCCTAGAATGGGAGCCTGTTTACTCTGCTTTCTGTAAATATTGGTGGTGAAAGGAGAACAGGGGCATCCAAGGGGAGGGGGACGAGAGCAGTTAGAGACCTTTTATTTATTTTTTTAACACCTCTTTAAGTCCCGGCTTCGCGTCGAGCTTCAGGTTGTGTGCCGAGCGACGACAGGCAGAGGTGCGTGTGTTGAAACAGGTGAGCGGGCCGTTAAAAGGCAGCTGTTGCCTCGAGCGTGCCATGCCTTGGCCTACGCAGGTCACCACTCCAGCAGGGCATGCTGAGTAATCACAGGGCTGGGAAAGATGCAAATGGAGGTGGTCACGCAGGGGTTGACGGCCGCACCTTTACGACTCCCTCCAAAAAACCAGAAGCCTGGAATCGTTCCTCGCATAACTGCATACCTGAATTATTTACGTTGTAGGCACCTGAGACGAGTCCAAACAAGAACAATCAAGTCAGCTGTCCAACACAGCAAATAAAACGTAATGCTGGAAGCCCTGATCATGCAAACTGCGCTTCTAAATTCAAATAACTGTGGGAAAGTTCAAGGAAGTCATCAAATTGCTCTACGCGTTCATAAAGTCCAGAAATGGCAGCAATCACATACAGTTTGATGGTTACAGATAAGACACAGGTCTAATTCCTGGAATGTGGACCTTTAAAACCATTTAAGGTTTTACCTGCAAGTCAGTGGAGATAACCAGGGCTGCAGGGCTGAACATGCGTTGAGTAAAGCTTTGTAATTCTTGGCTGAAAGGCTCCATTTGCCAAAATGCTCTCACCAGCATCATAGCAGTCGTCCTTGACACCCCCCGCTGGTATCAAATCCTCTTAGTGACCTCGCCAAAAGCAGTCATTACTAGGCCCGCCCACTGTCACTCATCACATGCTAGTGTCATCAAGTAGTGTGGCTTTGACCTTTGACCTCTTCACATCTGTCGTATAATTCTTGTGATGCAATACCTCAGCTTGAGACCTTGGGTGGACATCATTGTGTACATCATTTGTTACGTAATAGCTAGGCAACTTTAGGTGAGAAAGAGTACCCTAAATATCGTCTTGTACAGAAACCAAAAGGGGAAACAGCCTCCATTTTCTAGAGCCATAATAGTGACCTATTCCAACCCATTCACGCATGTAATTCTTTTCATTAGGCCTCCTTAATGGTAAAGTGCACCACTGCACGACTGGAAACTCATTATAGATCTACAGCAGCGATGTATCCAATGAACTGCAAGCCTACAGCAAGTCCTGTCAGTATACACAAAGAACAAGAAGATATACCGGTCTCTATGGTTTGCTCAAAGGCCTGTAGTCGGAGATGTTGCCATGTATAATGCCTTGATTTCGTGGTGTGTCCATAGCCTACCCTATAATGAAACCAGCCCTGCGTATAGTCATCCGGCCTCACGCAGATTCCTGTCCATTCACCGCCGGCGGGAGATGAAAGGATCCAGGCGCTTCATATCTACAGGTCTCCCACTTAAACGGAGATGGGAGACAGAAGCTGTCTCTGGTTCGACCCATCCATCCCGCTTTGATTTGAGATGGCGTGCAGAGGTGCCAGAGAGAGAGAGAGAGAGAGAGAGAGAGAGAGAGAGAGAGAGAGAGCTGAATGATGAAGACGATTATGTTTAAAGGTCTCGCAGGGCAGCCAGGAATTCATGTCCATCCTAATAGCGCTCGTTTTCCGCCCGGTTCACTCCATTAACGGCGAGTGGCGCCGGAGTGCCAGGCGTAGCGCTAATTACGGTTTGAGGGATGAACGCGGCGGGCTCATTACCGGCGGCGTGGGCCCGAAACATACTGTCTTGCTCTCCCGGCTAATGAGGTTGGATGCGCAACGCAGCAAGGTGGGCATGCGGTGACATCACGCGTCCCCGTGCTCAGGGGTTAACGCGGCTGTTGACTTCTCGTCCGTCCGTCCGCGTCCATCTACAACGCCACTTGCATGCTGCTACTGAACATGTCGGTGCTTCTGTCCCTCGCTGTATTTTTAGCATAGCTATATAGGTAGATAATGTATGTGTGTGTGTGTGTGAGAATACACTTACACATTATCTGCCTTGCACGCTTTTCAAGTTACCCCCGCATCTCTCTTTCCTTGGTTACAGTTGTTGAGTCTTCATTAAGGCTTCTTACTTGACAATGAAGCTGAACTGAATGCCACCAATCACAGCTCTCACCCAACACTGGAAGAAGAAAAAGAAAGACAGAATATAACAGACCATGATGGCCGCAAGACAGGAACAGAGGGCGAGACATAATATTATATTTCCGTTTGTGTGGCGAGGCACTATGAAGCACACATTTAAAGTTACAACATCTGCAACTTTAAACGTTGCAGATTTTGAGTGTTTATTACCAAACCAAAGATCTCTGATATTTATCTATTGATCGGTGAAACCTACAGGCAATCTTTAATTGAACTCTCACAAGTACAATTCAGATATCGGCTAATATATTGAAGGGAGTCATCCACTTTGTTCAAGGCAAGCAAACTTTGCATTTCAGTCACAAAGCCGATTGTCTAATTGAAATAGGCTTGTAGAGTTCACAATAGAAAACAATCTTAGTTTTCAAATGTAGTAACTAAAAAATCACTACTGAATTTGACCTCAATATCTCCTAAAACTATTAAGATCACCACATATCAATTAATGCCTGGTCAAAGCAATAAATCATAAATTAAAGTAGAACAGTTTTGACCTTGTCATCTCAGATGTCTTCAAATGCTTCCAAGAGCAAAGGTCAAATTTGACACCTTTGATCATATATCCTTTGCATTCCCCCACAAAAATTACAGCTAGTCTTACACAATTTTGCATATGAGATTATTAAATGACTTGCTCTGCTTAGAAAAATAAATTTTAGATGAGGAACGTTGCATTATTTTGGTACAAAAAGCTCTCTTCTCATTTTCCCTGCCGAAGAGACAAGTAGATTTCCGTGTGCCTTCATCTCTCTAATAGAAGCAGACACGGTTAACCCAAAGGAAACTAGCTGAATGAAGCGACTCTAACCCAATTTAAGCCGCCGTCTCCTCTCATTCTATTCTGGGGCAGTTGATTGTACCAGCAGTAATTAAGGCTGTAATAATTAAATATCTCAATTTAAGACATGCGTGGGAGTTGGGCTAGGTGAACATTCGCCAGATCTAATTAGCTCGTCTTAGACTCGCCATCACATTTTTGTTGTTTTTCTGGTTAAAAACATCGGGGGAACGCCCGTCTCTACGCTTGAACTCGCATATCCCACGGATGTCTCTAATTCTTTGGGTTTACCGCGTCTGGTAGGGTAGCTGTACCGCATGTTTGTTTTAGACCAAGGCTGAAATGGTCCTGTCGCGGGTAGGTGCGATTTGTGCGCTTCTAAACGCCAGCCAAAAGATGGTTGAAGGGTGGTTTGTCTCATATAATGACAGTTATTAGACGCAGGCGCACCTGGAATCGCGCTGTTGGGGCGCATTGAAAAGTTGATCCGCCGCTGATTGATGGAAAGCAAATGCCATACACAGTATGCATATGTCCAGATTTGTCTACATATCTTACACAGAACTATAGGCCTGTTTAAATCACAACATCCACCTGTAGAACGTTTACGATAAAAAACTATCCACATACACTGAAAGCCATTTGCCCTGTTTTAGACTATTTATAAAATAGTCTACTGTTGAGTGTAAAATGTTTACTCTACAAAAGTAGAGTAACACGAATACTAATACTGAACAAGTATAGTCTGGAAATGCCCTTACTGTTGTAGACTAATAGAATATGCTTATGTCCAGTGTATAATGTAAAGGACTGTTAAAACTATTATCTGCAGGCGTAGGCCAACAATTAGTATATTAATCTATAGAGGGCGCTGTAGATTAACGATGATTTTAAGAGAGTTCATGGGAAGGTTAGGATTTTTATCTGTAGAGTGATTGGCCTATGAAATTATTTACATTTGATAAAAAATACAATAATTTTGAATGATGTAAACGCTATTCTTCTTTCGAAATGTAATAGAATATATCCACACAATCAAATGAGCCACACGATTGATTAAATAATATTAATGTATGCCCTCTTTGCCTGTGTTAGGGATTTATAGCTCTGACAAGGCTGTAACACCTTTAATTAATCTGTAGCTCATAGCCCTGAGAACAGTCTTGAACATGGAAAAGTAGGCTATGACTATCCTTTTAAATCTTTTAATTAGCCAGGGAAGGTTGAGGCGTGCAAGCCCGTTCACGCATGCATGGGAGCTGCTTAACCCTCGCGCTGTCCTGTGGGTCAAAATGACCCGGTGCACTTGCCAGTAGTGGGCAGCAACCACAACACGGACATATGACATTCCGCGGTTCGCTCCCCCTGCTGCTAGTCTGCTGAAATGCCTTAGGACAGTGGGAGGGTTAAACCATGGTGTGTCCTGAGTAAATCTTGACATAGCCTATAACTTCCTCATGTGGTTCATTTGGCTATATGGCTTCATCCTGACCAGACAATATGGGGCACCTCAAGAATGTCTCACAAACAGCTTCACTAATAAACAGTGCCATGTCCCTGTTAGGATGGATAAGCCTATAACAATGTCGAATTATGTGGACAAATAGACACTTATATCAAAGATTTGGACTGACATTACCACCACTACCACTTTCCATTGCTTAATGTGGGATCAATCGAATTATTTACAGGGCAACAATCGATACGAATTATGCTTCTGTTCATCGGTCCTCCTGACATGCACGTCAGGGCAACCTCGGAGTCCGGTCAATCGCATCGCTTTCAGATTAGATAATAAAAAACAATCTCGTGCTCTCAATGTTAATTGATCCAATGCACGAGGACGAAAAGTAATATCTTATTGGGAGAAGCTCCATGCTTGTTTGGAGTAACCAATTCTTCATAAGGAATGCTTATTTAGAACGTTTTTATAAGCCTATTCCGAATAAATAGAAATGAAGACGTCCAGTAGCCCTACTATTCTAGTAAAGGATCAGGTCTAGTATAGGACAGAATAAATGTATAGCCTATAGAAACGGCAAACGTGTGTTTTACCTAAACCACAACTCACTCATTCGCCGCAGCCGCTGTCTGTCGGGGTCCCACATTATTTGGGTTTTCGTAGCAGCAAAAAAATAAAAAAATAGAGTGGGTTGTGGGTTGGGGTGTTTGTGTGTGTGTGGATGGAGGGAACGGGGGACGGGGAAGAGGGGGTGGGGGGGTGGCGAGCGCCGAATAAATCGCGTCTGGCATTTGGAGTGCAGGCTTGGTGATGAAAAGGTTGATAGTGGCACACGGACTGAATTATGTTGGACAGTGTTTCCCTGCAGGCTATGCGTTCCTCAATCCAAGCGTCTCGCTGCCGTAATTGCCTCGTACTCCCGCCATAATCCCCTCCATTTATACAACGCACAATAATAATACCAATAATATCAGTAAACTATACGCCAAGTGTTCCATTTAAGTTCAGGGGTGGGGGCGGGGTTTAAGGGCGCTCTTTGATTATTTTGTATCTCTTTCAGCATACAGATGAATTGCGCCATGCTTCTTTATTTAATTTCTCCTCTACAATAGTATCCACCTCCGTAACGAGGTGAAGTCATTTGGGGGGCTTTTATTGGCGCTTGTTGTACCGTCTTATAGGGGCTGTCAGGTATAAGCAGCTCTTCCAATACGCCCTTCGCTTCATTTAGTGCGGTGTTACTACTAACCACCCCCCACCCCCACCCACCCGACGGACCACACACACACACACACACACACACACACACATACACACACACACAGGCTCCCACCGTCCCGCCCGGCCCCATAATGAATGATCGTGCCGGCTTGCATGCAGGGAAGGTTTAATTAAATCATAGTCCAATCATAATCCATGTTGTTAATTAAACTGGATAATTTATAAGTACAAAAGAGGGTATTTATTAGCCGCTGTGCCGCAGCAGCGGCACTGCGGTGTGATGATGGCGTGCGCGCGCTGCACACGCGGACGTGTACCCCCTCCCCTTACAACCTTTTACTATTGATGCATTCGCATGATTGATAATGAGACAGAGAGCGCTGTACTATTTGTCTAATGGCCGTGCAATTAAACTCCCTTGTAAATGACCCATGCCTCATTTCATCCTAATCTATGGAATTTTGATTGAATTTGTCAGCCCTAATTGAAAAATACTGCTATTTAATGTCTGCATTGCAGTTGCAGATCAGGCATGCCTTTAATGAAATCGTGTCCCAGTGACCCTGAGGAGACAAGGATAAGGAGGGGCAGCGGTAAAAGGGGACAATGTTGTACGATTTAAATCATGTCTATGTGTCTTTTTTGTAAAGGGTGTCGGTGTCTTTTTTGTTTAATGTATTTTTGACTTGGCCTGGGGGGGGGGTGGGGGCGTCTAGCTGTAGCTATAGGGGTCCCATTGGGTACAGGGGCCCATTCAAATTAGTGTGTTATTTATATGTATTATTGTACAATACCAACAACGTTTGTATTGCATGAATTAATGATAACACTCTTAATAACACTGTTGTTTATTCGACTCCCATATCCAGCAAAGCATGGAACAATAAGGGCATCACATGTCTGAGTTAAAACTGGCAGAATTGACAATAAACACTTGCAAATGTCTTTTTGATGCCACATGTCATTGTAAATATACAAAGCAATAATATTCATATAACAGCAAGAGACAGGTGGGGTTTAAATACTTTAAAAGCAGAGTGAAACGTTTTACCTCCTTCTTTTGGAACTGATTATTGCACAGTGTGCATGTAATAAATAAGAAAAACGCTTTCTCATTGCGTCAGAGGTTGTTCTGTTTTGATGCATTTAAATTTTGACAGAGCAAAGGAGTAAATGTTTCTGACATTTAAAACGTTGACATTTCAGTCAGAGCTATAAAGCAAGTTATGTTCCTATATATAATATAAAACCTCCTGGAAGGGCAGCTTTGTAAGATTAGTAAAACAGAGAGCACAATATAGAAAGAAAATATGTAATATTCAGTGACATTTTCAATATGTGTGAGTGTGGCTACCGAAAACAGACAGTTACTGTATATATTTTCATTCTTGACAACAGCATCTCAAAAACATCTAAATAATGTATATGTTTACAGAGGGACTAGGCCTACAAATATATATA
>JAODUK010000012.1:821823-832822 GCA_027564635.1 Typhlichthys eigenmanni | reverse complement strand
CCCCCCCCCCCCCCCCCCCCCCCCCCCCCCCCCCCAACGTACCTTGTTCTTGCGGCTCTCGCAGGACTGCAGACTAGCCAGGATCTGGCTCTCCACGGCCTGTACCCAGGCGTCGCGCTCCTCGTACGAGGTGGCCTCGAAGTGCCACGTTTGGCCCGTCAGCGACACGATGGTGAACTCAAAGTTCTCCTCTTGTTCTGACCGAGGGAAGGGAGGGGAGGAGACAGAGGAACCAATGGGAGGGAGGGAGAGAGACAGGGAGGGAGAGATTTAGAATGAGCACAGTAAGAGAAAAAAAGTCAATAAAAGTAATCCCTTAAAGGTGGAGTCAGTAAGATTGTAAGACAACAAACTTTGTAAGATTCAGCAAATATCTGCTTAATGTCGGCTAGCTGTGCAGGCGGCCAGCGTTGGGGAAAAAAAGAAAATAGGCGTTTCTGTGTCTGTAAATGGGAACACAAACAAAGTGGTGCAGACCGCACCATACTACAATATACCAGACTTGGCAATGCGCGTCCAATTTTGGGGGCGGAGCTTCTGAAGGAGCACCGTAGCAGTTGTTTTTGTTTTGATGTAGTTAAAATATCAACATCAACTACGTCTTCAGTAGGCTGAGTTATGCTAAGCTAGCGTTATCAGTTAAAATGCTACATTTTAAAATTACCATTTTAAACGTCACTATTATAAAAATAATACATTTAAATGTTAAAAAAAAAACCCTGATAATTTACATATTTCGTATTGCATTTTTAATGTTAAAACACAAGATCACCCAGCCGCAAGCCCAAACATCTCCTCGTGTCACTTTGAATTTAGCCTGTTAAGGGATGCTTAGATTATATAAGCAATCCAAACAACACTTTCTCTCCCCGTCTCTCCTGGATGATACTTTATGTGACCGACCAGAAACAATTCTGCATGTTCAACTGAGCCACAGCAGAAATGGGCCTACAAACAATTACCAAATTAGAAGGCTTTGTTTTTATCATGATGGAAAGATCCAGCGTTCTAATCATTCTGTGGTTGCTTGGGGGTGATGCTCGTTTATATGGGGGCCATTAGAGATGCATTACAATACATGTACATATACAAATATAAATATGTGAATTTATTAGGAGTTTGATCATTACTGCATTCTCTTTCCAGGAACACCTGTTAGGTTGTCCTGTATGACCTTCAACCCTCCCTCAAGCCAGCATAGGCCTTCCCTTCCCCACCCCAGGGTATGGTTGCGCCAGTCATTACAATCAGGACTTAGTACACATGTGGGACAGATAGAACTATTAGCCCCCAAATCACCTCAAAGGTTAATGGGCCAATCAAGAGTCCATTAGGTAGATGTGTTTGTGTGTCTGAAGATGTGCCTGTTCTAGTTCTCAGGGGTGCCAAGCTCTCTGTGGTGTGTGTGTGTGTGTGTGAGTGTGTGTCAGGGTGTTTGGACCGCCCGACACATAATCTTACAGCTGTGAAAATAGATATTATTGTCCACCATTCGTATCTGTGCATGCCTATGTGTGTGTGTGTGGTTGGGGGCTGAGGGGGTTCGGGAGCACATTTGGAAGCTGTTAGAGGCAGGATGGAAGCGGAGGTAGAAAAGGGACATAGCCGTGAGCCGGTATCATCACCACAACAGATCAGACAACCAGCAGCTTCTGTTTACAATTAGGTCCGACAAGAAGGCTGCGTGTGTGTGTGTGTGTGTGTGTGTGCGTGCGTGTACGGTGAGGACCTATATGGGTAATTATTTAATCACAAGGACGGCCTCCGGTGTTCCCGACAATCCCACGACTTCCTCTGAGAGCCTTGTGCTCCGGTTAACATCGTCTGCCTTTTTCCGCTCCATGTGGACAGTTCTGAGGAGCTCACCGATCCAGTATCCAAAATATAGTAGACGACAAGATGTTGCCAGCTCCCCCGCCCACACAAAACAAAAAAACTCTATAGCTATTGGTGCTAGCTACAACAAGCTAAACGTCGGTAAATCCTCCCTGGCACTTTTTGAGTGTTTCTAGAAGCGTCTGCCGTCTCTCTGTCTGAGGAGCAAAAATAAGATAAGGGGTTTAATCAGTCAAGAGCTTTCAGCGGTCGAGCCAGCAGGCAGCAACCATTTGGTGGTCCCCAACTCCAGTCATTTGGCTAATTGGACGCATCTCAGAGCAGCCGGGCCGAAGGACCCCTCTGGCCCACCTCCGGATAATCAATGACATTCCTTTTTGTGGCCATCAAGGGCCGTGTCTGACAAGAGGGAGGAGGGTAGGTAAGGGCCTCAGGGGGGCCAAATCACTGGCCAAACAGCCTGTCCAATCTTGGGCCACAGCGGAGATTAGAATCCAGAATTCTGACTCAAGATTTCATTAGCTCAAGACAATTCCAACGGACTGTATTAGGACTGTTTTTAATGCTTTGACAACACATGTAGAGGATTTGATTGTTCGATTTGCTATTCAGTGGTTTAAAGGAGAAAATATTTCTTCTGAATGAAAAGTTCCACTTTCAATCATTTATCCTGCATGTAACCTGCAGTAGCCATCAAATAGTTGACCTTCATTTGCCCTGCTTAAGTGCTATTCTTAATTATCTGATTAGATTTTAACATTACATTTATATGTCCCTGAAGTAGTTATTAGACCCCTTTGCTTAACTGCAGCTATTCCATCCAACGGCATCTAATGCTTAAATTATTCTAAGATGGCACTGGAAGAGAGATTTAGTTAAAGGGACTTTAGCAATGGCTATATTGGGCATGCTACTATCTGAAATGTGACCATATCATATCGTATATAGAATTATTCAATGCCTCATGTGGTGACCTCAAATTAAACCTTTCTAAAAGGAAAGAAAAGTCAGTATTTTTGTCACGCCATCTGCGAGGGTTAGGGGTTCAATTCTTTGTGTTGAGCAAGGCACCAACACATGCAGTCCCTGCAAATGGGCTGACTTTCTCTATAGAATAAGGCCCACCCATCAAGCCCCGTGGGGTCAGGAGCAGTGCTCCTAACATAATTAAATTCCCATGATCCTCTGTTTTCCAGAAGAGGGGTGGGAGGGCTGACAATTATGGGAAGCAACAACCCAGAAAGGCTCAGCCTCTCCACGGTGTAAATTAAATGCCGCTTCAGTGTTAAACGTCCACACACACATAAACATACACGAAACGCAGACACAAAACGCAGACACACCCTCTCTCTCCAAACACACACTTAAGAGTCATTTAATGAATTGCAAAATAAGGGTGCATTAGGGTGTGCAATTGACTTTCTCCCCAAGTCGCTAAAGCAGGTCTACAATAAGCAGCTACAACATGAACCAATGTGTGATTATGACAAAATTCTAAGCATTCATGTCCTGCTGAATGACTATTGATCAAAATTATAGACAGAATCATTTGGGGAAGGCGATTGTCCTACTGCATTTTGACACACATTATAATTGTTCACCATCTTGACATGTTCAACTTCATTGGACCACAAATTGCGCAAACTCGACAGGTTTTCAACAGCTATACAGCATTAAAGTCGAGCTCTGATTAGCACATAATGTTTAATGTTTTAACAAAACCATGGGCGCAATTAATTTATTCTTATTCCAGACTCACAAGCAGCCTCTAACTACATGAAATAAATCAGTGGCTCTTGAACAAAGACTTTAAAGAATGAGTTATTACACATAAATTACAATGAATCAAATCATAAGTCTGGATAACATGTGCACTAACCGCTAAAACAGTGCGTACACACACACACACACACACACACACAGTATACACCTCTGCTTGCATATACATATAAACATGACCACATGCAATGTGCATTGGAGTGCAAACACCCAACACAACACACAAACACATACAGGAGCCCCCACCCCCCCCAGCAGGCTACTGGTAATTACTGACAACGCTCTCGGCTACTGTGGGCGACATTCAGAGAGAGGGAGGCGTTGCCGAGGCAATTTGTGAACTTTGACACTGGCAACCTTTAAAGGCAAAAACAGTACATCGCAAAATATACAGCATTTACAAGCAAACGCGAGTTTGTTTGCGAGTGCGCGTGAGTACGGCCATGTTTGTGCTGACAGCGGGGGGGGGAGGGGGGGGGGGGTATACTCACCTCACCTATCAGCCTGGGTCTACAGGGCTGACCAAGTGATGTTTGTGTGCGTATTGAAGGGGGGGGGGGCACGGCGGCAATAAGGCCTCCCACAGTGCAGTGACAGGGGTGGGATTGGGGGGGGGCCCTCGGGAAACACAAATTAAAAGTCTTAAATGTCACCGCACACAGTATTGCTTTGCGATACAGGTCATTAAGTCACCATATTATTCGCACCCTTTTGCAACTTTAATAACCTGGAAAATATTGGGGCTGACGGTTGCAGTGGCCTCCGAAAAATGAAAAATTACTGTTCTAATTTTGGAGAAACGTGGAGTGCAAAAAAGTGAAACGTGTCATAGACATAGGAAGAAGAAAAAGATTTAACATCGACCCTTTGGCTCAAAGATAGGCAGGAACAAACATAAGCTCATATAGGTCCTAAACAAGCTCAGAAATTAGCATTTCTGAGAGAACTTAAACGTTAGCATATTGTTGCTACTGTTCATCATGACGGCAAAGGCTCGTGTGATTTTGGCGCATTAATGATCAATTCAAAATGCAAAACGTTAATAATTAAAAATAAGTTTATCCCGTAATTATTATAATTATTATATCGTATTCGTGAAAATTATAGGGATAGGATGACTAGACTTGAGGCTAGAATATGACGTTTTCCGCTGCATTCCGCTATCTTATCCTGCTGTATACCTTATACAGACGATTTAAATGTGGCTGCATCCCTGACAGTAGGGCGGCGGGAGAGAGAGTGGGATAGAGAGAGAGAGAGAGAACGACAGATCGGAACCAGACAAGAGAGGAAATAACAGAAGTAACAACATAATGACACACAAAAGGAAAGTATATGAGAAGAGAGTGAGAAACAGAAGAGAAGGGGTGTGACCTGGGTTGAGAAGTGGGCGGGGCCAATGCACCGCCAAGTACAACAGTAGCTAAAGGGTTCATTTATATTTTTATCTCGTCAACGAGTTTGGCTTCGCGGCTCATCCTCAGTTCTCGATACCGTGTCTGGATCCTGGACCGTCTAACGACCAACACTGGGTGTCTTTGTCTCCCACCTGCTCGCACCCTTCTCCATCCCCGATGACCCAAATTGACCCCCGGAGCCCCGTGGCACCGACTCCCCAACCCGTGCAGGAATGTGTCCACACAAAGAGCACAGTGAGGGGAGGGGGATGCATGGTGCAGGTGCTAAGAGCCCCCGTGGGGGTCTTCTCTGTGGCCGGACGTTCACAGCGAGGATCAGAGGGCGGCGCGGGGAGGGGTCCGCCGTGTGCACGCGTTGGACGTATGAGTGCACAAAGACCATCACGCACGCACGCACTCACACACACACGCACACACACACACACACAGAGATGAGGACTAGTTAATAGAGGTGCGTTTCTCATTAATTGTGCAGGAATGTGTGTTTATGTGCATGCTGGGAACACAAGAGATCACCTTTCAAAGCGTCCAATTAAAGAACGAGGTAGGGGAGGGCTGTGCTCACCCAGGTGCTGTGTGTGTGTGTTTTAATTAGGGGAACGGACTTAAAGGGCTACTATTGTAGAGGAATTAACCAATTGTCAAAAGACCTCTGTTTAGTTGGGGGAGGGAATGTGCCTCATCAAAGTGGCCAATCAGAAGACTCGTATGGGACCCCAGGTGAACATACTCAATCCAGACACTTCAAAGGCTGGATGATATGCTGCTGAGTCAAAATCAAGGAAAACCCAAGTAGAGAAACTAATGGAACACTATGCTAAATACAGACAAAATAGCCATTCTAATTATTATTAAATGAAAGTAAGACAGAAAGGAGAGAAAAACTCCTGAGTGTCAGAGAAAGAGAGAGAGAGCAAGAGAGAGAGAGCGAGAGAGAGATGTAGAGGGAGAGAGAGCAAGAGAGAGACCTTCAACCAAGCCTTTATTGGCACAATTATCTTACTTCAAAAAGCTTAAAACAATTTAAAAACTAAATATATATATACACATATATGCATACACGCGTGCATATCCATATATACACACACATACATATGTACATACACATACAACAATAACAACCATCATTATTATTATTATTATCATTACTATTACCACTATAAAACATATACATACATAAACATAGACACAAACATAGACATATACTTTTTTTTCTTTTTTCCCCCCCAACCTAGACAGATATTGCTAGTACATCTTCCGTTACGGTGCAGAGAGCATCTCTCAGACCCCAAATGCTTTTAAAAACATCAAGTTTCGATACCATTATATAATAGGCAAACTCAATCCTAAAACTCGCTTTCACCAGGCCCTTAGCCATCTCTTTAGGATCTATACACCCAGCCCCCTTCATTTTGTTTTTCCTTGTCAACAATATGCTCATTTTAATCTGTCCAATCAGATAGTTAATGAGGCTTACTTAGGCCCAAAAATAAAAACACCTTCCTCCAACACCTCCCCAAAACTGCAGAACCATTTTCGCAATAAATCCCATGTTCCAGAGAGCCTGTGACATCTTAACCACAGGTGTTCTAATGTTTCCTCAGCACTACAAAAACGACAACAGCTGGCTACCATAGAATTGATACGTGCTACATGTCTGTTAGTAGCCACGGCCCCATGTACAAAGAGAGAGAGAGAGAGAGAGAGACATAGACGGAGAGAGAGAGAGAGAGAGAGAGAGAGAGAGAGAGAGAGAGCAAGAGAGAGAGAGATGGATAAAGAGAGAGAGAGCAAGAGAGAGAGATCTAGCAAGCGAGCGTCCGGGTGGTTATGAGTAAGCGTTCACCTCGGGGGCAGCTCTGCGTTGACGTGAGGGAAGGGGGGACAGGGTGGAGGCGGGCCCCCCCTCATGACTTACGGCGGGGTCCTGCGGTGACACCGATATACTTCACCGGGTCGCGCGGCGTGACAGTCGCCGCGGCGACCGGCTCCCGTGCGCGGCCCGGCGCTTAATGGCTAAATTGGGAGACTGTTACTAATTGCTTATTGAATAATGAAAGTGACACAGCTGATAAAAGATTTCAATACGGTGGATTATTTATAATATTTCACTTAAGACCATCCACTCTCCCACACCTTCACCCTGTCCCTGGCAAGGCACCGGCAGGGTTTAGGGAGCGTCTGCCAACGTGCGGCTAGCCCTGGTAAAGCACAGTATACGTGTATGTACGTTATGTTATTACGTTAGAGGTCCACTATAGTAAGCATTTACGGTGTTTAAGTGGTCAGCTGTGTGGCATGAATAGACCTGAAAGGGCTGGACACATTTTGTCTACTTACTACGGTATAACTATTTTGTTAATCTACATTTCATTTAACACGTTCAATGTAAGCGTCTTCGAGTACCTTTTTAGCGCTATATAAATTACATGTATTATTATTAATATTATTATTATTAGTAGTAGTAGTATTATTATTATAATACAATTTGGCCCCAGGTGTGACATCGTATCTGGTTGATTGCCATCTCATATATCCAATCAAGTTAGCGCTTCATAATAAAATAGCGCAACACAAAGTGCAACCACAGTGTTCAGTTGGGAGCGAGGGAGGTCTGTTTAAAATGTCATTTCATGGGGCCTTTAACAAGATCGCTATTGGAGGAGAGCGGAGGAGAGGAGGTATATCCGTCACCCGGGCAGGCACTTGTCGTGTCAGCCGCTTGATGCCGCCGTGATGGAGAGACACCATTACACATCTGCTGCTACGCTGGCATCTGTTCCACTCCCCTTAGCACGGCCTATAGCAGTGCCCGGGTACCACAGTGTCTGTGTGTGCGTGCGCGCATATTACTGGGAGATGGGGTATGCAATAAAGAGTCATTAAAAAGGGTAATGTTTGCAGTGGCTTGTATTTGAAAGCTAGCATTAAACGTCTCTGTGCGAGGGAGCGAGAGAGAGAGAGCGAGAGAGCGAGAGAGAGAGAGAGAGAGAGCGCGCACATCAATTTTGACAATTTAAATGACTTGAAATAGAGCCTTTACCACTGCCAAGCCTGGTCCCTAGGGGTCATTACCGGCCAACATGTACTGTGCACACGTATTGTGCACCTTCCATAAACACAGTCCTAGGAGTCAGACAGCGAGGGCCAAACCCAGCCCACACACACACAGACAGACAGACTGACAGGATGAAGGAATGACAGCATGGAAAGATGTGAGAGCCCAGTCCTCTTAAAAGACAAGGGCGGTGAGAGAGGGAGGAGGGGTGGGGGGGGCTCGGGAGTAAAGATGGCTGCGTTTCCCGACCCTGGTCCTTTGCGAGACAAGCTAACGGCCTTCACAGGAAAGAAATGACTAACAATAATACCTACCAAATAAATAAACAAATAAATAAATAAATAATAAAATAGTATAAAACGTAATGAAATGATAATATACTGTAAAAAGATATTTCAGCCGTTACCTTCGGCAGTGCCAGATAAGCCATCCACTTTGAAGTTGCTGGTGCTCTTCTTCCGCCGGTGCTTCTTGCGGTTGGCGTGCGGCGATGGCGGGGGCTCCATTTTGGGGCTGGTGGTGCTGGAGATACTGGGGCTGGAGCACATGGAGTCTCCCAGGCCTGTATCTGGACGAGGGGGGAGGGGAGGCTGCTGTAAATATAGTGTACTACAGGGTTCCTACTCCGTGTCGCATGTCAAAGTCCATGACTTCTCCCTGACTTTCACTGACAGAACGATGTTTGTGTAAAAGGGTCAGGCGATGACGAACAAACGTTTTAAACATCAAACCCTTCAAGCATACTGCAGCAAGGCTGTAGGGCATTATGTATTAGTTTCAAACTCTCCTATATATCAACATTTAGCAATAATATTCCTGCCGAGTCAAATAACATACTCTTCTGTCCTATTTAGTGTCTTTTGTTTGGCGCAACTTATTTAAACGTGCATGTTGCTCTTGTTCACGTCACGGACCATGTGGCGCTTGCTCGCGTTAACGTGATTTCTTGAGACCTATCAAAATCTAATACCTCGTCCAATATTATTTTGATGAATGGCAACTACACATGCTGCTAATTCCCTGATATTCCATGATTCCACCCAAAAAGTGATCAAATGTCTGGAATAGAGTTAAACATTCCATGACCTTCCAGAAAGTCCATGACCAGTGGGAGCACTGGTACTAGCTATTACTATTTACACATTAGGCGCTACTACCTACATCAAGTGAATGATGATGTGATCACTTCCAAATCAAACAGTGTTTGGATGGACAATATTGTGACCAATGGGGGAACTTACACAAGCTAACTCTCCCTGGTAAACCCCATCACTGCTTTTCATGACAGCGCCTAGATGCCATACTTAAAAACAAATGCATCAGACTTGCCAATGACAAGTCTTAAATGACTAGACAGGAGATACGTTATGATATAAACACAAATACGCCAAAAGGAGGTGGTTGCTTTAGAGAGCTAGCGCACCGCCTAGACACAGATCTAGATACACGAGGCAACACAGATATCTGGATTCGCTGTATCCTACCAGAAGAAACTCAACTACATACATGGGCCCTACCGTAGCCATTAACTGGAGTGCACACAGTGTATGGGGGCTTTTGGCTGTTCGGGAAAGGGGCGGGTCTACAGCTGTAGCTAGACCTGTGTTATGGGCTCAGGGTATTGTCTGGAGGCAAGCCAGTGCCTCTGCCGTCCTGCTGGCAGCGGTGACTAGCGACAGAATAAAATAACACTCAGATCCCATCAATGTCACCACGGCACTCTGTGTGTGTGTGTGTGTGTGTGTGTGTGTGTGTGTGTGTGTGTGTGTGCTGGGGTTCTTGCCAAACACGCGAGCGTATATTTACACGCCGCGCTCCTCGGCCGCCCAATCCCCACATGCCGCACGGGCCCAAGGACACCCATAACTTATTTTACAATCGTTTAGTCTCGGCTCAGTGTGGACGGTGTGACAACTTATCTCCGCTGACAAGATGCCATCCCCGAGCGTGCAATTAACCGCCGTGGATTAACGGCGCACGCATCTGCAGGCTCCGCCACATCACGCCCCCCCCCACCCCACCGCCTCCAACATGGCCGCGCCACGTTTCGTCACCTCGTGTTCGACTCCCCCACCCTCTTCCTAATTGTGCTTCGCTTTACATGTTTAGGGTTTTGATTGTTCTCAGGGAAACAGCCTTGTGTGTGTGTGTGTGTGTGTGTGCGCCCTGGAAAACCGAGCTGAAGTCACTGGAATCCTAAAAATAAAACCTCCACCAATTAAACAAACTCGTAAACTGCTCGTGCGTTTTGATTTCAGCGACCAGCGTTGCATGCTAGCATGTTTTGAGCTAGCATGTTTTGAGCCATGGGTGTCGTTTGTGACACCCAACACGGTCCGCTTCACTGCTTGCTGTATTCCTCTTTGGCCGCTCAACACCGACTCTCCCCACACTCTCAAACAGGAAACGGAACAGAGGGACTTCCTGGCAGGTTGCTGTAGGAGACCGGAGGTGACTCCTCAGGCATGACATTCCACAGCGCGACCAAATTAAAGAAACCTGCTGTAGCCCCTTCTTCCCCCCCGCCTCGGAATACTATGCACAGCACTCTCTCTCTCACACACACACACACACACACCCACTAACTAATAATATTTTATCTGCTTAATTAAGAGACCACTGCAAAAATATCTCTGGTTTTACTATTTATAATGCTTTATGTACATAGTACAGATGCATTTGTCCATTTACAATAGAGTAACTTCCGCATTATGGGACCTATGTTTGGAAAACATATGTATGGCAGTCTATAACAAACACCATGTTCGAACATAAGGATGCTCATAAGTGTACGTGGTACCAGAGCACCCTAAGCCGAAGGCCGATGATCGATTTTGTGATCGTATCATCTGACCTGAGGCCTCATGTTTTGGACACTCGGGTAAAGAGAGGGGCAGAGCTGTCAACT
>JAODUK010000012.1:785705-796403 GCA_027564635.1 Typhlichthys eigenmanni | reverse complement strand
CCCCCCCCCCCCCGAGAGAAACAGATGGCCTAACAACTGACCCTACAGTGCTAGTTACACTGGCTAAATGTAGCCTCTTCCCCTATTAGCGCTCAACTGGGAGTTACTGTGGAAGTCAACTGAACGCTCGCACACCGCGCAATGTGAATTACCTGTTGCCCTCATGTAGCGCGGCGAGGCTAACTAGCCAGCTGATCTGTTGGTAAAGAGAACCCCGCGCGCTATTGGTGGGAGGACGCGACCTACGACCTCTGGTCGCTAACGAGCTGGCGTGTGCACTTGCGGAGGCAGAGTGGTCTAGAGGGCCTACAGAGGCGGACAGCTAACCTTTTGTGAGCGACGCCCCCCTGCCACGACAGGGAGACAGGAACGGGGAGAGGAGGCCAGATACTGGCAGCAGATTTCACACAGCCAATGAGAGAGAGGCAGTGTGCGTCTGTCATCAGCAGTAGGTTGTCAGAAATAACAAAGCCACTGTGTAAAATCAGGCCATTTAGAGGGATTTCGCTTTAAGTTAGTTTCTCAATTTCATTTCCCTGCAGAGATGGTTGATGGGAGGAAGGGGGGTTGTTTCTTATAGGGATGGCACCGATACGATTCAGAGATCGGAAATTGATGCGATACTGACTTAAATAGCTGGATTGGTATCGGTGACAATCCATGGGGCTATCCAATTACGTGTAGGTCTACTGTCAAGCATCAGCCATGTCTAACCTACCCAGGCCACACTATCAGCAGCAGGTTACTTAAATGTCCTAAAATAGACAGTGGTTGTCATTTACTTTGCATCTTGACTTTAAACTTAATTTAACACTGGAATCTGATCGGTACTCGGTATCAGCCAATACCAAAAGTGCCAGTATCGGTGCTGAACCAACTGAATTGTGCCATCCCTAGTTTCTTACAATAGCCAAGTTGACGTTGAGGTTTTCCTTCCTGCATGTGTATGAGGGCACATGCTGTCCCCGGACCTACCACACTCCTCTTCCTCCCCCGCTCAACACTGATCGCCCACGACAGCGTCTCGGAGCGGGTATCAAAACAATGTGTGACTAATTTCTCTTAATAACACACCCACGCAGAACCCTGGTGTCGAGCACAAAATGGCCCCTGCCATCCCGTACTGACAATCCAGTAGGCCCATTAGGAGTGAGTGTGTGTTTGTGTTTCTTCATGTTATGCCAGTGCAGTCGGGCAGATGTTTGGCAATGGTGCATATTGTTTATGTGTGCGTGTGTGTGCGTTGAGGTTGGGGTGGGGGGTATTCTCTGGCTGTTAGCATGCGCTAACAAGAGACTCGGCCACCGTGCTCTGACAGAGAGAGAGAGAGAGAGAGAGAGAGATGGGGGGAGACGGGGTGGAGGAGGTTACATGTCGCTGTAATTAGGCTAATTAAATTAGTCCGCTGATGGACGAGGTGTCCTGCGCATGCTGTCAGGACCCCCAACCCCCACCCAGACATCACACACACACGCACGCACGCACGCGCACACACACACAAACGCACAGAGCTTCATAACAAAGAACAATAGAAAAGTTTGAGGGATTCATCAGGACAGACATGGATGATTATTCAGTAGATAATGGAATCGTGGAGATAGATGAGCAGAAGGAGAGCGCGAGGGACGGATAGAGGGACGGATAGAGGGATGGATCGCCTCAAGCCCTTCCCTGCGTATGAAGACGGCGTGTATTTTAACCGATCGATCAAGAGAATGCAGCGGCACGCGAGAAACTGGTGACTCCGCCCGGGGTTCAATGGGGACGGCTTTGTTAGACGGACACACAGGCGACTCAAGAACTCCTAGTAATGGCTCCGTTCTCTAGCGAAGCAGTTCCCTCTATCATAAACACACACACACAATAGTAAAGTCTTGTTTTATATGCACAGCAAAGCCATTCTCTCTCTCTCTCTCTCTCTCTAATGTCTTCCCAGATGACAACGGCGATAAGTACTGAAGATAAGCTTTAACGGTTAATGCTCTCTCTCCCTCTCTCTCCAGCCATTGTAACTCTCTGGAGCTTTGAACTGATTGATGATAAGCGCTGACATGCCGTTAATGTGAGCGGAGCGGAGCCCTCATTCTCACAATCAAACACGCACACACACACACACGCACTACCCTACAACCCCCTCCCCCCCCCCACGCCCCAATCGGAATCACGTCAAATTAGTAGGAATCAGCGTTTATTCACGGGACAACGTGAGCCTTGCCCTGTCAGTGGATATCCACTTTGTTATGAAGCGAGGCAGCATTCATGCTGGGCGATTACGACCCCCGCGTCGTGCCAAACGCAATCAATCCAGGAAGGGGGGGGGGGTTTGGGTCACGACATGGGAATATGCATGCGGAATCAATATGCACACACGTGTAACGCGCTTAGCAATGATCCCCCCCCTCCTCGTTTATAAATTGCGAGATAATTTCCAATTGGATTTGTGGATGTTGCAAATGCCATTTAAATGAGAGGCACGGCCGACGATTTGTCAGCCGTCGTCTGGGATGTCTGCACGCGCACGCACGCACACGCACACACACACACACACACACAGCACCGTGATGCTAACAACCAAAGTTAGGGTAGAACACACATTAACATCAATAACCAAATTAGCGCATCAATTCTAGCAAATCTGGCTATTGACATTTATACGCATTTTAAATAAGTTAATTAATTAAAATGAATATTTATCAAATACAGTTATGTAGGACATAACATATTTATTAAATATAACGTTAATGCTTTGGTCAAAAAACAGCTACAATTTCATCATAGGCATGATGGTATGAATGAATAGGTATTTTGAAAGAAGAAAGCCATACAATGGCTTCATCAGACCTCTTTGCATTATGCCCCCCCCACCCCAACTCTATTTAGACCAGCACTCAGGAGGTTAAAGTTCAGTACCACAACGACGTGACAGTTGAGTGTTGCCGCCATGCCACTCTCTCGTTACATTTCTGGTCCTTTAATACAATTATATTACGGTAATTAAAGCATGTGTGAGTGTGCGTGTGGGGTCTAAGTGGCTGGAGACTTTTACAGCAGACCTCCACTCCAAATTAAGGTCATGCTAAGTAGTAATTAGAAGATGGAGAAAAATTCAACACACACACACTCTATAGCAGACAAATTCATAGCAAATACGCATTGTGCATCAACACAAACACAGCACTATCAAAAATACACACGCAAACAATGACATATCCCCATTTCTCTCCAACACATACACGCACACCATACACACGCACAAACACACACACAGCTGGAGCGTGCTAGTAGCTGTCAAGACGCTACAGAAAATCCAGCATTAAAATAATGGTTTGGCCCATCGTCACTGATCCATCGCGGAAGCTAATTAAGGAGCTGATTAATGCGCTGACAACGTCACGGAAAATAACCAACTAAACACACACACACACACACACACACACACAAACCAGAATAATTATAAAGATAATGGGGAGCGTTTAGTGTGCAAAATCCAAGTGTTCCCCCTGGACCTAAAACAGTGATGGTGGGACACACCAATTTGAAGAGTAAATATTTGGCATTGTAAAACATGCCACAAACACAAAACACACACACCTTTAGATTTTTCTCAACCCAACTTGTGTTTTCCTCATCTCTGAGGTCTGTTTTTAAAGGACTGATGACTGACTCTCTCACAGACAGACAGACAGACATAACCATTATAGGAACCAGAACCAATTAGGTCAAGGTCTCTAAAATGAAATATATATATATTATTTTTTAATAGAGCAAATTTATACAACATACTAGACTTGGATAGAACAACATATATATACATGTTTGTACATTTTCATGCATCACTTAACGTTAACAATTTAGAAGTTTAAAAAAAGATGTGCCTGCACATCCATCTAGTGGTTACTCTGTGAAACTGCACTTAGCCCTCTCATTGGCCTCCCTTCCCCCACCCACACATGCACCTTGCCACCCCCCCTTCCCCAGTGTGATAAAAAGTTAATTGCCGTAGGGTGGGGGCTAAATTGCCGAGTAGGTCCATTTCGTTCTTAATTGACGCGTGATTAGGTTGGCCCAAATGGCCCTGGTCGGGGAAGGGGATTTGGGGGGGGGGGGGGTTCAAAGTCACCTTCCCAGGGGACCACTGTGCCCCTCTTAACCCCCCCAACACAACATAAAGGGCGAGTGGCACAGAGTTTCTGGTGTCATTGTGATTACAACAATATCACTGGGCAGTTGGTCATTTAAAGACTTCATTTGACATCATGATTGCATGGCAGACAACCTAGAGGAAGGACAGATGGAACAGTACTGGAGATGCTACAGCAGAAGACAGCAGAAGGCTTGTGAAAAACATGGAACGCCTTGTAGAGAAGTTGTCTTGTTTGTTTACCTAGCTAGCTGATATGGTAGAGGGCTTTTCACATGGGAAGTGGCACCCCGCTCTCTGTCCTGCCCGCCTCTCATGTGAACAGCAAATATAAACATACTGCAGAGTCACAGAAGCGACAAGTCTGGTTTTGAGGTAACCATGACAACAAAGCAGTAAACAAACCATGTAGATGAACCAAAATATATATGTATTAAGTCTCTTAATAAACCTAGCCTACTTTATTTATGAATTAAGACAGCATATGTGGTGAATATGATATGCATGCAATTTGTGCATTTTCTTACATCGTTTTGAAAATAATACTTTAGGCTATGTCCAATAAACATTTGCGCATTCTCTGTCTGGTATGGTCTGGTAGGCTACAGTAAAAGCTTGTCAAATGTAATTTTAAAAATGTATAATTTTATGACAACCTGCCACGCCGCCACCTCAAACGTTAATATATTATATACGATTGTATCTCAGAGGCGGGCGGCCCCGTGTTCTTGATTCATTCGCACTCTAAATATTATCCATGGGTTTCCATGATGGCCCACAAACAAAGCTTACTAATATCACTACAAAGCATACAGTAGGCTACTTTCCACTCTGTTGACAAAAAGCTATCCATACTTTTTGTAGGCTACATTCCAATAAACAGATATAGAAAAAAGATTAGTGTTTCTGATTAGTCCAGTTTACAGTCTAGCCGGCTTAGCATCAGTGAGAGTATAGGCTACAGTCTGTGCTGTAACATGTACAACATAAAATTTAATCCAATGAAAGCTGTCCACGCGGTTATATTTCATTTTCTTTAGCATGAAGCAGAGTAGTGACCGCGCAGTGCACGTTGAGTGAAGATACTGTAAGTCCACAACATGTCTCGGTGCCCTCTCCGATCCACATACATTCTGGAGCCGCGTTTCAAAGTCTGTGCGAAACTTGTGCAGGTTTTGTGTCGCTGGTTCTGGAATATGCTCGTGATCTGATAATGCATGCAATATTCCATATTGCATGCTGCTGGGGTTTCTTCGGTCTACCGGCTTGTTTGCCCGTATTTGTCTGTTCCTGTATATGGACTGTGAGGGGCAACGATGCACTTTGCTTGCGCCCAGTCTGCCTAGCTTTACACAGAAGAAGAAAGTGGCACCCGGAAGAAAGTAGTCCGGTCAATTTGAGAGACGCACGGAGAAACGAATCAGAGAGAATATATCTTTGAACAGACTCTTCACGCCAAACACACGATTCGCTTTAATCTTAATGCTGATCTGGCGAGATTATGCAGCCTACTTTTCTAAAGACCACGCTGTTGCATTTTACCTGCCGGTAGCCTACTGACAAAATGCCCTGTACCGCCATCGCTACGCTACCGGGGTGGTGGCACGCTGAACTTGGAAATAAATTATGAACAGAAGGAAAAGGAACATGATTCTTTGTCTGGTTTTTATTTTTATTACCTACTGACTAATGGATATGCATGTAACCTGGCCACCACTAGCAACCCCAACTGAACTTGGAAATAAATGAACAGAAAAGGAAACTTATTTGGCCTTTTTGGAGTGAAATCCAGGTAAATCTCTTTGGCAGTAGTATAGACTTTGAGTAGGAAGCTGCACAATATACACATAACTTGAGCATGTTCACGTATCTCCTGCAAGCACAGATATATATTAATAACGCGTTTTTTTTTGGCCATGGTGTTGTTTGCGTTTTGGCTTGTTAATAACACAGTAGCAAACAATAGTAACCTATCATAATTTACGTAGCCTAGCCATACCGGTATATTGAAGTGGTTGGTGTCCGACTTTTTTTGTCTTTTTTATTTACATAAAAATGGCTCCAACCCGATGACGGAACATTGAATAAATTGCGGTTAATACATGGGTGCGGTTAATAGACAAGCGTATTTCTAAAAATTACATAAAATACTGACCTGCGGTTAATAGTCGGCAAATTACGGTACAAGCAATACAAAGATACGGAAGGTTATGTTCTCATAACATAAAAGCTACAAAATACTTTAGATTGATGTAAAATGTATAGAACTAAACAAGCGTTCTGCCATGATGTTGTTGTGTACATGAGGTCAGAGAAGTCCTACCTGAAATTCTGACCCGAGATGTGTGCAACTGTGTTGTCTGGATTAAATTTTGCTCATCCTGCCACCCATACAGTATAGCCCATAGCTTTAGGGATGCCGAGCAACTGAAACAGAATGTTCATCTTAAGATGAGCAGTCCTAAATGACGTGCCTTTAGACGGTCCTTTTCCTAGCTCCCGTGTGAATGGACTGCAGGGTCTGGCAGCTAGCTAGACAACTCAGGGCTGGAGACAGACAGAGACAGACATACAGAGAGGGAGGGAGGCGGGGGTCTCACCGTCCTGGAACACCCGCTCAACGTTGAGGCCGTACGTGGCGCAGGTCTCGTAGTAGGTGCAGCGCTTCAAGTCGTTGGAGAGCTTGCGGGCGCGCCCGTCGTCTATCACCCGGGGGTTGGCCGAGCTGATGGCATCTGGGTGAACATGACCACAACAGAACAAGTGGACAATGGATAAAACACATTTGTATTGCAACTACATTCTGGAGAACAAATATGGTACACAGATAGTGGACTCTTACAAAGAAACACTTAAATACAATAGCAATAACAAATCCTGCATTCCAAGAGAGAAAAGAGAATAAAACTGACCTCTTACTCTGCAAATTGAAATATAACAATTATTTTAGAATGATAAATGTAATGATGAATGTAAATCATCATGTTATTTTACACATATGTAAAAAGGGTCTATTAAGCTCATGTATGCGTAATTATTATGTATATACACAAACATATACATGTATTTTTTCTTGCATCCTTAATCTGATGTGGCAACAGTTTCACCTGAGCTCTGAACCAGCAGAATTCTCTCTAAGCTTGTGAGTCAATGGCAATTACAACATAGCCCCACTAGGTGGCAGCAAGAGATCAAGAATGCAGCAGGTCAAACCGACATGTAAGCAATACAATGGATTTCATTAAAAAGCAGATTCAGTCAATATGCATGTATTCTGATGTCACAGGACATTGCTATAGTACCAGTAGCAGTAAAACAATTAATCTCTAACTTTTTTTTTTTTTTTCTTGGATGATTTTATGCACACGTGTGCGTGCGTGCGTGCATGCTATACCTTGCGTGCCCACCAATACCAGCGGCAGGTCTGCTGTATTGCGATAGTTGGCCAGGCGGCTGTAGTAGTGATACACGGTCTGGAAACTGATCTCATCTTCCAGACTGAAGACGAAGATCACAGCGTCCACCCACAATGCAAACTGTACAGAGGAGAGGACCGAGATAGATAGATAGATAGATAGATAGATAGATAGAGAGAGAGAGTAAAGACAACTTCATGATTGGTCCATGTACCTAGGGGATAGGCGGGGGGGTTACAGGGGTCTCGTCTAGACAAAGAAAACCCGTTTGGTCGTTTTCCGAAAACATCTACAGACAACAGTGCGTGCTCTTCAGCTAACCTAGTTTCTCAGTGGCTAGACAACAACAGGCAGAATGGAGACAAACAGGGAGAGAGAGAGGCAGAAACATATGAGATACAGAGTGTCACAGGCAAATAACCAACCAGGGTGATTATTTGCCACTGCAATTCCTAATGAATTGCCGTTCATAGGACCTACACTGTTTAGAGGTCTGGGCCCCATTTCCCGATAGTGACGCACTTAAGATGGTTTAACGTTGCACGTTGCCTGAAGAGTCTGTTAGCTACGAGCTGTACCAGAACTACATGACAGCTACTTGCGCCCGTTTCCCGACGCAGCGCTTGCTCGTTAATAAAGAGCATCTTTAACTACGCATGACGGGTGCTGTCCAAGGTAGCATACTATGAAATTAATGTGGAGATTGTAAATACATGTTGAGTGTATATACATGTGTATTTCACTCAACAAGATTGATATCATAACTAAATATGTATATGTATATACATTATACTACCCTACAGGTGGGGGAAAAAACATGTAAGACCCCAAAACTGCTTCTTTTTCTTCATGTAGCCTATAGGCCTATGCTATTTTAAGATAAGAAATTGGATAAAATATATCCAAATATTGTTGGTCAAGCTTATGTTACACACATCTTGACTAATATGCCTAGACATTTTCTTCTAATCCTTCCCAAAATAAAAGGCACAAAAATGGCAATTGGTGGTGTGGGAAAAAAAAATAATAATACTGATAACATAAAACACAGTAGTCGAACCTGCATATGGAATATATAGTGACGTCGTTTAGTAAGGAACTTTATGTAATGGTGTCTGATCAATATCACAATTGCTGTATGCCGTTATAATATCTGCTGTTCCCCGATACATTAAAAAGTAATAAGGCCAATAATTAAGTGAAAGTACTTAATTTCAGCAGGAATCAAACACAGAATTTAAGGCATTCTGGGGAAGAGGGTGGGGATAGAGCCATCACTACAAACCTTTTTAGAGCAAGCGATGCTTTCAGGAAACCGATAAAATAACGTGGCACTTAGGCACATCTTAAGATCATCATAGCGCTTTGGAAGACGGGGCCCTGTTCTGTGCTTTTGACTAGAGGGGAAAAGAAAAGGTGCAGCACTTACCTGTGGCTCCGGGGGGCCCCCTTCATCTCTGATTAGCAGGAGGTGGCTCTGACCATCCACCACAATCTCCTTCTTAAAACGGCCCCCTGAGAGGGGAGAAGAGGAGAGGGAGGAACAATTAACACACTCTATTAAATGTTTTACATAATCATCATCACGACTGGTATTACTAGTCGTTTGGTGAGTATGGCGCCATTTGACTGACATGAGACAGAGACCAATGAGTTATTACTTATGGAATGCCGATGATGGTTATAAAGAGATGAGTGATCCGATTGGAGGATTGTACAGATTTCAGCAACAACCACATACACTGTATATTGACCCCCCCCCCCCCGCGACAATGTAAGGAATGTCACTCTACAGGTAAACCACATGTAGATGGTGTGTGTGTGTTATTCCCCACATTCCAGTTAATCTTTTCAAGGCCATGACGACATTGTCCAGACCGTCTTGTCACACACACCTGACTGCAATCTGGATATGCTCGAACATGAGGTTGACAGCGCACTAGCACGCACACACACCCGTATTTAAACAGTCTGATCACAAAGATGCAAATATGCAAACAAACACAATACGAAACACACACTAACTCAAGAGACACAGTTATCTTTCCATTAGAATGTTTAGCTATTTCTCATACACACTCTAACCTCTGATTATACACAACAGCTTCACCTTTGACCTTTGCTTAATAGGTCAGCGGGCAAAGCCTGTGGAAAGTAATGGAAACCAGTATATATCGGTCAGGATAATTAAATAAACAATAATTAAAATGAATAACAACACGTTCCTTTTGAGAAAGTTTGATAATTCGAGAGAAAGAATAAGAAGTAAGAATGAATGTGGGGATGACGTAAGTTGATTTACAAATACTAGGGAAATCCGACATAAAAAAGAAAAGAAACTAAAAAGGGACTTTAATTTGGCTTTTCAGCAGCTATGGATGGGCCCCAAGTTGGTTTCGAGAAAGGGAATGACATTGGGTTGGTATTAATAGAGAGAAGGGGGTGCGGTTTAGAGGGGAGCTTAATGACAGTGTTGTCAGACAACGTCCACATGACTTGTGGTCTCTTAAAACAAATGCACAGAGCTTCCCTTTACATCTTTGGCTCTACCATCCTCTCCCTAAGACATGTGGTTGCAGAAGGAAGTCTCTCTCCTGTGTAGTCTCCAACTGTCTCTGAACCAGGACATAATCCCCCCCCCACCCCCCACACTGTCTCAGATTCAGAACATAGCGCCCCCCCACTGTCTCTGACCCAGAACATAGTCTTCACTGTCTCTGAACCAGAACATAGTCTTCCAACTGTCTGTGAACCAGAACAGTCCCCACTCTCTCTGAACCAGAACATAGTCCCCCCCACTGTCTCTGAACCAGTATATAGTCTTCCAACTGTCTCTGAACCAGAACAGTCCCCACTCTCTCTGCACCAGAACATAGTCCCCCCCCCCACTGTCTCTGAACCAGAACATAGTCCCCACTCTCTGAACAAGAACATAGTCCCCTCCCCACACTGTCTCTGAACCAGAACATAGTCTCTCCCTACTGTCTCTGAACCAAAACGTAGTCTCCCCCCCACTGTATCTGAAACAGAACATAGTCTCCCCCCACTGCCTCTGAACCAGAACATAGTCTCTCCCCACTGTCTCTGAACCAGAACATAGTCCCCACTCTCTGAACAAGAACATAGTCCCCTCCCCACACT